>VXBS01000416.1:211236-319745 GCA_013400255.1 Sitta europaea
TGAACCTGTCACAGTAAGCAGTCTCAAAGGGCAAGCTGCTTTGCAGGAGCTAATTAACCTTAGGAAATAATTACACAAATATGCAAATGTTGTTTAGACAATTCCATGTGTTATCAACTCAGGTAGTCCATCATAACTGCAGACCTTGCAATGTCTAGGTGTTAGAATCTGGCAAAGTTGATAAGGCTTCAGTTGTTGCATCACTCCAACCTGGTATTTAACAATTAATGACTGTGATATTACATTGGTAAATTTAACACGGTTTTTGAATGCAACAGAATGTAATACTGTATTCACAGTGTGCATACTGCTTATCTGTGTATACCTAATGGCTCCAGCCATTAAAATGTTATATACCTTTTGACTCCTAGCACTAGCATACTGGAGAAAATGGCCAACCAAAATCTGAGTTCACTTCCTCCACATTTCTGCCCAATGGATGCCCCAGGAATAGCCTTGTTTGGGCTACTTTGAATTGGATAAACATTCCACAATGGCCTTTTCACATCATTCAGTTCTTAGTCTTTTTTTCCTTTCATGTTTAATTCTGTATATTGATCAAGAGGAAGAGTTTTCAGAGGGGTGGAGACCAACAACTATGACTTCCACAACTCCAAAGTGCCAGACCACTTATTTTAACATACCTGTTACAGGTGACCAGCTTTCAGCAGCAGGAAATCTTAAGTGCAAGTTTTCCAGCACCTTCCCATCTCAATCTGTTCAGCACACAAGAATGCATTCAGCCTGATGTGCCTTTTGAGATGCATAGTGTGATTTCTCTGGGCGAATGTCCATTCATTTCTGTACCCTTGTATAGATAATTATGTAAACTCTGACCAGGAGACCCCCCTCTCTATCAAATAATTTTAAAATGTTCTATATAAGCGCATTCAATTTAGCTGCAGAGAAATTACAGAAAGCAACAGCTGCCTGAGACCGTCACCTTTTATGATGAAAATGCAGCATCCAGTCTCATAATTTAATCCAAGCCAGGCAGTAGAGGTTAAACCTCACAGACCCAGTGCAATTTGAAATCCTAAGATCAGCTGTGCTCTGCTCCTGTGTGTCTGCTATCTTTTCTATATACAGCCACGAACAGGACAGAGGTGGTGGGATGATACATCTCGAGCTATTTTATTAAGTGAGCAGTCTCATTACATGAGACAAGAGGAAGATGACAAAACCTCATGTCTCCCAACAGCGGCCGAAGAGTTCCTTGTCACAGTACATTTTAAAAACTTTATAGCCAATGACAGAAAGCAGAAGCTTTACAGGCAGTTGCTTTAGCCAATTACTAAAAGTACATGTATACCTGCTTAGAACAATGCCTGCTTATTCCTGCCCAATGTCTGCTTGTAAGCATTCGAGTGCAAAACACAGTACTTCATTATTAAGCTTAAAACTTTCTAATACCATGCTAGATGTATTTTTCTGCATTTTAAGGTCTCTTCTAGCCAAGCTCAAAACACTAGCTATTGTTTTGTGTCCTTGCTCTCTATATCTCGTGTAACTTTTTCTACTGTCAAGCCTTGCAGCTTTAGCTCAATTCTAAATTGTCTTTTCACTTCTGTTTCTGAGGCCTTTTACAGCTTTCCCAAAAATCCTTTACTTTTAATAATTCCCACAGTCCTACCAGCTGGATGTTCTGTGTACAGAGCTGGCACCAGGTCTGAGGTGTTTGTAATATGGGCTTGTTACAAGAGGGAAAAATAAGCAGATGCTCTGAAGAAAGAGCTTTTCTTCTAAACATATAGAACTCCTCCAAACTCCTTCTCATACATATGTGCTTTTCTAACCTCGTTCAGGGTTTAGCAGAGTGTATAGCAACCCAGTTTATCCTGACATGTTATGGCTTTCTTTTAAACTGGTAATAAAGGAAGTTACAGTCTATATTTAACTCATTCTAGCTCATTTCTTTTTGCTTTTATAGAATCCTATAGAGTCTTTGTACTGGACTGTGAAGCAGTTATTAATTTATTTTACTAGACCACTGGTTATGCTTTGATTGGTGAAAGTTTTTTGGGGCTGAGTTCAGAAGCTTTTTGCTGATGTCTTAGTCCTGTGGAATCTAAAATTGGGAGCTTTTACCAGCAGCATGTAGAATAATAAATACAAACTAACCTGAAAATGCTATATTAAGCAGAAAAAAAATGTACTCTTTTTCTTAGAATGTTAAAACAGAATTGTGTGCCGATACCAAAATTTCTATTAGGAGTATCAATTGTAATATTATTATTAAAAATAAATTCCTCCTGCATATATAACTAAGGTAAATCTTTTTAGATAATTGCTAATTCTGAAACTGTCCCAGTGTTTTAATATGCTTTTTCCATACAATAGATAGAGTACATAACTTTTGCACAGGAAACTCCTGTTCAAGTTGTCCTTCAGCTTTATTTTAATAACTGGTTTGTCAGTCGTATTTTCTTTATGTAATTTCTTTTAAAAATTTTCTCTCATTCCTCACAAAGGGAGGAGTCTTTACTTTCTGTACTTATCTATACAATCAGATTTCAAAACTGCAACAAACTGTTTTGAAATAAGTAATTTCTCACACTGCAGTGGTTTACAATAGGTGATAGATAATTAGTTAAAACTACATTCTGTCATAGCCAATGAAGAGAAGAATCTGTGCAGGAGTAAAGGAAATCCAGGTTTTTCAGTCTTATAATCACTGCTGCTGAATCAGAAAAGCACATCATTTTTCTAAAAACCTTGAGTCAGGATCTATAAAAGATTTGTTGCCATCTCACTCTTTGAAATAAAAGCCAAAATCAACCACATTATTTAGTTGTGTCTCTTCCCATGATTTTAGACACAAGAGATTAAATCCCCAAAACTGAGTTGCTGAATGGAACTGAGATCTAGATCTCCTCAACATTCTTGATAAATTTCAAAAAAAATAAACTTACACTGTGTAATTAGCAGCTTCTGATTGCCAATCACTTTTTCTGGTTAGTGCTTTTTTTTTCCTAAGGAAACAAGGCTTTTGTTGTCTGTGTCTGAGTTAGCTAAGGATATGAAGTTGTTGCTGGCACAGAGCAAAGGGAAAAGGGATGCATATTTTAGGAAATTTCATGACTTTGACTGATCAGCTGTTTCTGGCGTTGAACAGCCTGGAAAGAGCCAGCATTGTTATCCTGGGTCTGTGAAATACTGGTGGAGCAGGGTATCTAGCTATTCTTATCACCTGAGACTAAACCCAATTTGTAGTTATGACCTCAGCAACCCAAGAAATAAGGAAAATCTAGAGGGATATAGTTCTTTCCAAGAACCTCTAAGATACGAGTACACAACCATGAGTTTTGATGAGAGTGCACTAAAATCAGTGTGTGTTACTCTAGTACTTTCTGTGACTCTTACACTGGCTGGCTTTGGCAAAATCTTGTTAAATAGTAAGAGAATGTGGTCTCTTAGCTACTAAAAACTCCAAAGTAATGGCTACCACCAGTCAAGAGGTGTTTTGTGTGCTCCGTGTCTCACAGTCTGCAGTCACGAAAAGTAAGATTTAAAAGAGTAGTTGCAAGTACCGTCATTTTAATCTTAATTCAAGTTTCAAGTGATTCAAAGTATGAAGGAAAAAAAAAAAGTGAAAACTGAAATTATAGGTCTTTACCAACCTAAATTATTCTACGATTATATATTTATATTGTTCCTACCTGTTTTTATTTACCAATCTAAAACATAAGTACTTTAAACAAACCCTCAGTGAACAAATATTTGACAAAGAGTTGTTAAAAGAATGAAAATCCGAGCTGTGGTTCATAATTCATATGAATGCTTCTGTTTAGCGGAATTGTCATCATATTATTTACACAAATTTTGCAGATGCATAATTTTTGTTATACTTATTAAAATAAGCCCCAAAAGCAATAGTTTTACTGCCTTTAAATTGCAATCTTGAATTTACTTTATTTAGACAAAAGAATCTGTTCTCTTTTTTATACTAGTGGTTCATTTGATCTTTGTTTTAACAAAATATTCTAACATATAGGAACACACTGCTTTTAGACAGAATTTCCATTTTTTAAAGGGCAATTTTCACAAACATAATTTCTCTCTGCAGGATAATGGCTCTCCTGAAGAACATGCGATTTATGTTTGGGACCATTTTATTTCCCAATCAGCTGCTGAGAACGTGTTTTTTGTTGCTCACAGTTATGGTGGACTTGCCTTTGTAGAGCTGGTAAGTGTGAGCTCTCCATTGCCTTCTTTCCTAAAAACTGTCACAGATTTTCTACATTCTTTGTGATCACCTTCTTGAAAGTAGCCAGGTAGAAACAACTGAACCCGTGGTCATGTGCAGGTCTGTCAGGATTTCTTTGCAACCAGAAGGTCGCTGCATCTTGTCTGATTTTGAGGTAGACAGTAAGGTCTCAAGTGTGCATGAACCTGAAAGACTGTGGAAAATCAGAACACACTGCATCCTTCTTGTGCAGACTTCTTAATGAAAGGCACTGGTTTCTGCTGTGGGGCAGAAAGACCTGGGGACACATGAGACTAAGGACATATAAAACCAGTTTTAAAACAAAGTCTCAGTAACAGATGCTGCTTTTTGTATATGGATTGGAACAGAATGTGTGGGGAAATCTGGCAGTTTTATTCAGTTTTTGCGGTTTTTCTACAAAGGTCTGCAGGACTTGCTGGAAAGACTACTGTTTTCCCATTTATTAGGCTCTTCAGTGATACAAGGTGGGGGAGACTTTGCTCACTGTAAAGCTGCTCTACATCTGGTGCAGAGACTGCTGAACATCTAGTTTGTCAGTCTTTTTTCTCTGAAGGCAGATCTCTCGACCCCATCTGGTATACCAAGCTGCCTGTTAAACTTGTGTACCATTCTGTCAGTGTAGCTTCAGTCTCTTCATGTGATTTTAAGAAAGTAGTGTAATCAGGATGTGTTTTATCAAGAAAAACTACAAAAAAGTAAGGGTCCTGTTTATTGTGGAAAGGTAAATTGCAGAGCATTACAGCTGGTTTTATAGACACAGGAAACAGCAGACATATATTTACATCTTTTGTCTACAACATACTAGTTTGATCTAACTGGAAGTTGATTAGGGTATTTCCTGCCTGAACATAAGATGAATGCCTTAGTTAAGAAAAAGTATGCATCAGCATGTTGGTTTTAGTCTTACGCTTCTCCAAGTAGCAATTACAATACAGGTGATGGCCACTGGCATTATTTTAAGAATTTGTGATTTTCCTAACCCTCTTTTTTTGTTGTTGTTGAAATAATGCCATTTTCATTTTCCCTGCGGACCTGGAAGAGTGTGTGCAAAATACACATGATGTGTACAGGTTTGAGAATTGAGAAACAGTGCGTTTTCCTGATCTGAAGATCATTTGAGAATTGATCATTTCTCACAGGCATTTTATTACCTGCTCAACAAATAGCCTCAAAACTAAATTTTTAAGAAACTTTGAAGGTGAATAACTCCTTCTGTAACCACATCTTTGGACAAAAAATGTGTGGTGTTGCATGTGCCTGTTGCTCTTGATACATCATGAATGTACCAATTGTTCTGTCTTGGCTTTCCTGAGTTGTGATTTTCAGCTGCTCTGTGTTTCAGCCCAGGTTACTCGGGTGTAACTCATGGGTCCAAAGTGAAGCTTTGGCAGAATTTCTGTAGGCTTTGTAAAGCCACATTTTTTAGGTCACCAGATGCCCAGAGATACATACACGTAGCAGAGGGCAGGAATAAGAATCAACTGGAGAACTTTCTCAGTGTTTCCTAAACAGAGTGCTGACTTGAAGGAGGCTTGGAGAGTTTTTCCATCACATTTCAGTCAATGGCTTGAGGTGGCCTGGGTAACAGATGACCAAGGTGTCATTCCCATTTTGCCTGTTTCTCTTGTCACACTGGTGGATATTCCTTCACTTTTGTTCTACTTTAATATGAAGCACACTGATGTTTCAGAAAAAGACTTGACTTCTGACCTTGGGGCTTCCAGGGTCAGGGTGCTCGGGGCCTGTGAAATTATCACAAGCTGAGCGAAAATTTTTATCAATCACAGGAAGCAATCAGTAAGTAAGAAGTTAAAAAGGACCTTTGTCAGAAAGACAAGATGGTCTCAGTAAGGGTCAGCTTCTGTAGTCTGCTGTCTCTGCAGGAGACTCATGCCTGAGAGGAAGAATATAATACATATCCATTGACACATCACATATCTGTCATGCAACACTAGACCTGAAATGTATTTTTAATGTAACTCAATATTTTTCTAAAAAATCAAAGGGTATTAGCACCCGGTTTAGGCAGAGGTAGTTTGAGTTCTACTAAAAGCAGTTTGATTAAATAATTCATACACTGGAGGACATATCATTGAAATAAACCCTGAACTACTTCATCACAGTATTCATTTGTAAGGGTTTATTTTGTTATCATCTCCCTTCTCTTAAACTTTATATCCATACAGCACTTAGTAATTGCAATGAGCTCCAAAAAGAAACAGAGCAGCTGATGGGCAATTACTGTCTTATGACAAATACATTTTCGATTGCTTCACTTTCTTCTCTGATTCATGTGGGGGTGATGATGAGGTTGATAGAGCAGCTACACCATATAGCAACTGTACCACCTCTACACTTCCTTTGCAAGTTTTTGGGTTAACTGATTCATGAAATTGTAGGTTACAGTTGTTATGGAAACCTGTTGCACAGCTGCTCCTTCTGCATCCGTGCCTCTTACAGGAGAGCAGTGTGAAGCATGTGGCTTTAATTTTGAGTGAAGGTTTCTGCCTGAGCCTTCTGAATTTTATTTTGCCTGCAGGGAAAAAGAAAACAAGCAAAAATATAAAAAAATATTTGAATTAATATCTTCTCAGTCAAGTTTCCATGTCCAGTGCTGCCAGGTCTGTCCTGACGGCTTGCAGTCATCTCAGCCACAGCTTGCCACTTCATCATGGTGCCAGGCTCTTGGTGAAAATGGGATGTTCTGGCATTAAACAGGAAAACCCAATGGAAGCTGATATTAAGCAAAGTCTTGTTCATGGACATTCCTACCATTGTGTGGGAGGAGCTGCTGCTCTCCCAGGAAAAGGCAGAGGACAGTGTTCAGCCTTGCACGGGCAGTACCCATCCAGGTGCTCCTTTGTCTGAAGCTACTGAGGGAGGCAGCTCAAGAAAGGCAGTGTTGCTCTGCTTGTCCCTTGATTGGCATGCACTTTGTTGGGAAACACGAAGTGAAAGAGAGCAAATAGAATCAGCACATATTAAATTGGTATAAAAGGAGGATCATTTTTATTTACAAAACTTTGGTAGCCAAAGTTTGGTCTTCATTCTAGATTCTTCAGTCTAGAAATCATTCTAGATTTCTTCTCACCATAAAAATGAAGCTGTGTTTTGGAAATCCTTCCTTAAACAAACAAGTAAGGCTTGGCTGCAATTTTCAAATACATGCCACATCAAGTAAAAATTTTATTGATCTTCACAGCTTTTTGATCTACATTTTCTCATGTCTGTGATTGCAGGATTTTGAAAAAATAGGGTCAGTCTGCAATATCACGCTCAAATACACAGAAACTGTTACCCAGTTACTGCCACACAGGCACGTATTTTCTGTACCTTGTTGTGTCATAGATTACTAGGGGAAAAATTGAAAGTGATTAAAATATATGGGAAATAAAGTTTCACCAATAAATACATTGTTTTATTGTTCTGTTGTTCATAGGTTGAATTACAAATGGTAAATCATAAGCCATATGTTACAATATATCTTAATATTTAGTAATTAAAACTTTGTCTAATTGTGGTTTGAAATTAAACGTGCATGTGAATATCTACACGTAAATTACTTTTTGAATGTACAGCACTAAAAATAATTGTTGGGTCATTGTGTTTTGCTAATTGCTAATTACTGATTTTGAAAAACTCAAGCCATGATTCATAAACACATCTCAGCTTCTTAATTCTGTTATCCCTTGCACAGTGTAGTCAGGGATTTATTTTCAGAATCAGTTTGCTTTACTTCATGGTAAATTATGGAACTTTCCCAACTCCAAGCTTATAATAATTTTATGAAATTTAACAGAAAGTGAGAATTTCAAGTTGATGGAGTCAATTTTATATTTAGTTTACAGAAAATAAGAAGTTTCTGGTACAACGCCTCCTTTGAGTTTTTCTGCCAAATTTTGTGGGTTTACAATTATTTTGTTTTAAAAATAATGTTTTTCCTTGTCATTGCCTGCATGAAGGACCCACACAGGAGAATCTTTGTGGAAGATATCTGCTGTTTGCTTCCTATATTTCTGAGACCCTAGGCTTTGCGTTTTTCTGTTGTTAGCTCATAATCTTAGAACTAGAGGGGTAGCTTTTTTGTTTTAATTTTAGTTAAATGCTATCTTTTAAAAAAATACCAACTATCATGGGAATCATGACAAAATTGTGAGAATCTTTAATGGTATCTCTTTCTTGCATCATTCATACTGCTGTAGAAATACAAAGTACACAAGGAAATGTAGTAATTAGGAGAAGGAAAGTAAGTTCATTGTCTTTAGAAGGTGTAAACTATTCATTATGGTTCTTTTGGCTAAAATATTTGGTGTATATATTGATTGATAATTTGCACAAAGGTGCAGGTAAGAAGGGGGGGAGTGTTTTTTAGCAAGCTTTGTTACAATGAGAGTCCTTAAAACACTGTTCCAATTACTGTATCCACTGTAGAGTCCTAATTCCATCAAATCTTTGAGTCTTGGCAATTTGAAATAATTTTAGGTCCATCATTTTGAGATCCTCTCTGCAATACTCTGCCACTTCATTTTGCTGTATTGTGCTGAGTATGGCAAGGACTTGGCCCTGACTGGCCCTGATAGGTGCCATAATAATGAAGATAGGCAGGCACCTGCTGAGCTACCTGTGAGTCTCTGAGGCTGCATCATTATTCTGGCACAGGCAAAATGCAATTTAAGAAACTTAATGACTAGGCTGTGAACCTGTCATTAGTTTTTCATTAATTTAATTTCCTGAAGTCTCAGGCTGAATGGTTTGTTATATTTGGCTTTTTATATATTCTTATATAAATATATCTACTTATTTTTTAATTCAGTTTGCCTGGAAAATTGATGAGTGGGTACTGCGGACATGCAACTCTTAATTCCCCTGGCTGACATGTTAAATTGAAATATATCTACAGATGTGTGGTAGAGATAGCATAAGATCTGTGGTGGCTGTAGAAAGCATGGGAGAGAGCTGGAAGTAGAGAGCTGAGAAGGAAAACACCTCAGTAACCAGTGTCCTTATTGTGAAGACAAAAGCAAAATTCCACTGTGCTTTAAAGCTTTTTGAGCATTTAACTGGGAAAAAAAAAGAAAAGAAAAAAAAGACACTTTGAATGTTGAATGTCAGTTGGGAGAGCAGTATAGGATCTGTCTTGAGGGTTTATAGAGATTTGGCTTGTATGTGCAGTCTTTGGACAAGTCATCTCACCCAACCCTACCTGGTTTAGGTCTCAGATTTTTCTGTGTTGGACACTTAAATTAACATCTTTTGGACCCAGGGCTAGCTTTAGTGCTCGTGTTCAGAAAAACAAGTCTGAAAGTAAAAGTGAAATCTTAATTCTGTTTGGTAATTTATTTCAGCTATTCCTTGTTTTCCTTCTTGGAAAAGTATTCATTCATCTCAAAAACATTGAATGATAAATGAGGGTGGACAAGAGAAGCTAATGGAGGAACCAGTGGTGTGTTGTGTGTAGAAGAGCTGGACAGGAATAGGGTCTCTAGCTTAGATGCTGATTTCTTTCTAGTATGTAACTGACATGGGCACACGAATTACGTTTGTGCTTCTGAAATTGGATCCTGGCATTAAGTGATGAAGTCACCACTGGCATTCAGTCTTAGAATTCGTGCAATAATAGAAGGTAAAGGAAATAATACAGGTTTCATGACAGTTAGGCGTTGACTGGTCACTCATCATCTGCATTTGTGCACAAAGAGCAATCTCATCAAGAGAGAACAGCAGGGCTGGAGAAACCCTTGGACAGCTGACTTCACTTGCCAGTGGCTGCAAGTGACTGAACATAACAAGAGTCAGGTATGATACTGTGATTTGTTTGCTCTTTCTGTCCCAGGAAGGGGAGTGTTAATGCTGTCCAGCCTACTGCTGTGATTCATCTGAGGTAATTTGAGACATTTGGGAAGATTAAGTTAGTCTGGAAGAGATATGGGGAAGAGGTGTTCATACACTCGAATTAATGGAATGCGTATCTTGCCAGAAATAATGAAGGAACCTCAGACATTCTGTGGCATGGACAGGTCCTACCTATCATAAGCACCAACATCAATATAGCCATCAATTTAACCATGCTTTAGGTTTATTGTTCTTAAAAAGAGCTTTGTAAATTGCTAGTGTTCTTAGTTAACTTTGGTAGCTATATCTAGAAAGAGAAGGTTCAGCATCTGCTTCGTATTTGCTGCAGAAACAGAGCTTAAAAGCATGCCTTGTTCAGCCTGGTAAAGGAAAGCTTAGCAGAATTGGTAGCACTCAGCAAATATATCAGGAGAATAAACAGCAGGGAGGGAGAGCCTTATAAGCCAAAGAACAATGTTGGCACAGGAACAAATGGATTAAAACTGTCCATGAATAAATTTAGGGTGGAATTAGGTTTCTCACCATTGGATTAGGAAGTCCTGCTTGGGAAAAGGACTGGGGCAAAGCTGCTGCCAAGCATGACCCACACATTGCGAGAGTTATGTGAGTAATTGGCTCAGACTGTTGGTCCTTAGTGTGACCAGGGAGTCTGTGTTCCTGTGAAAGACATCATGTATAGGTGCATATTTTCAGTCATGAACAATTGGACCACTTTTTGCATTAATTTCTCTGGAGTTGATGTTTCTCTGACTCGAGGCTCACTCCACTGGAATAGCTGAGTTTTAACCAAAACCAGGTCAAACCTCTAACACCAGTGTTTGCAAACAACTTTTTTCCTTCTTTCTTACTTAGAATCACAGAATCAAAGAGTATACTGAAATGGAAGGGACACATCAGGATCATCAAGTCCAACTCCTGTCCCTGCACAGGACGCCCCAAGAATCACAACATGTCCCCGAGAGTGTTTATCCCAATGCTTCTTGAACACTGTCAGGCTTGGTGCTGTGACCATTTCCCTGGGAGCCTATTCCATTGCCCAACCACTCTCTGTGTAAAGAACCTTTTCCTGACATCCAAATTAAACCTCCCTCAGCCCAGCTTTCTGCCATTCCCTCAGATCTTGTCACTGGTTACAAAAGTGAAGAGGTTCCTCCTCATGACTTCTGAGGATGTTGAAGACCACAATGAGGTCACCCCTCAGTATCCTCTTCTTCAGGCTAAACAGACCAAGTCTCCTCAGCCACTCCTCATACGGCTTCTCCTCAAGGCCCTTTATCATCATTACCCTTCTCTGGACACTCTCTAACAGCTCCATGTGCTCCAGTGCAGAGCAGAGCAGGACAATCCCCTCCCTTGCCCGCTGGCCGTGCTGTCCCTGATGCCCCAGCACACGCTTGGCCCTCCTGGCTGCCAGGGCACTGCTGGCTCACCTTCAGCTTGCCACTGACCAGGAACCCCAGGGCCCTTTCNTCTCTGGAGTTGATGTTTCTCTGACTCGAGGCTCACTCCACTGGAATAGCTGAGTTTTAACCAAAACCAGGTCAAACCTCTAACACCAGTGTTTGCAAACAACTTTTTTCCTTCTTTCTTACTTAGAATCACAGAATCAAAGAGTATACTGAAATGGAAGGGACACATCAGGATCATCAAGTCCAACTCCTGTCCCTGCACAGGACGCCCCAAGAATCACAACATGTCCCCGAGAGTGTTTATCCCAATGCTTCTTGAACACTGTCAGGCTTGGTGCTGTGACCATTTCCCTGGGAGCCTATTCCATTGCCCAACCACTCTCTGTGTAAAGAACCTTTTCCTGACATCCAAATTAAACCTCCCTCAGCCCAGCTTTCTGCCATTCCCTCAGATCTTGTCACTGGTTACAAAAGTGAAGAGGTTCCTCCTCATGACTTCTGAGGATGTTGAAGACCACAATGAGGTCACCCCTCAGTATCCTCTTCTTCAGGCTAAACAGACCAAGTCTCCTCAGCCACTCCTCATACGGCTTCTCCTCAAGGCCCTTTATCATCATTACCCTTCTCTGGACACTCTCTAACAGCTCCATGTGCTCCAGTGCAGAGCAGAGCAGGACAATCCCCTCCCTTGCCCGCTGGCCGTGCTGTCCCTGATGCCCCAGCACACGCTTGGCCCTCCTGGCTGCCAGGGCACTGCTGGCTCACCTTCAGCTTGCACTGACCAGGAACCCCAGGGCCCTTTCCATGGTGCTGCTCTCCAACCTCTTTTTGTCTGAGCACACATCCAGGTTTGTCCCATTGACCTTGAGTAACAGAAATTTGGGAGCAGACTTGTTTTTGGAAACAGTGGACTCTTTTTTGCTAATGCTTTTTGAAATGCTCGAGTTTCAGCTTGAGGTAGAAAGCAACAGGCATAGCAGATCCTGTGGTGAGAGTGTGCAACCATAAGGAAGTAAATGGTGGATTGAGCAAAAAATACTGAAATATGCTTGTTGCTGTTTGCTGTACTGGAAAGCTTTTTGATCACATTTGACTTTTACTGATAAATAAACAAACTCTGTGTGTGTGTGTGTGTGTGTGTGTATGTGTGTGTACACATATATGTGTTTGTTTGCATATATTGCCCATTCTTACACAGAGCAGATAAACATTTTAGACCACTTAGCCTAAATAAATATGCTGACAAGCATATACTGGCATCATTAGTTCACTTGCTAGCGTTTATTGTTATTGTGCATTTTGCTTTGTGGCAGCAATCGCATAGCAGTGCCTTGTCCTAAAGAGCTCGCAATTTGGAAGGATGCTGTAATGGGAAGAGACAGAGGAATGATGAACTATTACAACACAGTTCATACCATGATAGCTGCATGTCCTTTTAAATATTTTGGTGGTTTAGTGTAAATGCCATGTAGGCAGCCCCTCATTTCCTCTGAAACCCTGCTCGCCTTGCTGCTGGACAATAGGAGAGGATGGCAGCAGTGAAAACCTCAGCATTGGCCACTTCCAGACAGACATGTTTTGGATATTCATCCCTCCTTGTTTCCTTGCTCTAGACAAGGTGCTCGGTCTCATTACATTTTGTTTCGTCTTAGTCACTTGCTAATCTGGTATCTCGTGCTTTTTTCAGGCCATGGTCTGAGGCTCACTGTGCGTGTGTCTCTTCCTCACTTCTTTCCAAAAGGAGGACGTTTCCTGGAATTTTGTCCTGACTAGTAGTTGTTGGCACCACTCATCACTACTTTTTTGTCTCATTGTATCATTCATATTAATTTTCTAATTTGATGCCAAAGTTGGCTTATTAATTATGAAATAAACAAAGAACTGGTTATGAGTTAAAGTTAGGGTTACTTAGAAATCCAGTTACTTGGAAATACATGTTTGTATCCTATGGGATTTGGTGGTCACAGGCACAGCACTTTCTGCATTTCTTTGCAGAATTTTTTCCAGGGTTTTATTATTAGTTTATTAGTTTTATATTTTTATAAATTCTTTGCATTGTTTTAAAATCCATACATTACAGAGCGAACATTTAGGTTTCTGCCTGAGGAGCTTTGTGATCTTTAGCAATTGTTCTCATAGTTTCATCTTCTTGTTCTTCTGTAGCTCAGCTTGTATAGCTAGGTGTTCTTTCAAAAAAAGAAAATTATGACTATCTGAATTCAGTTCTATTTGTCAACATTTATTTGGCAGTATACTGAGGATTGAACTCAGTATTCTAGGTGCAGTTAACAGCTCAGGGTGAACATCAGTATCTTTGTTCTGCTGTGCAGCATTTTGGTCAATGCAACCTAAGTGGTACTAGATTTTATTTTTTTTTCTAGAGTTTCTTTGAATTTGGTACCTGCTAACATTCATGTATTTCTGAAAGTGTTTTAGTGCTCTAAATTTTCCTTTCCCAGTGGTACTGAGTGTACTGAATGTGAATGTAGTAGATTATTTCCTCCCAACACCCCCCCAAACAATATTATCTCACAGTCTTCCTAATTAAATCTAGCTGTGTTGTGGCCCTTGTTGCGCAGGATGACAAACTGGATTTTCATAACAATCCCTTTTTTGTGCTACAGGTCTGTGAATCTTGGAAGTTTGTTTTGTGTTTCTTTCATGCCTTTCTTCTCTTGGAAGTTTTTTATGTCACCTGCAAATTTAATTAATTCCAGATAATTAACGATGGTGTTAAATAAAAACATATTTGGCATCTATCCCTATGTCTGGCTAGAAATTTCCTTCCAACTCAGTAAATTTCTTTGTATTATTTTCGTTTCCTGCATTGTTTCCACTGTTCTAAATTCTGTATGACAGTATAACTTATCAGTCAGTGTATTTTTCATTTCAAATTCCAGCTCTGAAAGAAAATAAAAGAAAGCCAAGGCACACGCCCATATTCAAAGAATATATCACTCGTCTTTTCAGCTGTTTGCAGATGAACTTCATCCCTTGAGCCTCTCAAAGCTGATTGGCAACATTTCTGTGCAGCCATCTCCTTAAAATGTGTAGAGCACACTGTTGAGTGTGATAGTTAATTTCAGAACCCAGAACAACTGATCTTCCTGAATTTCTTGTATAACTATTTATTTCCTCACTGGTTGAAGAAACTTCCCTGAAGTACCATAGAGGTGTTTGCTTGTATGAACCATCTCAAACTCATCAGAGCTCTTCTAGAAAGAGGGGAAATTTATCAATGGTATCAAGAGACGTGTCTTCTCTCCCAGTCCTCTTAAGTACCTGACAGTGCACAGTTTTGCCTTATCAGCATTCTTTTGATGAAAACTAATTCAGTTCATCTCTTTTTTTGGCTCTCTAAGGTGAACTCCTGAGGTGCTGGTACCTATGCTGCCCTGCAGCGTCAATAAAAGGTCACATCTCCTATTTTCACTGACAGACTCACTGGCTTTTCACCCCATCCAGGATGATGATCTTCAGACTTTGCCTTCTTTATCTTCTGTGAATGTGCACCTTGCTTTTTTTTTTTTATCTAATCCACCTGTTTCTGGTTCTTACCAGAAGGTGCTTCTTTTTGCTGTGTTGCATCAGGACAGGAAAATGAAATTTCTAGACCATTATTGTCAGTGGATGTGGTCATTGCATCTGGGTCTGCATTAATGTAGCTGTAGAGTCAAACCATTGAGTATTTTGGTTATGGGATTCTTTTACAAGCAGGTACAATATGAAAAAACCTGGTATTTTATGAAACTTTCTGTGTTGTTATATCTCTAGATTGTTTCAGAATATTTGGAATTTTACAGGATTTTACAGGATACAACATTATCACTGTAAACCTTTGTGTTTACAGTTCTTTTTGAATGTATATAGGAAGACTAATAAAGAAAAAGAGTAGGAGTTTTATATTTGCTTATACAATGATAGATGTGGGAATATCACACATAGTATGCACTTAAAAGTTTTGTGGTGAATTGAGATTATTCCATCTAAAATATTAAGCTGTTCTAAATTCTGGCATTTGTTTTCTCTTAATGGAACAGAACATTTAAAAAAGGAAGTTGTCTCACTGTTATTTCATATTTTTTCCCATTTCTGTGACCTTACGCCATTAAGACCACACAAGTATATTATGTTAATGTTAGTTTAAATGGTAATTATGCTGAAAAATATATGTATGGCTTTTGCATGGAACAGTAGAGATTTTATAAAACTTTAAAATCCAGTTTAGTAGATCAGTCAGAGGAACTGCAAGTTAATAATATATTAGGCATTGCAAATCCAGGTGGAGTAAAAGGAATGCAAACATACTTTGGTAAAGAGAGCTCTCAAACTGTGGTACCATAAGAAGCAGCTGGAATTTGCATTTTGTCCTAGAACTTTCCTTTCTTTAATCTAGTCAAGATGTGTAAGATAGCTGTTTCAGAATATTAGTGAAATGTTTTTATAATAGCATGACTACCAATGTTTAAATGTTAAAATAATCCTATTTAAGGGCTTTGGTTGAATGTGATAAGAAACAAAAATATGAGATATTGCATGTATATTGATTGAGAAAATTGTGCTTTTAGTGCTGCAGAATTGAACTGAGATTTTAATGCAATGTGTCAAAGTGCTGGAGTAAAATTGTCTCATAAACACCTGAAAAATAAATAGTTTAATTAGTTATTTTTCTCTTTTCCATTTCTAAGGCAAGTTAAGTCTAATAATGAATCTCAGTATCCTGCAGTATTGGGATAGAAAGGGCATGAGGTTTCTACTTTGATTAAGCCGAGGCATTTTATTTGCTTGTCAGTATCTGTGTTATATTTTGTCTTAGAGTGGCTCAAGACATCTGACAGGAGTAATATATCTTTAAAAAACTCAAAACTAAATAACCCCCACCACCCCCCTTCCCCCAGTCCCTACCCCTGTGGGCACATAACTGCCAGTGTTTTACAAGGTGTTAAAGTACAGCAATTATATAATCTCATCCTTTAAAAAAAAAAGGCATTGTTAATTTAACCCTCAGTAATCTCATTTCACCTCACCACTATTGCAGTCTACAGCCAGCAGACTTTTTTCCTTAAACCAGCTGTTGAAAATAACCTAGTTTAAAGAGTTCATGGCTGAACGTGAGGGATTCATCATTATATATTTACTGTCTGAGGCTGATATAGCTGTAAGGTTTTGCAGATGCCATTGATCTATTGCGCATGTTCCCTCCCTGGGTTGCAGGACGTGCTTCTATTTGCATAAGGCCCTGGGCAAGGTTCTTTCTTGCATTGATTGGCCTGTCCAAGGGAGCCTGATGTGCTCCTGCATTGATCACCCTGTCTTTTCTTGGAAGGCAGTGTTACGCCGAGTTCATCTCAAACATTCTAGGGAAAACTCTACTGCAGATGTCACAATTTTATTCAGATGTTCCTTTGAGTATAGTTCTTTTTTTTTTTTTTTTTCATTTCCAGGATAACTTGCTTTGTTTTTTTGGGGCTTTTTTTCATTTAATTTGAATGTGTTTCTGCAGTTATCCTGAAGCACAGACCAGGGCATACTGAAAAGCTATATTACATTTACACCAATTATTCCATGCTGTGTTTTTTGGTTTTTTTTTGTTTAAAATAATGCCTGTAGCTTCCAGCAAAAATCAAAACTCCTCTGTCTTCAAAGAGTTCACAGTTATAACAGGAGAATTAATCTAAGAATATGTGTTCTGGTGTCTTAGCTTAGATTAATATTGTCAGTTTGTAACTTGTATGATTTGTACTAAATTTTCTTTAGAGTTAGAAAAATAGTTCTAAAAATGTCACCTTCAGCATAAAACTGTGTTTGGATTTTGGTTTTCAAGAGGCGTACTCCAAAATGGATCATGCAGGTAAATTGCTGAGTAGACCAGTTACTGATCAGGGAGGACAAATACTTCCCTACAGTGTCCTTGGATTTCCAACATTGTGTTGGGGGCTGTCTTTCCAAACCCAGGTTAAGCAGCTGAGTTCTTGACTTGCCCTGGTAGGGGACGGAGCTTTTCAACGTCTGCTTAAGTAATAACCCATAATTGGGAGCTATGAAATCCATCGCTGCAATTTCTGAAAGCCACATATTTGCCTACATGTCTAATTATAGGCAAGGTGCCTGTTACTATTGTCTACCAAACTCGTTTCTTTGGTCTGAAAATGATTTTACACATCTGTGTTCCTGTAGGTAAGGTGAAATGTGGTAATACTCAAAGGACAGCTCATATCAAATGAATAAGCTGACATGTGAACTTTACCAAGCATGTGATAATACTGCGTGTCAGTGAAAAACAAAATAATGTGAAAGAGTTTCTCTCCTATAGAGGACCAGAACAAAGAGCATCACAGAGATGTTTCTTGATTACTTTTAGAAAAATGTCCTATGGATATTTTTGTGGATTTTGTAGAATTTTCTTCGAACTAAATAAGGATTCAGTGATACATAGCTGAAGTCATGTTAATGCAGTAACATAAACTGTGCAGGCTTTTTTTTTATAACTTGAATAATAGTTTCATGTCTTTCACTGAAGCAATAATGTTTCACATTGCACTGTGATACTCTGGCCCAGGGAACATATTCCTTTGGTCATTTGGTAAAACAAAATTCAGATAAGTATAATTCAGGTAGCATATATGAAATTTCATCTTCATTATCATGCAAATGTGGTGAGAATGTAACATTTCCCAAGATGTCATTTGACTATTACAATCTTTAGAAAATGGTCTCTCAAAGCCACAAAGCTAATATTCCAGAAGAAAGCTATATAATACCTAAAAATTGTCTATCCTTATTCTATATGAATAATAAATGTAGTAGGACAAGCCATTATTAAAATCACAAAAGAATGTGTTGACCTATCAGAACAAGGATCTTTTTTGATTTTTGCATCAATGATGAATTTTGAGCTTTCCATAGCATAGAGGATGAACATGCAAATACAGATTTCAAAAAACTGCAGGGAAAAAAGGAGTAGGATTATAACTGGAAATCTGATCTATTTTGTTTCAGTACATAAACAGTATCTGTGGGTATTTACACTGATACATATTTTGTTATTCATACTGATATCCTTTGCAAGTGTTGTATATTTTGTGTGTCTGCATTATGCATGTATTTTGCATCTGTAACACTTTTCATTTTTCTTAAGCTCCTTTTTGCTGATATTTGAGTTAATGAAGGTAGAAGATGGGCATGGGCAAATATGAACAAATCTCCTAAATGGGGAGTGGAACTTGATTTTAGTTCTAAAATAAAAGAAGAGCCTGAGTGTCTCATAGCAGCCCATTATCTGTATTCAGTTGTAGGAAAACGCTGTACTTGTTTATGTGTGTGAACTATGCAGGGCATCGAGATCTAAAAAAAATCTCTGGTAGCAAAAGAGATCTTTAGCAAGCAGTTTCAGTTTTGAAAAAGAAAGACTGGGACATAATGGTTTATAATTAAATTAAAATAAAGGAAAGAAAGCTAATCTCTTACTTCAGGCAGAAATAGTCTCTGGGAAAAAAAGTAATAGTCTCTGGGAAAAAAAGTATCCATAACATGTATTGTGCTGTTGAACAAAGTGGAGCCTTAGAAAAACGTGATGAAGATATATGTAGATACTTCCAGACTTTCAGATCCCCTCCATGGATGTTGTAGACAGGGCTTTTTCTCTGCAGATACTTGCAGCCCCAAGTGATGATCTGAATGCCTTAAAATAAGTGTTTTAAATGAGTTTTAATAATTGCTTGATTCCTGGGCATCAGGAATGCAAACAAGTCCTTCTACTCAGTCTGAGTAAAATAGAACAGCATAATGTAAAAACTGATATTTTAAAGTTTTTCTGTTTACCATGACAAAAAGTGACAATTTTCTGATGCTGGGCTCATAAAGAATGAAATTCAGTCTGTGCTAATTTCAGTAAGTCTGTGGGTTTGGCTTGGTGTGGTTTTGGTTGTTTTGGTTTTTTTTAGTTTGTGAACTTGTGATATTTAGAAACTGGAAAAATTACAGACGATGTTTGAAGCGTCATTTCTCTCTTGTGCCACTGAGACATTTTCATTTTACAAACACATTACTGAAGAGGTAATTTTACTTAAGAGGTAGTTCTGTACTGTTTTGCTAGAGAGACATTTTCAAAGTCCAGTTACTGCTAAAGTGACAGATATCATGTACCAATTAAGAATGTTTTCTGCTGCTTCATTCCTACCTACATGAATGATACATGTGTAGTATTTCCTCTCCACTCAAAGCCTCTTGATGATCTAACTGGCACTCTTCCATCATTCGTGAGATACTCTAAGTGCATTTTATAAAAGTCACCGAACTTTATTTATGCTTCTTTTTTTTTTTTTTTTTTTTTTTTTTTTTTTTTAAAAAAAGTTTTATGAGAACTCACTAAATTTTTTTTTTTTTTTTTTTTTTTTTTTTTTAACAAAGAGTTGATCGAGAACTACTCAATACTTGTAATCTGTTGCAGCAGTCAGAGGAGGGAATCGACAGAGCCTCCCTGTCTCACTCCCAAAATGCTAATTTTCTTCATGTTCTTATTTTGAGGAGAGTCTGCTTTGAGCATGATACAGAGTGCTTACCACCAGATTTAGTGAGGTCGCAGTTTTAGCCCTACTTATTGCTGTAAAGGTAACAGGTGTTGGTATTCCTAACAATAGTGCATGGTAAAGGCAAAACAATCAGAATCATCCTGCTCTACAGACTCTCATGTTGCTTCCTAATACCTTTTATTCCAGGAAAAAAAAAAAAACAGAAACTGTCCTACTTAAATAAAGGCTAAATCCTTTCGTTGGCTAGGTGAAACTGATTTTTATCAAATTGCATAGGAAATAGCACTGTTTTATTATTTGCCTTGCTTTGAATTTGCACTTCTTTTATATGTACTCAATACTTTTTTATATTTTGCAGTATTCTTCTAAGTAAAATCTAAGTAAAGTTTTAACTCTAATTGTGAAGCAAGTGCTGCAAAAAAAAGAGAAATTTGAAATTTCAATGTCACTAAATGTGGTAGATTCACATGAATTGTAGAAAGGGATGGCAAGTCTATAGTTTGTAACTGCATGAAATTAAATTTAGTTATATAATGCACATTCCATGGGGTATCTTACTTTGAATTTAAAAAAATCTTTCTAGCTTCTGCTTCTCTTTCATACAGACAAAGTTAACTTTTTGCAGCTTAAACAAATATTTCAGAATCAGGTAGTTCAGGAGACACATCCTGTAGGGAAAAGCATCTGCCTGCATTCAGTAAGCCAAATGCATACATGCCACAGTTTGCTATTCTGTCATCTCCCTGTGTACATCTCATACAGCTCCATACAGGATTACATGTTGTACATAGTATTGGTATAAAATTCGTAATAAGTTTTAGCAGAGTAATTTTCTATAGCATCAAAGATCTATTGATGCTGGTAATACAAGAGGTGTGTTTCAGTCCTTCCCTGCTTCGCCCTGACCTCTCACATATCGACGCACTCCCCTTCAATTACTCCTCTTCCACCCAGATGTATCCCAAATGAAACTTTTCCAGCTTGTCAGCAGCAAGCACTTGGTGCCTGCCCTCACACAGCAGCCTGCATCCATCCCTTTCCTCCCTTTTCTGCAAAGCCAGTGCACCCCAGCCACCTGCTGCAAACAGCAGAAGTGCCAAGGTCCCAAAAAAGCCTCCATTTTGATTGTAACCCTCCTTGCCGTGCAAAGATAATGAGTAATACTGAGGAGATGTCAGTCTTCAGGTTCCTCTTTTCTTTTGCTGGTGTCATTCATGCCACACAGATGCCTGTGTGGGGCTGCGCCTTGTGCATGTGCTCCCTGTCCTCAAGCGAGCCGAGCGTGGCTTGAGCTCTGAGTAAATAACAATTGCTTTCTTCTGCAAAATTAACTTCTGCTGGCCAGCCTGAAGTGTAACCTTCTATCACATTTTCTGCAGAAGGCTGGCATCCCCAGGCACGAGGGAGGAAGCATGCTATGGCAGGCAACTTTGTATTTTCTTCCGTTCCTTAAGATAGCTGTTAGCATCTTTGTGTGTGGTGGGAAAATAATAAAAAATTTTCTTAAAATCCGTAGTATGTAATTGTGCTTTTGCCTTCTGCCTCCCAAACTGTTTTGCGCTGAGATGAGCCATGCTGGGGTTTGGGATGGCCTCGCCAGGGGGTAGCACTACCTCCTACAAAAATATTTATTGATAAAAGCCATAGATGCAGCATCTACTGCAAAATGCAGTTGAATTATTTTAGTTGCTATTGCTAACTTTTTCAGCATGCTAGATTAGTGCTAAAATCTTCCAAGCAAAACCTTCCAAATTTTGATGTTAAGCCTAAATGTCTAATATTGTATTTAGAGATTTTAACACATCTTACACAATAGCGTTTTTTCGGCAGTTGTGCCCTAATGGTCTTTTTAGGTATCTAAAGATGTATGCGCTGTCGTTCTGAACCTTGTGTTTTCCAGCATTTGTCTCTTGAACTAATACATATTTGCTGCCTTCAAATTAAACAGGAATCAATTTATAATGTGTGTTGTAATCTTTTTTTAAAAGCCTAATTATGTACATTGCTTTCTAAAATGCGAGGATTAAAATAAATGTCTGTTAATGCTTTAGGTGGGAAAACAGTACAAACATCTTGTGATCTGAATATATTTATAAATAGACACTTGCACTTTTTATGCAAATGAAATTGAGTAATTGTCATGCTGCAATTTTTAAATTTTTTTTATACTATTAGAAGAGTGGCTTATTTGACACCTCATATAGATCTTTTTATATGTTGGAGGCTTTTTGCATGTACCTATAACTGGTGCTGTCCTGTATTATCCTTTTATACCTTTTGTCTTTGTTTCCTTATTTTATTGCCTATACTTTATGGATGATGAGAATACTAATGAACATATGACGCATACCATCATTCATAAGATGAACAGATAGCTTTCTCTCTTTGTCAAATGTTTATGCGCTGAAATGAAAAATTAAACAAACCCAGCATTGACTCCGTTGTAATTTCAGCTTAAATAAAACACCTACTGGGGTTTTGTTGAATTTTCCCATTAGAGAAAAATTTTTGAGAGTGCTGAGAGACTATTTTTGTATGCAGAGAGTAAAGTTTGAGGTAATTTGCTAGAAGGCATAGAAGTTATCTTAAAAAATTGTTGATACTGGACCATAAAAAAGTCTAAATAGTTTTAACCTTCAATTAACAAAAAAAGGGGTAAGATGTCAAAACACACATTACATGTTTAATTATAATTTCTGATGAATTCAACACTTATGGCTGTGTTCTGGCCCCTCCAATTCAGCCGTTCAGCCCGTGCTGCCCGTATTGTATATTCAGCAGTTCCTGTTAGACATCTTCACAGGGGCGATTCTGCCGAGATTTTTGACACCCATTTTCATGCATGGCCTGCCACTTCACACTGAAGTATCTTCTTTTTGCTGAGCTGCCTGCAACATTAAAGATGCCCTGAACATGTCAGGCTCGGTGCGTGACCGTAGGCGCATGCATACGTGTGCCTCGGCACGGTCACGGCGCCGTCGGTGAGCGCGCTGGAGGATGCGGGATGCAGGACGGCGGGGCGGCAGCGGCAGCAGAAACGGCAGCANCGGTGCTCCCTCTCCCGCAGCGGTCCCCGCGATGCTGCCGGGTGCGGGGGGTCTCGGCAGCCGGTGACACTAGAGGGCACTGCTTGTCCTCGGTTGCAGCTTCCTTCTGGGACAGCGAGCAGAATTAGGCTGAATTCCGTAATCTTACTTTAATTAACAATTGAATTCTTATTAAGTAAGTCCAGGCTGTTTAATACGTTGTTGTTTTGCTTTTAGCCTTGTGTTAATATCATGGATGGAGTCGTCAGCGCTTGCAAATAAATGCAGAATCAATTGTCCCGTACAGTAACAATTTTATTACAAAAAAAAAAAACAAAAAAAAACCCAAAAAAACTTGAAATGTTATTCTTGGCAAAGCCAGAAGGCTGAGTTTGCCCAGCGATGGGGTTTAGATCCCTTGCCAGCTGTGCTTCCAGCCAGCAAGTGTGATGCACAGTGTTAGAAATGTATTAGGGAGAGTCTTGACGAGTTAGGGTGATTTATTTCAGCAAAGGTCAAGAGAAAGATAAGCAGAGGACGAGAACAGGAAATTTAAAGGGTCCATCTTTGGTATATGTAAAACGTGTATCATTTACATTACCCTTTGAAAAGTGTTTCTCAATTACAGAACACTAAATCACCTGAATTGCTGCTCCAAGTTCAAATGTTTCTTCCATTTATGGGTTCATTTATTTTGGATGGAAATTATGAAAGAAGTGGAATAATCAGATTAATCAGGCTAATAAAATCAGCCATCATTTCAGAAGCATCCGAAAATTAATATGAAATTTAGATGTCAAAACAATAACAACCAAGCTCAATTACACCAAGCACTGCTGTTAGCTTGTCCTTGTCCTCTGCAATTGGCAGAGCATTGTAAGGAGTGCTGTGTGCTGGCCAAGTTGGGAAATTTTCTTTCCAGTGAAACTCCAGCTCTCAAGTTCAAGAAATTAAGTCTTGTGGTTTAAAGCATTGTTCATTACTAAGCAGTGATTTGGGATCAGGTCCTACATGAAATCTTTTTTTTTTGCTTTGTCTCTCTGGTGTTTATCCTGAATGTTTCTTACTAGTTTAATGTTGACTTTTCAGACTTTCACACCAAGTATTAATAAATGTGTGGAGTAAAAGCTGGACAGCCTGATTGCTGGAAATGACCTGGTAGTCAAGATGATGGCTGCTTGGTGTAACTAAAGGTTTTTCTACATATAAGTTCTAGATCTAATATGTTTGAAACATAATGATTGTCTTAAAAAGGATAAGTCATTTTTTAATAAACTTCTAAAATACTGTTACAGCCAGAGCTCATCACCATTAAAAAGCAAGCCAGTATAATAATAGGTTGTGTTTTGTGCAGAGTGAATTGTAAGTATTGTATTTTAGTCCCACATAATTGCTTGCAAATGTTAAGGTGATTTTGAACCACTTTATTTCTGAGCAATCTCTTTGTAAACAGTGAGATGAGTATATGCATTTCTGAAAAATCCTCCTGGTAGTTACTGCACAATTCCAGAGGATAGTGTAGCATGTTTATTATAAATATGTAGGTTTCCTAATTATTTCTGTATGGTCATGTGGCAGTCTTGGACAGCCTGGCCACTCTCCCGATGTTTAGTAATAGATCGGTCATTTAAGAAGAGTGAGCATCTCCTAGCTTTGCTTTATCAGTTCATAAGCAAAAAGAAATTAAAAAAAGATGTTTAATCAACAAGAGAGCAACTCTTTTTGCATTCACAAAATGGTAATTTGAAATCTTATTTTGCGCGTACTAATGGTCTATAAGCAGTGAGATGCCAGAACTGCTATAATAGGATTTTCTCACTCCTAGAAGGATTTTGCTTATGGCTATGAAAAGTTAATTTCAGATCCTGATACACTTGCATTAATTTTTTAGACATTAACTGAGTGTAGTACAGCAAAGAAAATTACGAACACCACACCACCATGGTGTAGCTAATTGTTTATTACCTCCAACCAAAGAAGCATCAGTAATGTGCAGGCCACAGCATCTGCAAATAAAAAGAGGTAGGAAACTTGCAGAAAAGGTCTTGCAGATTTCTTCTTGAGGGTGTTGAGAAAACAACTGAGGAAGAAAAAGAGAAACAATAGCTTCACTATGTCCTAAAGGTGATACAAATGGGTCTTGGCGTACTTGGAAGATCCTGTTTGTTCATTAAAATACTGTTTGACAGTCAAACTACAGAATGTACCAAACCTACCTGCTTCTGAGTTAGTAACCACATCTTCGTGGTTGTATGATTTATGTATGAGAAACAAATGATTTAGATACTTATATGCACCATACTTCAGTAATGTGTTTATATTCTGTGGAGTATTTGCTGACAAAAGGAGCATGTTATCTCTTCCTTTGCTAGTAAGGGATCTGTTGACTCCACAGCTATGTAAAAACCTCTCATCAGCACCTATTTTAATCAGCAAGAACTTTACTATAAATCATTATCAAAAAAAGCATTGTGCTATGCTTTTATAGCAATACATTTATTTTGAAATTAATAGGGAAAAATAATACAGAGCTTCTGCTTGAGATGGGCTAATAAGCGTGCCCATGAGACTTTCCTTTTCAAGCACTAAATGAAAGCTTTTGCATTGCTAACAGGCTACAAAAGTTGCTTAGGTAATAAGACTCCTTTTCTCTTATCAGTAAAAAAGAAAAGGGGAGGGATGGGATGGCTCAAGGGATTGGTAATCAGATTACAAAGTCTTTCACTTCTAGGTCACTGGTTCAAATCTGCCCCCTGTTTAGTAGTGACCAAAAGCTGTTCCCATCTGATGGCTTTTCAGTAGCCTTTGTGGAGTTTGTGAATAATCTATATCCAATGCCTGGTGAAAATCACTCCTAGCCATTGCTTTGGGAGTCTCAACTCAAACCCTTTAAGTGGGAATAAATGATCTGCTCATGGCACTGAAGGGTTTGGTGGGTTTATTTTTCAGAATAATTTTAATAAGTTAGCGGAGCACTACAGCTGAATTTGCACTGTAACAACTGTTGTGGGCTACAGCTGCCACTGCCACTTCCCACTAGTGTTGCTTCATAAAAAGTTGTTACCAGCTTACTTAAGAATTGGACTGATGTGTCTTAATTTGAGCCACACAGTATCATTCCAATCTACTTTCATATTAGACTAAAATAGATAAAATCATAATTGAAAAAAGAATGAGAAGTAAAAGAAAATTACTAAATTTGTTCATCTTAGAGGAAATATACTTACTATAGTAAAATCAATTTTGACAGATAGAGTGTGAAAACATTTTTATTGATGGTTTTAGTGTTGCAGTAATGCTGTGGAAGCTGTGAGACTGCACCTTCAGTGGGTTCTCATGCTACATGCGATTTAGACCACTGTGGTTTGCTCAGATAAATGTTGGAATAATTTTATAAAATGAAAACATAGGAAAACAGAACACTTACCGGTGCCTGAAAAGAAGTCCTTGCAAATGTATGTTTTCTAGCGTCGCCCCTTTCTGGTGCTTACTTTCTGGTAGCTTAATAATGGGCTTATAGACTTGGCCCCTGTCAGCATTTTGAAGTGCTATTTTCCTTAAGGTAGGGGAATGCTAGAGGACAATTGCTATAAAGGGAATGTAATTTCTGGTTCATTAATATATGAACCTGAAGGGAGGACTCTCTGCTAGATGTACATTTCTGTGGAAATCGCTGTGACAGTTTAGAGGTGTGTTTATGTCCATAGGGATGCACACAACCCATTATAAAGGTATGACTTTTTCCTTAAAACCAGCCAAAGTATTTCTTTTGTGACAGCAGGCATACCAAATATATGCTGCACTAGACTTTTGCAGTAGATTTTTTTTGCACAGAACAAGGTATTTCATCAAACCTGAATGATATTTCATCAATACAAGTCTCACTGAATCAAATTAATCACATCAGCCACCTCCCTCATTACTCGCATAAACTTCAGAGATTGCTTATAACACCTCAGCCTGGAAAAATAAAATACGTGAGCATGCTGAGCAGAGATTGATAGGTACCAGCAAGTGGAATGCACATTTAGCACAGCACAGGTCTTTGCTCTCCCAAGCACATATCCTCAGATGTTGGAAGTGATGCTTATCCTTCATATTGAAAACCTAAGCCAGGAGTGTGCTGATGAAGTCTGTGTACCACAAGACATGTTCTTACCCATGTTTTGCAGGAATGGCTTGGGTGGGATTTACTGCAACTATTTTCACACTTGGCTTTCAACAGCCAACCTAGCTGGCCTGTGATGCAGTCATTCCCTCTGGAAACTGCAGCAATTGCAGGAAAAAGAAATCCCAGACAGCATATTTACAATCCAAACCACAGTATTCTCTCCTAATAATACATTGGTATCAGATGTCTCAGAGGTCTGTGGACTTGGAGCAAGTGTTACATATCCCACTGGAAAGCACAGGCTGTCTCAGCTGCTGCAGGAGCATTTTCTCCATGTCCTAGCACCAGAGTGTGGGCTGCTCATCGTGTTGGGCTCAAGTTTATCTGCATCTGCATCTCTGGCCCCATTTTCCAGAGAGGAGGACGGGGAGTGGGATCTAAGTTTAGCAGCACAAGAAGTGTGGATAAAAAGCCCTGCCAGCCTCATGGGGTTCTTTGGTCCAGGAGCACAGGTTTGTAAGCCAAAGCCATTCATTTCAAAAGTTCACACAAAGGCAGAGGAAGGGGGAGGGAAATAGTCTGAAAACATTGCCAGCACACCTTTTCTTCCTTTCCACAGGGTCTTGTGGTCTTGTTCTGATGGTTAGGTCAGGGTATGTTAGAAGTGGGCAGACCCATGATGGTTCAGCAGAGTAAGGTTTGCCTGTATTTCAGGGTGGTTGTGAGTTTAATCGTTAGTTTAGAAAATGATTTGGTTACACTGAGAAAACCTCCCAGCAAAGCGTTTTTTTCTACTGTAGTGATGCTTCTTGTGAAGTTTAAAAGGATCCTTATAAGCAATAAGTGCATGCCTATATATGGAATGTGATTTGGCACTGTATATGTTTCTAAAGTTAGGAACTGATGCCCTTCATTGGTACATGGCATGCAGAAGCCTTCAAGTTGCTGTCTGTATTGAAAGGACTTATTTCTTTAAGCATTAGAGATGTGAGTGTGATGTCATCTGTCTAAGAGGACAGACATGGACATTGAAGCTCCCAGAGATGGGAGCTGTGAACTGTATTTGGTGTTGTGGTGCAGTTACATGCTGACTTTAAACCGATTGTGTGATCAGCCATACTGCTCATCAGACCCCACTCTGCCTGCATAAACTGAGGTGGTTGGTGGTGGTGCTGGAAGTGAAATAAAGAAATGCAAACTTATCCCGGTGTGTTTCTTCACTGAAGAGGACTTTGGAGGAAAAGGAGCAGAAATGAAGCTTGTAGTTACTTTCTGGTTTAATGTTGTTTATGAACCTTATGAGATGAAAGGGTCATGAGGAGTATCTTGCTAGTGATGTGTAATGGTTTGGAAATAAACACCAGTGGTGGCGCCAGCTGCCTTTGATCTAACTAAATGGCTATTTTGTATATTCTCTTTGACTTACTTTAAAATTAGGCAAAGAGCCTACAGGAATGCTTCTCTGTGTGCTAGATGCTTAAAGTTCCAACTGTGTGTTCAGGACCAAACAAAAGGAAAATGGTTCTCTTTCAAGGAGGTTATAATTTGGTAGATATGTAATAAAAAGCAGACATGAAATGCTGTGGGAAAGAGGAACTGGCATTCTACCTTATCCCATGGTTTTAAAATTTTAAATTTTTATTTATGACAGCCTGAATATAGATTTCACTCCTATATTTTGCTTTCTGTGATATCTCTGAAATGTTTTTTTTTGAAGTGGGACTTCTTAAATTGAAAATTATGAGCCCTTAGCTTACAAGGATGGGCAAGTAATTAAAGCCACAGCAAGCCTTTTTCAGAGTATACTGGCCAGAAATTGTAGAGTGTGTGCAGAAAGCTCAGCAGACATTGTGCTTTAGTGCAGGGGTGGCTGATCTTCATGTTCCTGTGGCATCCCGGTGAGCTCTCGTGGTCACAGGACAAAGGCTGCCATTTCTTCAGGTCGTACCTGGTGGACCAGACAATCCCTACTGCAACTCTGCCTGCTGGCTCCTCCTGCATGCAGAGGGGAGGGTTGCCCAGTGCTCTCCAAACCATCCTGGCTTGCCCAGTGGTTTCAGGAGCCAACCACTGTGGCCTGGCTGATACCTCCAAGGAAGTCTGAGTCTGGCAACCTGACTGCAACCACCAGAGGCAGAGTCCAATACAAAATTTTCAGGAAGACTTTTCTACTTCCTAGCAGCCTTGAAAGTAGACATGTAGCATTCTTAGCAAGCCAGTCCCTCTTCGGCCTTGTGAATGCAAGAGTTTGGGTTATTTCACTGATGGAGGACTGTGTGTGATAAATGAGTACCTTCCTACATGGGCAGCTGGGAATATTTGGTGCTTTTGTACAGCATCGATTGTCCTCACACTTAGGCACAGCACTCATGCTAAGAAGTGGCACTTGTTTTTCTTTTGTTGACTCCTCTCTACCTGGCATCATTTCTCTGAGTGATGTCATCAGTACTGGAGGGTTATTTGTGGTATTTAATGAGCAGGCTTTTCCTGAGGGCAGTGCAGAGTATAGTACACATCATTCTCCTGGAGCATTCTTCAGAAGTAAATTACGTGGGCAAGCTGATGAGCAGGTTGATGCAGGATCACTGGGCAGGCCAGGAGGAGGAACACAGAAATACTTCATGGCAGTGAGACAGCATCTAAGACACCCACCATGTTTCTGTGTCCAGGGATGCCGAGGTGGAAGCTGTGTGTTGCTGCTGTGCCATGGCTCTCCAGATGTGATGGAGAGCAGTCCATGCCCCATGTCTTTGAAGGGTGGAGAGCATGAGCTTCCTTTTCCAGTAAAGCTGTTCCTGATGGCTTCTGGCACAGGACATGGACCAGAGATGTAATTATGAGTCTATTCTGTAGTCTAAATTAGATCTTTTTCTAAATAATTTCTTTCTTTATTTCTTTTATGTTATGTAAAACTGTGTATTTTATATTAGCTATACATCCTTTGCTTCACAGAGCCCTTCAGCATATGAAGTCTCTCCAAAGAGACTTGTTAACCTTGCTGTTAACTTCCCATCTCATGAGTGGCTGGAAAACCTTGTTGGATATCTGATGGCATGTCCAATGTCTGATAAAGAGGGCTGATTTTAAAAAATCCATTATTTCTCCTGCTTTACTCTTTTTTCAGACTTTGAAGATGTCAGTCATATATTTGGATTGAAACTAGATGATGTCCCTTCCAACCTAAACCATTCTATCATATCGTGGTCTGCTTTGTGTAATTTGGGTTTCTACCACACATGCATATAATTTTTTGGTCAAGTGGAATGTAAGTGGCAGCAGCATTTTAGTGGGAAAGAGAAGGGAAGCTGCTGCTCTTCTCTTTTGACTGCCTGCAATAACAAAACACAATTTGTCATTCCCTAATCACAAGGAGAGTTACCTCCAGAGGTTTGTGTGATCTCAGAAGTTTCAGTTTACATACCTTCTTGCTTCAGAGACCTTGCCTGTGGAGAAACTTCCTTTCTGAAGTTGCTCAGAGGTTAGAAGAGTTGAAGCTGAGGCTTCAAAGGACAGGAAGAGTGAATGTTGTCTTATCCTCTGGATGAAGTGGAAATCCAGCTATGTTTAAATAACAAAGATGTCATATTTCAGACACCTGTGAGGTGCTGAGCTTACATTCCCTCATTAAAAACTCATTAAAATGAGTTTTTCTCATTTTCTGTTTGTTTTTAATTTTTTTAAGTCTGGCTTCCCAATAAAAGTTAACATATAGGTAGATATGTTTGTGTGCATGTGTGATAAAACCAGGGCAATTTCCTAAATAAATGACCAGCCCTTCTGCAGACACAGCCAACATCTAGAAATCTGTGGAGGATTTGCCCTTCTTGATGTTAAACCAGGGCAGTTCTCTCCCTTTCTCTAGGTGTAAAATTAAATACAAGGAACCTGATTATTTCCTTGAAAAATGCACCAGCATGAGATTTGCATAAAACTGTTTTCCATGTACCATTCAAACAGAGGCAGTGAGAAAGTAATGCCATTTTTTACCCTGCTGTATTTGATACTTAACATGTAAAAACAATTATTTACTTGATTGTTTCACATTCATTTCACTAATATGATTGTTCACTTTTACACTGAGTTCTGGATTTACGCATTTATTTAAACATGAGAAAATAACTTCCATAACTTACTCCAGGCCATGTTTTTCATTAGATATGAACCATTACCTTTGTAATGGTATAATATCAAAACATAACTCCAACCCCTTTTATCATTTCATTTTCAAGCCTTGTTTATTGTTGTGTTACACACTGATTTTCAGGAGCAATTTATTTCAACTAAGTTGTCATCTCAAATATTCAAGATCACTATATTTTGTTTAAATTTATCTGAGCAAGAAAAACTACAAGAACCTACTTATTCTGGCTCAAGGCTTTTAGATGTTTTCGCCCTTGCAATGCCAAAGAGGAGCCCAATAAGACAGGCTGAGAGTAAACAACTAATTTTATTCATCCATTTAATATGCATACTGGGTTTTTAGATAGAGCAGAGCTGTTCTACTGTAATTTAGAAGATGGTGAGCTCAAGCAAGTACCTTTGAAAGGAAGAACTTTTTTCCTATGTTCAGAAAAATTTATTCCTCTCCAGCCCTGCTGCCTGACTGATCTGAAATCAGCCAAAGTAACTATCACCGAGACGTTGACCAGACTTGAAGCCTTGGGGCTGAAGAACACTGGCAGTTCAGAGCTGGACCAGGGAGCAGTCACATCCCTCAGATGGGTGGACCAGATGGCTGAGGTTGTTAGCAATGTCAGCAGTCCAGCTTCTGTCTGTTGCCACCCTTCAGTGGAACCCATGCAAGTTGTGAGCTACTGCAGAGTCTGATGTGGCAGTGGAAAGAGTCATCATAACTCAGTCGCCTGCATCCCAAGACCCTGCTCCTCCCTGTGACTGGAAAGTCCTCAAAGACTTTTCTTAAGTAAGCTCCCTGATAGGAATTTCCTACAACTTCTGTCATTAGCAAGAAAACTGGTGGGGTTTGAAAACTTACTGTGGTCTGCTCACTGATAGGTCTGAGGCAGCATTTGGCACCACACTTTGATGGGGCACCTCTGATAAAATGTCAGCTGGGCTACTCTGCTGGGTGTCAGCTGTGCTGTGCTGCTCTTAAATGCTTCAGCTCTCTCTAATGGCTGCAACATCAGGCTGAAAATCTGGCACCCAACCGACATTTATACAAGGAGAAGTTCAAAACAATAGCTTGTGGTTTGACCATGCCCAGAGCTGACTAGGGCTGTGAAAGTCGTTGTGAAAGCTGAGCAAATGGATGGCAAGTCTGGGGTGAGAGGCTGAGGACACTCTCAGTTTCAAGCAGAGACATCCCTGTTTCCTAGTCTATGTAGACCTTGACCTTTTTTGATACTACAGCACTTCAAGCTTTTGGTCATGGGTCTGGATGACTCCTTTTAGCACATAACTATTATTTTGGTTTTATTGTGTTGTGATCGGGTTTGCTTTGGATTTTATTTATTTTATATTGTATTTCAGTTTAATTTCTTTAATGGTAATTAATTTTTTGAATTTATTTTTACTTTATTATTTCATTTCAAAATAGGGATGGCACTCAAATAGCTGTCTACTGCATCAGAAATCCAGATAAACCAAGAGAAAACAAAGCTCTGACCTTCAGCCAGTGAGGTTTTCCACTCTGGCAAAGAGTGGAAAAATCCTTCACCATCACAGCCAAGATAACTTTGTTAGCAAAATCTCCAAGGCAGGTTTTATGTAGCTGTACCAATAGAGGACTAGTTTTGCTGTCTGAGTTCATGTTATTTGGACAGCTGGTGCAGCCTCCTACCAAGAAACCTCCTGTATCCCTGTTAAAAGGATGCTGCTTACACAGACACATGGTAAAGCCAGAGAAGCAAAGGATGTGCTGTGCTGGCAGTTTGGTGTGATCACATGCTCAGACCATCTTGCACTACCCAAATCCAAATTAATCGTGAGTACAAACTGAAATAGTTTAGTGAACTATGTGATTTTGCCAGTATGTTTTTCCTGGGGCTTGTGGACTTGGAGTGCCCATACGCAAGCTATCTTTAAACAACCTAACTTGAATATCAGATGGTCCTCAGCATTAGTTGTGACAAATACTGCATGTGGTAGTTTTGGACACTTTCTGGCAGCTTAAACTGGCCCTTGTGGATCTCCACTTTCATAAGGCGGGACTGGTTTTTATCTCATATGTTAGAGGCAGTCCAACAGATAGCTGCTGCCATCAGCAACATAGGAATAGTAACACTTTTTTTGATCTGTCTTCACATTCTGTACCTGGATAGGAGATAGGTAGAATCCCTTTTGACCCTTCAAAACTTGGTTTTCATGCCAATGAGATCTCCCCGGTTCAAATCTCCAATCTTAGGACAGGAGACTCCAGCTGTCCGGAGGGAGCCCCAGTGGGCTGACTCCAGGTGGACTCTCTTCCAAACCTCCTTTTCTGACCATCACTGTGGTTCTTGCAGCAATTCAAAGGTAAATATCTCAGCAACATTCATTGGTGAAATGTCTTGAGGTCCAGTGAAAAATGGGTTATATTTTGTTTACATTAGTTAAATTTCTAATGGGAAGGAGCTTTACCAAACCCTCTTGTCTAATATACACTTTTTTCACCTGCTAGGAAGTTATCTGCAGACTGCCAACATTTTGTGCTCCAGAGAGTGGAGGATGTGCCTGCCACCAGCTTGCTTTGGTTTGGTCTGCTGTGTGCAAGATGTAGCAGACCACTTAAAAGACTTTTATCCCCATGGGGCTATACCAATTTATGTTATGTGATGGGCTTTCTGTTGAGCTGCTGTGCTTCATTCATGCTAAACAAATTATTGTAATTGAGGTGAGCCAGCATTCCTACCCATAAGCCCTGCCACACCTAAACCACCTGTGTTTGGGAAGTTGGTGTTTCCCTCATTATTACAGGTCCTCAAAGACTTTTCTCTTGTAAGCTCCCTGTTGTGACACACTAGGGACAAGAGAACAGGAGAATTGCATTATTAAGTTTAAAGTTTTAGTAAAGCCGAAGCCTGAGGCTTTCTACACGAGAACCGTGAGTTTTGTTTGCACTGTTCAAAAATATGCCAGCAAAATTCTATGTACAGGATTTTTTTAGTTGTTGGGGTATTTTGCTGAGCTATACATAAGGGAGATGACTTTTTAAATATTGAGCAATTTTTTATTTAAATATTTTTCTACTCATGATTGATTTTATGAACTTAAAGACCCAATGTAAGGTGGTAATTTTTAGTAGAAGTTCTGCAAGAGAAATTGGTTTGCATTGTGAACTTTGACAAGTCCTAGACTCCAGATGCTTTAAAGCTATCTGTTTTAATATGTTCGTGCATTATTACTACTGGTGCAGTGTGATTCATTGATGTAGGAAATATCATAGTTGTAGATGTAACATCCAGTGATCTTTGAACAAAATACCAGCAAGTACTATGGTCATTCTCTTAAGTGTATCTTTGAAGGTATTTTCTTTTGCTGTTTAAAAACTGATGTGTATCAGAGGCTTTGTCTACTGTAAGTAGAAATTTTATTGCAACTGCAAATTCATTTAGGGTAAATGTTGTCGCTAATTGAAAATGAGAAGTGGTGGAACTTTGGATTGTTTATTATTTTTGCTTTGTGGTGTTTGAGCATAGTTACCCAGCAATTCTATGCAATTCTACCCAGCAATTCCTAATGAATAATATTTTATGAGGCTTGGGGATCTAATTCCATTTTAAAATGTGCAGAGAATTGAGAGTATTTCAGAAATTCAGGAGTTCTATTAAGAAGCAGTGAAAGGTCTCAAGAGCAGCAGACCAACAAACTTGCACTACAGAATATGGAATGATATACTTCCTGGTGGAGATTTTCTTAACTGAGGAGAGGCTCAAGTGCTGTCAGGCAGACAGACTAGTTAATTGGTTTGTATGAGACTGAGTGAAATGATGGTTGAGGAGGATGTTGGTTGACTGTAGACTGGTAACAGGCAAGTTACAAGGAGAGCATATGAAGTTACCTAAAAGGAATCTGTATGTCTTTCCAAAAGGAAATAAAAATTGGCCTTTTGCACTCTGTTCCTGTCATGTGATTTCTTCTCTCTTCCCATCTACCACCACTTTTACAAATATTTCAGTGTCCAACTGAAATTGTCTTGATCCACCAGAATTTCTACAGCAAATTCATTCCACATCTGGAAACCAGCGAGGACTCTGGGACAGGGGCTTCCAGTTGTTTCCTCTGGAAAGAATTCTGCATGCAGATGCCAAAATTTCTTATGAGTCTTTCAACCAGTATGATGCAACTGGATGCAATGGAGGACTTGCATCAAAATTATATTGCTCCAAGTCAAATGCTTGTCACCTGAAGCCCAGTGCATACCATGTAAGCACCATGCCACAGCAAAATTGCTATGGACGATGAAGAAAGTAGCTGAAAGGTTTATTTCAAAACTTCAAGAGAAATTAAAATTTGGATGTGTTTTTAATTCATTTTTAGTCCATTTTTCCTCCTTCTTAATTAAAAACAACTCAGAAGAGTAAATATTCCCTGAATATGAAGTGGTGGGTTTTGACTTGATTGTATGGACTTGCAAAAATAAATACCTGTAAAAAAGAAAAAATATTTTAACTTACTATAACTTTTCTCAGAAGTTTGAATTTTTACCTGTTTTAAATATTGGAATAGGTATGAAGAGTGTAAGATCAATGTTTCTAGGATTTACTCCCGCAGGCCATTTACCTAAAGTCTAATTGGTACTTTCATGGATTTTCAGGTTGGCAAGATAGACCTTTTAGTCCTCTTTTAACTGATGCTTTCATTTGACAGAAGTATCATGCTATGAAATATATACATATCAAAGGCATATTTTATGATCTGTTCTGACTATGTATGCATGCTAAATATACTGCATATGTATTGTATGTGTGAAGCTGTGTTTTATTTACACACACTACTGATATTACAGCTATCAACCTTTTGACATTATAATGTTATGATAACTGTGTATTATAAACTTACAGATTAGCAGTAGAATACTTACTAAGTCGAGCAACAAATAAGTAATTATTATGTCTGAATTTAGGGAATGCATTTTTAGGAATTTTCAAGTTCTTGCTTATGTAACTGTTGGAACTGAGTACTACTACAACTAGATAGTTGACATTTTCCCTTCCAAAGTGAAGGAATAAATTTTCAGCCACTGGGATAAAGAGGACTTTCAAAAGGATGCTTGAATGCTGTCTAACTTGTTGCAAGGAAAACTGGTCTACAACTTGTAATTCTAAGGAAATCAAATATATAGTTTCGGTATATGGTTAATAAGTTACAAAATCAAACCTTACTATGACTATGAAGAAGGAACACAAGAAAAAAGATAAAATGGAAGTGGCTGAAGAGAGAAGATTATTGGGAAAGTCTAGAGGACACAGAATCATGAGTGATGCAGTAATACCTGAGAGCCTATTTACGTAATAAAGAAATTCCAGTTTACCTACTTCTGGTTGTAATTGAATTATTGGAAGAAGGAGCGTAAGGGGAGAGTGAGCCGTCCAGTGATGAGGTTCATAGAGAGATGTCCTGCAAGATCTAGTCAGCTAAGAATTTAAGATTTAATTTAAGATTTTTAAATGGGCGTTGAGCAGGAAATGAAGTAATTTCTAGGCTGTGAAAACTTTCTGTCTGTGGAATTTACTGATGTAAAAATATTATAAGGCATAAATGAACTTTATACAAAATTCTTATGCCTTTGCTTCAGTAGAAAAGAAGAAAAATTATTCTGACGAAAAATGTCTAAATTTTAGTATTTTTAGTAGGCTGTGGTCTATTAAATACCTTCACTTTTAGTATGCCCACTTCAAAAGACTCTACTGTGTGGAATAAAACAAGTGGGAAATGTAAATCTTGCATCCCTCAGTGTCCTTCCCTTGGAATCTAGAACAACTTTCAAGTTATATCAAATTTGAATGGTAGCTGGATACTACATTTTTGTTTAAAGTCAATCTATTTCACCTTTACAATTTTATTCCACCATTTAATTTTTAAAATTTATCTTAATTCAAAACTGGTTTTAGTAAAGAGGAGTATGTTCTAACTATAGTCTGTCAATCCATTGAATCTGAAGCATTTACTGAGTATTGAAGCATTTGTGCCCAAAAGCACATAGACTTCTTGTATCTTCTAACAGGGTAAATTATCATCCCTGATAAGAGGATCTACTGCCTGAACTTAACCTGGATCTGTTCTCCTTGATTATTATTATCAGTGAATGTCCCATTGTAGCAGAAAACTTGAGCTGCTCTGATAGAAGCAAAAGTGTCCTCAGTTTGACGTGCTCTGTTGTGACATTTCTGTGTCACTGAAACATGGACACGTTAGACTTCTTGTTTAAGTGAAGGTTATACCCTTGATCCTTTCCCCACTCGATGTATTGTTTTTGTCTGTTTCTTTCTGACTTGGCTCAGAAGGGCATGGATGCTTACCAAAACTTTTTTCTTCTGGGCTGGATGTTAAGAAATCTGTAAGTGAAGCTCAGTTAATCCCTTTGATCCTTCTTTGCTGCTGCATCCATGAGACCTTATCCTAACCCTAGCACTGTGGCTGAGTTATCAAAAAACACCACATTGTCAGCCTCAGTCACTTTGCTGATCTTTGTGAAGAGAATACAATTCTGCAGGCATCCACAAAGCTGAATGGCAAGCACCAGGAGCATGTTGGGTATTGCATATTATTTCCTATATATCATATATGATCTGAAAAGCAAAGACAGTATGTACTATATGAAGAAAGAGTAGAAAGAAATGGTGATCAATGGCTGCCAGTTCTTACATGTGCATAGGGAAATTGAGAATAGCAAACCTGAGCTAGGTCTGGAAAAGAAAAAGGGAACTGCACCTTTGTATTTTCTTGTGATTTGAAGAAAAAGGTAATGTTCTAAGATGAACTGGATGGCTAGTTTTCGAAACAGAAACATGGGACACAGTAGCTTGAGAAAAAACTGCTTTTCCAAAGCAGAGCATATTTTTTATCTTTGCTGGTCATTAGAAGTGCTTCTGAATACCAGCCCTTCATGGAGGAAGTCATGCTGGAATACTCTGAGCTGGTGATGATTTTAAACTTCACCCAGCATGTAATAACTCTGAGTAATTGGTAGGTATGTGGGCTTCAAGGACAGTGATATTTTTGCACCTTTGCCTGTTTAATCACAGTGTTTTGTGCAGCCAAATGAATGGTAGAATACACAGTACTGAAACCAGGAATAATAGTACATAAGGTGTGTTTAAAACACTAATGTACAGCAGGGTTTAAAGCAAATTAGGTGTGTGTGGCTGGCAGGTCTTGGTTTTAGATACGGTCTCTTTCAAAAAACTTTATTTCTAGTAGGCTTTTGGAGTCATTCTTATGACAAGGACATGGAACAGTGGGTTCAGAGGTGCAGCCTGTGTGCTGATAAGCAGTTACTGGAGCATGAAGAAAGAATACCTGATTTTAGAAATGTGGTATGTGTTACATTTATACAAAGGAAACTAAAAAAACCCCATTAACTTTATTGCAGCATACACAGTGATAATGACACCTGTTGTGAAATGCTGGTTTTATAAGTATAATTTATTATGCTTTCTTTGATCCAGTGTTACAAATTAGAATCACTCATGTCAGGAGATTAAAACCTTTTTGTCTCTCTTTGATATCAAACTATTCTTTCCCAGTACCTTTTATCTTGCATAGCAGTGCTGAATTCTACAGCATCTTTGTCAGTTCTCTTGTGTTATTTGCAGCAATCATTTAATTTGTTTTAGAACTGATATTATTTAGTCATACTGTCATTTGCAACAACAGAGGCTCTTTAATATCTTAAAAATGTTGAGAGGCTTTGGTGTTAGCTGAGTAAGCATATGAATAAGAGAGAAGAGAGAAGAATTTTGGGACCATGGTGAGCGTGCAAGATAGCTAAATTGGATAGAAAGAGAAAAAAAACTATACAAGTCAAAGTGAGATTGTACATCTGAAAAACTACAGCAATCTACTGAAAATTAGTAGATGATAGTCATGAGAACCTTACAGTGAACCACAGGTACCAGCTTCCCTGAAGAACTGAAATAGGAACTTGGAGAAGCTTGTAAAAGGTGTCCTCAGGGAATCTTCCATTTTTTCACTATGATACCTTTAATCCTAGAATTGTCAAGCCACATGGAAAATAATAGGACTGAATAGTTCAGTGAGTTAAAAGTTAGTATTATTTTTTTTTATCAAAAATATTAGGTGTTTCTGTTTTTCTGGACATGTTAGGAATTGTATAAACTTTAAAACAAGTGAAGTCAAGTATTGAATCTGTATTGCTGTTTCTTTTAAATTTAAGATCATTATCTCTGACTAAGCAGACTCTATTCACTAAAAGGAATTCATTTAAATGCAATATTTTTTAACAGATGATTCAACGAGAGGCAGAAGTAAAGAATAGGGTAACTGCTGTGGCGTTGACAGACTCAGTTCACAATGTGTGGCATCAAGAAGTTGGGAAAACTATTCGAGAGTGGATGCGAGAGGTAAGGCCTTTTTTCAAAAAGAATTTGAGTACCTATATCTGTGTATGGCTGAATAAACATGTCTGGGTGTGAAAGACAGCATAATACAGAACAGTGGAAATCTTGCATCCATACTAGCCTCTAAAATAAGGAAGATTAAAGCTGTTTCTGAACTGCCAAGTTAGCAGTCAAAATGCTAAGCACCAAGTCCAGTGTTTCTTCCTGATGCACAACAAAATAGAGGCATGCCAGGGCAGACATAACAGTGCCTGATACCTGGAGCAAAGTCCTGGGGCACCCTGTGCTGCTGGTTTGATCTGGCAAAGGTGGAAAATCCCCTTCAAGCTCTTCATGACTCAGTTTGATGATTTGCACAACTGGCAAAATATCCTTTCTCTCAGCAGCTTTTTGATATGTAATTACTCCTGTAGCACTCAGAAGCTCTTATACTTGAGTACGGAGTTGCTGAGATTTTTTAAATCATATTTTTAGAGAGACACCTCTAAACTAAACAACTGTTCATGAGTCTCATCCTTACCAGATCAGGCTCTTCTCTGTTTTCTTCATTCCCCTGGCAGAACTCTAAAACGATAGGTGCACAGAGTGAATTTAAACTAGTCCCATCCTGAACTTTCTTTTATACTTGACTTTTTCTCATGGATTTAGTGAAACTTCGTGTACACAGTGCCTATTCTTGACTTAACCTAAAAGTTTTATAGGCCGCGACTGATGGGAATAGAGGATCACCTGGGATGCAGCCTGACAGCTCTGACTTAAGTGTTAAGTATATAAAGAATGGTAACCCCTGCAGGCTCTGTCAGAGAAATCCCCATTTTCTTTATGGGAAATCAAAACCTTAAAATATGTGTTATGTAGTAAAACTGAAATTTTAAATCCTGTAATTTGAATCTGACAACTCCATTTTTCTTTAAGCATTTAGTCTGAATAAGAAAAGTGCATTACCTTTAATTTCATTTGCAGAAAGTAGATGTTAAAGAATAAGTTAAATGATTAATGGCCTAAAAAGTGGATGGAGTGTCATAACTTACATTAGCATTAAAAATCTCCTATAAGAAAGACGAATTTTACATATGTGAAATGTGGCTGAGTGGTATTAAGACTAACATATCACCTGGATATCTCTTACTTTAATCGGGTTTAAGGCTAGTGGTAAAATGAATAATAATTAAAATATACACCTAATCGCTGCCTGTCTGTAGGGCTAATTGCTGTCATTGAAAGAATGAATTGTTAAAATAAAGTAATTCTTCATTGGAGCTATCTCTCCTGTATCACTGGTAGCCTATTTTTAGTACCTATAGATGTCATGATTTTTGAATTTATTAGCAGCTGTGATGAATGATAAAACAAATCATCCATTTACATATCTTGACACTGCTTTCGAGAATACTTATTTCTTACAGGCAAGTGTCACATTGTATATAAAAGCTAGTTAATTGTGTGCTAATCTTCTGTATTATCTCCAGCTCTCTGATGTAGTGTTCTATCAGTAGTTAATATTAATTTTACTTATTTCAAATGATTGTAATACTTCATAAAAATTCTACTTCTTTTGTAAGTTCTACCACCTCACATTTGCAATTTCACATTCAGCTGTTAATTAAAATTACACATGCAAATCATAAAATTATAATGCTTTACTACTTTAAACCTTAAAACCTTCCTGAAATACTTCCATTTTAACAATTTTTTACTAAATATGTTATATTGCTGGATAGAGTGTTTGTTTTTTTCTTTTTCCATTGAGTTCAATAGTTTCATTGATCTACTCTTTCTTACAAAAATCTGCCATGCTTTGTGAACTTCACTTTCTAATCTCATACAGCAACCCTTCCTTTATGTTGTCCCTGCTCTCCCTGGTCCCAGAACAGTAGGGTTGCCTTGACAAATCTATTCAAAAGCCATTCCTCGCCCTTTATTGGTGGGGACTGAAGCCTTTGAAATTCTCTCCCCACTGCAACACAGCTGACATCTTCTTCCAGACAGAATGAATTAAGGAAATACAATAAGATACTTGATCTACCAGTCAAGGATCTTTCCACAGTGAGGACGGACTCCGTGGTGCACAACTAGGGCAGCAAGCATCTACAAATACACAATACATGCTGTTTACCAGAAGAGAATTCATCCATTTTTACTATCATGAACTGATGGCATTATTTTTTTAGAAATCTGTCTGAAAATTGATTGGGTCTTTCCAAAAAGTTGTGCAGTTTTTCACCTTTTCCACTTAATGAAGTTAATCAGGGTTACAGAAAGGAAAAACTCAGATTTTTAATAGAGCAAGCAATGTAGATCTTGTTGGTCAGCTGATAATCATATTAAAAATGTAGTTGCTTTATAATTAAATCTTCAATTCAGTAGATTTGGTGGTGTTTCATATATTTCATTGAAAGCATATTATTTAATACTTCAGTTTATAGACTTCTCTGAATAGATAGCATTTGGAGCAAAACATTTAGAAAATTCATGGTAAATTCATCCTACTCAGAGGTTCAGGAATGAAAGGTAAATGTAAAGGCTTCCTGAATATAATTCCCAGAGACCAGTATTTGCCTTTGTTCAATGTTCACACACATTCATCTCATCCATATTTCCAATTATTTTAATATTAATCCGCTATTTTAATGGTTTCTGTTTAGTTGTAATATGTTGTTTCCTATTTTCACAAATGTTCTTTCCACAGTGTACTCCGTCAAAACACCCTGAAAAATTCTGATTTCTTAATGTTAGCAAATGAGCAGGCTCAGTGTTTATACCAACACATGTTTATATCAACACCAACTCAGAAAATCTTAAAACACGTTGTGGGTAATTCAGGCACTAGTTGGTCCAAGCACCTACTCAAGTCCACTGGCACTCAAGGTAGCACTTAAAAATCATCATACTTAAGCAAATTACAAATCTGCTGAATTATGTTCTTATGTTCTTAATCTTACTTACTTAGTATGAAATTACAGTATTTCATCATCAGTAACTGTAAATTAGTGTAGTGTACTGCCTGCTTGTTATTGTGACTGCTGTGTAAATTAATTTGACTGTTTCGATGTCCTCACTTACAACATCTGTATTTATTTTTGCTCTGAGTTTTTTGGCTTACCCCAAGAATTGCCTGCTCTTACAGAACTGCTGTAACTGGGTGTCCAGTTCTGAACCCCTGGACACGTCAGTGGAGTCCATGCTGCCAGACTGTCCCCGTGTCTCTGCAGGTACATCTTTTTATTTGCAGTAAGCCAGTGTACATGTTTATGCCCAAAAGCAGCTTGTTCATTTAAAAATGCATTTGATTGTGACTGCATTTTAACCCTTCTACAGCAAGATGTGGTTGAAAGCATATGGTTGCTGATATTTTATGCAGCCCACTCTTAATTGGTTTTTTTTTTTTTTTTTTTTGCTCTGTGTAGGATTTAAGTTCTCTTGTCTACTTGTTGCTTGAATTTTTCTAGTCTTCCTTTCTGTTTAAGTAATTGGTGACATTATAGGTAGGAGTCTAAGAAAAATAATAGTGATAACAAGAACTGGGAAATTTATCATAGATCCTTGAATAAATATCTAACTCTATGTAGGCAACAAGGTTTTAAAAAGTACATTAATGAAAATACAGTTAAAATAGATGAGCCACTTTCCTGGATGCTGATCAGCAGTCTAGTTTACATAGCAAATGATTTGCAACATCCAAGAATGTTGATGTGAGTTTTCTGTTATTTTGCATATACTCAACTATGCTTTTTCACTACTGAATCATAAATCACAAGAAGCATGTGAAATAATACAGAGACTTTGGTTAAATGTGTGATAATTCCAGAAAGTAGATGTAGTCATCATTGTAAAAGGAAAATCTCCAATCTCTGTAGGAAAGGAATCTAAAATACATAAAGCAGTTACTGAACTTTCATGCTTGATTATCAGGTTTCCTAAAGCCGTAGGTAGCATATTTCTGTAGAATATAAAACCAAGTTCAAAGGAAGACCCAGCCTATACAATATTAATTTAAAAGCTGAAACAGTATTTGACCTTGCTCTTTGGGATGCAGTTGTTCGTTTGACCAGTTAGTTTCATATCTGTCTGCATTTGTAAGGTTGTTAGTGAGACCTAACCTTGCAGTTGAAACTGAGTTTACTGCAGGATGTTTTCAAGATTTGGAAAATTTAGCACCACTTTCTTTGAGAGCTCATAACAACCAGAAGATTTTAATTACATTTCTGCTATGGTTTGAGATCTCACTATGTAGATCCTCAGCTCTGTACAGACACATGCAATAAAATTGACATTGTTCTTTCATGCTTTGGAAAATTATATATTACTAAAATTTTCATAGATTCAGCATTCATTTAGCAACTTTTTGCTCTTTTAGGGAAGATTACTGCAGTTTAAAAGAAAAAATGTTGTTCAGGATTGGAATTCTTTAAAGATTCACTTCCAATCTCTGACTTGTCTGTTGCTGTTCTGAATGACTGCATGTTATAGTGGTCATTTTAGTTGGGTAAATAAGGGCTTGGATAGCAACTGGGTCAGTATTTACTGTCCACTGTCCAACACTTAAAATCTTCCATGAGAGCATCTCTTCCCTTTCTTTGTATTCACCTAATATAAATAAGCTAAAGGGTATTCTATAAAAGAAATCCTAGGCATTACTTAAAAAACAGACTGATGGTTCATTAGAGCTGTAAATAATAAGTCTTGATTTTACATTTCTGTTGAAGATGGGTCACAGTGGCCTTAATGTTTCTGCATCACTTAATGAATTCCCGAGCTGCACTGAACTGGTAGAAGAATTTATTTAAATGGAGTAGGATTTCAGCCAGTAAAAGTTGGGTATTTATATTTAGTGCATGCATTGAGATAAAGTAAGATCACTAATATTTTTAGATGTTCTCAACAGAGATTTTTGATAATGATATAATGTAAGATAACTATTTCCAGGCTAATTCTTTGTATATAAATATAGTTTAAAATAGTATAACTTCATGTGACTGCTCCTGAATTGTCACATTTTGCTCACAAGTTTTTGCTTATATTTCTTGTAATCGTCTCTTACGTGAAGAACTGTAAGACATTTACAGAGAACCAAGTGAATAATTTGTACGCTGTTTTTATATGAGCAATGGTATAAACTTGCATTAGTGTAATATATAATAAATTTATTAAATATTATTAGATGTAAGAGCATTATTGTGTAATGTGAGAGATTTTATTTCACTCTTTTGAGAATTGCGGTACTGAAAGAGCCCACACTCAAATCCTGGCAGCATTGCCCTTGGTATTTCAGTGAATGACAATGAGAGCAATCAGAACAATGACAGATCTTTTAAAATAAACCTTTTACAGTAGAAATATTCGCTTCTGTGCTTGGAAGTCCATCTTTTATCTCTGTTTGCACTGAAAATAAGTTCAGAACTGCCTCATGGACACATTTCTTGAGCCAGCTTTTCCAAAAAGGGTCTCTGATAGTCAGCCATTCAGTATTCTGGGTTTTACAGGCAATCCTAGTTGGTGAGCAGTTCCTCCTGCAAATTATCTCTCAGTCTTTTACTTGCTTTTCCCTTAAAACCACTAGAGACAAAATAAATGACCATAAAACTGGAAAAATTACTGTATTTCCAGATAGAGTTGTTAAAGCTCTTGATTAAAGAATTATTAAGGAATTAAAATGTTTGCCATAATTAATTCATGTCTTACTTGATTACAAAAAGGAATTAATACACTTTAATAATTAAATGTTGAGAGCATGAGAACAATACAGAAAAAGCAATTCATAATAAACCCACTGTCTGTTCTTGTGGCTAAAGGTACTTTGTGGGTCTCGCCTTACCTGTCTTTCATCCATGTCTCAAGGATTTGTTTGCATGATGATGTCATAGTTAATATCTTCTGGCATCTTGTTGGTGAGGTGGACAATGAGTTTGAGTGCACCCTCAGCAAGTTTGTCAATTACACCAAGCTGTGTGTTGCAGCTGGCACACTGGTAGGAAGGCATGTTGCCCAGAGGGATTTTGAGAAGTGGGCCTGGGGAAGAGAAATTGACCCCATAAAATTCCACAAGTCTAAGTGCAAGGTCCCACACATGGGTCAGGGCAATCCCAAGCACAGGTACAGGCTGAGTAGGGTGTCAGTTGACAGCAGCTCTTAGAAGAATGATAGGCAGTTGTTGGTTGACAAAAATCTCAACACAGCCTGCCAGTGTGTGTTTCCAGCCCAGAAAGACAACCTTATCCTGGGGTGCATCAAAAGCATGTCCAGCAGGTCAAGGTGGTTGGTTCTGCACCTCTGCTCTCTTTTGGTGAGACCCTCTCTGGACGTCTGCATCCAGGTCTGGGGAGCTTAGCACAGGATAGATGTGGTCCCACTGGAGCAAGTCCAGAGGAGCCACAAAGATGCTCAGAGGGATGAAGCACCTCTCCTGTGAAGACCAAGTGAAAGAGTTGTTCAGCTGGGAGAAGAGAATGGTCTGGGGAACCTTGGAGCACCTTCCAATATCTAAAGGTGCTGCAAGAGTGGCTTTTGACAAGATCATGGAGTGATAGGCTTCAAACTGACAGAGGGAAGTTCAGATGAACCAGGAGAGGAACTCTTTGCTTTAAGGGTGGTGAGGCACTGGGGCAGGTTGCCCAGGGAAGTTGCGGGTCACCCATCCCTGCAAGTGTTCAGAACAAAGTTAAATGGGGCTTTTTGGAATTTTGCAGTTTCCACTGACGGGGGAGTTGGAACTTTTAAAATTCCTATCTCTTGCCCTCTTTGCTTTCAGCCGTAATTAAGACTTGAGTCTTAAGACTAAGACTGTTAGACTTGAGGTTATCTTCTATCTCATTCTCAACTTACCTTCCTGATGGAATCAAATCAAAATACATCTTTTGTGTCTCAGAGGAGATGGATCCATCTCCCATCTAAGACATAAGAAAATGTAGGGTAGTGAAAGATTAAGACTTTAATCTGTACACAGATTAATGTACAGTCTGTACACAGAAAATGAAGTCAGGTTGGGAGTATTTCTGGTTAGGAGACTGGAGGTCAGCTTGGAATTTGACAGAGACAATGGAATAGATGCTTTAATGACAGGTTGCACTGCATTACTGCTAACTGTAGTTGTACTTCGTGCTGTGTCTCTGAGACCTTAAAACATTTCTCCTAGTTCTGGAGCAGGGAGTTCAGAAGCCCTTGGGAAATCATCTTACTGGAGCAACTGCTGGACAGGAATAGCTGAAAGTGGGGATGGGAAAAAGTAGATCCGTGGATCTATGTTCATCTTGATGGTCTTCAAAAAATAAATCGCTTTGATTTCACCCCAGGAAAGGCATTGTGGTAAATTTTGCCAGGTAAACCATGTTTTATTTTCCTGAATCCTGTTTGTATTCCTCAGCCCCTGTGTTTCTGCCAGAGAAAGCTTGTTATGTAGGAGAGACGATTAAACTTCTCAGTATTTTGCCAAAGTGGGTATGCACCAACACTCATTTAAAATAATCAAGTGAAGAAGTTGTAACATTAGTAAAATGAATTGCCTAATCAAATCTTTTTAAAGCCTTTCTAGCTGGCCCCCAAAATCACTAGTTATTCTGTTAACAGTTGCAGCCAATGTAGTTAAAACATTGTGAAATAAGGAAATTATAACTTGACAAACAATGGAGTGAAACACTGACAGTAATCAAGAAAAGTTCTATTCACAGAAGAGCCTAGACTTGAATATATGTCTACGTAATAGGAGAAAAAGGGCAAGAATTAATTCATACAGCTGAACAAAGTAGCCTCAGGCTGGTAGAAGAAAAACAAACTTAATTTTGGGGGACAGGTATGACGTGTGCTGGTGGTATTCTTGAGTGAGTTTTCAGATAGTATTTTCTGGTACCAAAAATCAAGATTGAACTCTGTATTATATATAAAACATTTAATTACATTTAGGTAAGCCAAGCACAACTCTTTTCTGTGTTTTGTTTTGTTTTTTGCTTTGAATTTAGAAAATACCAGCAATAGCCTTTCACTGGCAGAGCAGGTGTGCAGCCTGTGGCCCCCCACACAAGTGCCCTGACTGATCAGGGGGGACCCTTGTTGCAAAGCTTGTGCTGATCCCAGGACACAATGAGTTACCCACTAGATAACATCAGTGGTAGTTTCTGTTGGCTTTGCTTAACAGGTGACTCCTGCCTGCTGTTTTAAGAGTTCAGTTGTGTATTTCCACAGAAAAGCCTGTCTATCTGCAGATGTGCCCCATGCTGAGCAGATCCTGGGGTTCAAACAGGAGCCTCTCCAGTGAGGTTAAATGGACTTTCCAACACCACAGGGTCTGTGTGCAGGGGTAATTGCATTAGTGAGGCTTGTGACAACTCAAGGGAAGGATAAATGTATTTCTTCCTGCTTTTGTTCCTCAGCTGTATTTGCACCACACTACAGTTTCACTCTCACACATTTATGTATCTTGCTTATAAAAAACAAGGCAGAAGGAGAGACAATACCTGGCTCATATTCTTAGCAGCTTTTAGCCTAGTGTACTGTACAATTGCTTTTTTTTTTTGCTTTTTTTTTTTGTTCACTTTTAATCAATTTAATGAGAGGACTGCTCTGAGCTGTTTTCTGCTGATGTTAGTGTTTCATGACCAGGCTTAGGTGCCTAGCAGTACAAGAAATAGGAACAAAACCATGCACTTTTTAAAATAAAGCAATTCTTTCATTCTGTTAAAAATGTTACTTCTGCATACACTAGTCATTCATGGGTACTAGTATTACATTAAGCAGTGTTTACAGTAAAACTCTTGCATTTTATATCTTAATGTGCATGTAGTTCTGTCAATAAAAACTTTGGATTTAAGAGAAAAAAAAATACTGAAGCTTTTGTGTCAAGATTTCACATTCCTGTGTCTAGCTGCATGTTAATTTAAGGTATTTGCAAGTATTAATACACAAGTGGAGAAGAGCAAGAATCTGCAGTGTGAAGCTTGCTTCATCACCCATGTTAACATTCTCATCTGCTGCTAAATATGGTCCTACACTTCCATTTCTGCTGCTGTACTTTTTCTGTTTTGGGCTGGAAATGAATATGGTAACTTTGAAGCATCAGACTGTCTTAGCCACAGCTCTGGCAGTTGCTGCACTAAGTCCTGCTTTAACTTACGTCTTCTTAGCATGGAAGTAAGTAGCTTTTTCTCTATTCCTGATTCTTCAAAGGAGGTGTGCTTTTATACTCCTACTCAGTCTCAGGTGTTGCAGACAGCTTTTCATTTCATCTGTAAACCCAGCTGGATGTGAGCTCCTATGTTGTGCTTAGAGTAGTTTAGCTCCACAGTGCTTTGGAAAGGACAAAGTCTATAGAGACCTGTTGAAAAATATTGCAGATTCTGTTCTGGAGTGCCAGAGACTCAAAAGTAAACATGAAAATGTGAATTGAAAACATTGACTTGAATTGACAGATGTTGCTTGTGTCAGAGAGTTCAGTAACGCTCCTTCATTTACTGTTCTACAAGATAGGTACATGTACATGAGGCAGTGCTGATATTGGAGAAACAGTTTCATCAAAAATTATTCTTGTACTCAAACATATCTATTTATCATTGCAATTTTTTAGACTAGAGTTAACTAGTTAGTTGTTGTCCCTGAGGCTGTCTTTGTGGTAATAATGAATAATTTAAATTATTACAGTCAGATATTTCCTATTAAGCGTTTGACAACTATTAGACTGCTGTGACTGTTGCTTTTGATATTACTCAATGCTATCTCATTAGTGCCTTATATATCCATGTCTGTCTGCACATTGGCAGGTCTTACTCCAGTGCATGATTGCAAACTCTCCTAGAGCTCAACACCTGAAAGGAGGTATTCCCTGAGAGGTGTCCTCCAAAATTCAATAGCAAAATTTTCACATTTCAGCTTTCATTTACTATTAGAATCTAGATTCAGAGTTGGATTTGGGTTTGTTAGAATTTTTCAAAAAGTTCAGTTTCAGTAGGAAACTTTCCTTTTTTCACAAATGTGTGTAGTTTAAGCTGGGAAGGATATTTAGATCACTTATTGACCACTTTTAGATACAGGTCTTAAACTTTTGACCAGGTATTATACTGAAATTTAAGACTTCAATTTAGTGAAAATGTTTCTTCCACTAAGTCATTCAGCCTTGGCTAGAAGGATTCTAGAGATGGGGAATGTGTTGCTCCCTTCCCATTATCTGTTAGAAAGATTGGCTCTTTTCTGGATTGGCTTTGTCTGCTCTTACGTTCCAAACATTAGTTCTTGTGCCTTTTCTACACTAATTTAAAGAGCTGTTCAGTACATTTGCTTTTTCTCCCTGTGAATTACGTACTGATTGAGTCAACACACCATTTTCTTTTGGGAAACATAATAGATTGAGTTCTTTAAGTCTCAGTGCAAGTTAATATCTCCAGGTTTCAAATGCTTTCATACATTTCTCTGTAGAATCTCCAGTCATTCAACTTCTTTGAAAGAGATCTGTCTACATCTTACTAATGTAATTTCAGATCTTTGCTACCTGATTTTCTCCCATTTCATTAGGCAACAGTTACATTTGACCCTCTTATCACCCTACTGTAAAGAGTCAGTTTAGGAGGAACTTGCCCTTTCTGGAACTGCTGCTTTTCATCTCAGTTTTAAACTAGTGTTAGGAAACATTGCAGGTAGCTTTTTTAAAAAAATAAACCAAACAAATACACTAACGTGAAAAAGAAAAATAAGAAGGTTCTAGAGTTGTTCTATTTGTCCTCTCGTGAATTTATGAAACATTGACCAGTTTCTGCCTAAAGTGAAGTTTTAGTTAAATAATGAAGTTGTAATTAAGTTTCTCCAACTTTCGTGGTGATACTTTGCAGCATAGAGGAAGAAATGAGGAATGTATCTTCCTAGTAAAAGGAAGACATTTTAATGTGTCTCTTGAAAGACAAGGGGGAGTAACTCACATTCTAGATGCAGTACCTGGAATCAAACAGCTGGCAAAGCAGCAGTTATCACCAACCAACCAGAACAGGTAAGGGCTCCAGTGTAATGACAGTCCAGAAGTTTCATGGGAAACCTGGGAAGAGCAAAATTTAGTTGCTGAAAACAAAAGGGAGATGAAGCACTTCCTAAAAATGTTTGGCAAAGTTGACATAATTTTTCCTCCTGCTCAAAATGTTCTTGGGGGATAAATCAATTGCCTGACAAAAAATGGAATATACTCTATTTTTGTATAAATCCTTATCAGCTAAACATGTGGATTCATCAAAGTGTGAATCAGAGTTTATTTGTTTAGGAGTTATTTCCCAGTAAGTTGTATTGGCTTGAGTTAATTACATTTTTGTACCTTAATTCCTCATTAGTAGATTCCAATATCAGAAAATTGTAGTTCTCAACGGGATTTTTAGTATGTATCAGCCTCATCTTCCAACTCAGAGCAGGAGCAAATGTTCTTTTTACATCCTGAGAGGTGCTCATCCTCCTGGTTCATTCCTTTTTGTTGTGTAATGACACATCCTCTCTGGGAAGCCTCTTTCAGACTTCCAGGTTTAGTTATCCATTCTTCCTTGGTGCAAGCATACAACCTCAGGAACAACTGAGTAAGCAACAGTCACCCTCAAAAAAGAGACTTGTTCTTCATGCCCATAGTACTTGGGGTAGAAATTTATGGACCTAGAGATCCATTTCTCCTTTATTTGTGCTGACATTTATGTAAGGGTACAAACAGTTTTCTCTGTGTTAGGATTTTCCCATCTTCCATGTGTTCCCCCCTATTTTAAGCATTATTTTAAATGAACATCCATAGCCAGTTAGCTGATTTATGACCATTGAGTCCAAACTCTGCAAGCCTACCAATTCAGAAATACTTATCCCTGGGAAGATATTGATGAGCAGCAAAATGAATGTACTTCATGGAAAACTTAATTTTTTTTTTTTCAAATACAAAACAGAAACACGTTTTGAACAATTTCATACCTTCTTCTGCATTGTTATTTACAGTTTCACCAGCTCCATCTGAAAACTGATGCAGTTTTGCTGTAGATTGCATTTGTTGCTTGTGTATTTTGCTAAGTTTGGCAGCCGTACATTGTTTTTACTCAAATAATTTCAGCTTTCTTTATCATATTTAGCTGATTTTCATTTTTTCTATATTCCTTAACTGATTTCACTTCTTTACTAAACCCAGGGGACTAATACTGTTAGGTGTTCTTTTGTCATCTAACAACTTTCTAAAATTACCATTCATTCATTTATGTTTAAATATCACATCTTGATTAAATTTCCCAATCTTGTTCCTTCTTTGAAGAAAAAATACCCTTTTTGAATCTCCAAGCATGTGTGTTGCCAGAAGAGACTTTTCCCTGTTCAGTCCCACCAATGCTGTCAGGTCAGGCTCACAGGCTCCAGGCAGCCAGCCACTTGTCTTTATCCAATCAAAACATTGCCCAAAATGGTAGAGTCATGGAAAGCATTACACATTTTTGTCTATGAGCACTGTTCATTGATTTTAGAAACTCCTAATATTTGTGACCACCGATGTCCATGTCCTGAGGTTATACCTGTCAGGGTGAGGAAACTGTGCATTGCAGAGGTGTGCCTAAGGAAGAAACCTAGCACTTTTGCTTTTTTGCCAAAGTTGTCTGTCACAAAGGTCCTCAACAACATATTGTCCTGGGCTTTCCCCAGGCATTTATATGCACAATAGACTCAAGATCAGATTTTATTCCTGTTGCTAATAACAGAGCACCACGTCCTCATCACTTCTATCCACTTGAATCGGCCCAAATAATGAGGTAATAAGGTAGACCTAGGTAATAAGTGACTTTTTAATACTCCAGGCATACAAATTATTTGAGCAGCCATCAGTAATGCCAGTTATATCAAATTTGGCTTCATGGCTGTGGTTAGGCAACAAAGAAGGATGGGAAAACTAGAAGGGGCATAGCGTTAATTTTATTATTCCTTTTCTTTTAATTTGCCAGAAAAATTTATTTGCAACACATGGCGATTAAATTTATATTATCTTTGCCTCCTTAGCACCCTGCCCTCAAACTGCTAATGTAACAGTTTTCTGAGTGCTCCAGCTCACTCTCAGCTAAGAAGATTGGTTTACCAACCTGTGAGATAACCAAAACATCAAGCTTCACGATGCCATTTTTAGAGACCCTTTTCACAGTATATTTTCACTTTAAACTTTCTCCTATCAAGAAACATTTGGGAGGCCAAATTTTCTGTAGAAAGGACTTGTCATTTTCTGATAACCTGCATCAGCAACTAATCTTGTCATGTTGATATACTGGGACAGTTAAGAGACTTGTTTTTAAAACATTGTGATTATTATATAGTTAATAATAATAATAAAAACAAAAGCAAACAAATGCTAAAAATTCATATGCTGATTGGTTACACAGATAGTGTTAAGGACAAGGCTAATTTAAGCATGTTATATTCTTATATTCCAACATGCAAACCATACCCTCTGAAATAATTATTTATCCTATATATCTTAATATTAAGAATAATTATGTGTTCCAGTGAATACTCTAATTTAATGAACAACACTTAATAAGCGTTTTTAATCTATATTTCAATTCTTATGTGAAAGACATTTCCCCACACATTAATTCTTTTATTTCAAATAGGTTTGCAAGTCATACTTACAACAGCTTAGCAGAGAAATAATCCACATGGTTAATAGAATAAACTATTTTAGATTATATTCATTACTACTGCTGTGGTACAGTAGTCAGTTTGAAGACAAATGTCATGTACTTTTGAACAAACACTGTTAAGTGTCATTGCTTTTAAGAGCAAGGCTTGTGCAAATGAGGCAATGTGCATAAAAGTTTTTACCACTTTATCTGAGATTTTTGTTAATATATTGTTTGAAATTATACACATTATAAAATGCACACTATACGATTCATAGTACATATAAATATATTTGAAATCTGAAGGCCAATTTTGAATCTTAAATACTTACACGATGATCTCTTTGAGTCTGGCAGACCTTAGCTCTGACTTTGCCTTGCTGGGCACAGCAGGTCATCTTTTATTACCATCTTTGCCTCCAGATGATCAGTGTTATTGTGTCAGAGTTTAAACTATATACTGAACTGGGTGTTCAACTGGAAGGGCTTCGAATGGAAGGAAACATTCCTGCCTGAAGGTGTGCATGCTGTGACTGCTTCAACGGGATTTTTCCACTGCAGCTGTGCATGCTAAAAAATCAAATGGAAGCATAAACATTTCTCAAAACACTTGTGCCACAGAAGCAGGCATCTTTTTGATTCTAGAGAAATTGAACCTCCAGGACTCATCCTTTCTCTGAGTAGTTACATTTGAATGTTTGTTGTTTGGTTAATTTGGGGACAGTTCTAGATGTCTGTTTATGTAATTTGGTCTATTCAATGAAATCTATTCCCTTTTCCACAAAGGAAACCTCCCATAAAATCCCAGGAGATTAAATAAACACATGTAAGATAACAGCTGAAGTACAGTGACCAGCAATAATAAGCTGGTCTCTGGTAACAGTGTGTGTGAGAGCGGTGAGATGGGATTTGGATCGATTCAGGAGTATTCTGGACGTTTATGATTTTGACAGTTTCCTGCTACTGACTGCACAACTTGCAAATTCAGCACAGTTTATAAATCTCGGGGATTCCTTTTGGCTGCTAGGCACCTAAATCAGCTGCCATTGAAGATTCCCAGTGGTTTTTGTTGGGTCTCTCTTCAGTTCTTGTCCCAAAAGACCATTATTTTAAACTAAATGCCAAGTATGAGCTAATGTTTTAAGAATATTCTTTTCTTCTTCAGTTAATGCCCCTGGATGAAACTTATTCAATATTTGTGTCATACACTGTCTGATATCATTCTCTCCTTACTCTTGAAGCACATACCTCCCGTCTTCCAGGAAATTATCAGCCTCCCATAAAGATCTGAGATCTGGCTGCTTGTGCAAAGGAATGGCTGCAGCTTTGGAGAATAAGGATCTAAAAGCTCTCAGGAGGAACCCTGCACTGTTGACTGGCAGCTGGTCACCTTTCTTTGAGATGGTGGTTTGAGACCCATTCCACTGACGTGGGAACTGAAGTTTGTTGTTGCTTCTAGCATCAGTGGCCTAACCACTGCGCTGTCTTACAAGGGAAGGCTCTCCCTTCCGTGTTATCCATCTTAAAAAAGAAGTGGATTTCCACCTGTTTTTTTAAGGAGCAACATTCATTGCTTCCAGGCTACAGCATTCACGGCATTTCTAGTTTCCATGACTTTAATCAGTAGGTCTGTCCTAGCTAATTGTTATTACTAATAAGGTAAATACTGTGCATTTTTTGTAGATCATGCATCCCAGTACATCCTGGGATGGAGAAGCCTCACAGTGGAGAGGCTAGGCATTCACTCAGACTAACAGTAAGATTTCTGGTCCACTAAGCAGAGGAGGAGTCAGTGACAGATTAAAGGAGAGCCAAAATACTGGTTTTCATATTCTGTCATCTCTGGGTGACAACAAAGAGAAACCACAAACATCCAGTGGATGGCACCAAAATGTGATGGGCTACCCCACCAGTCAAATGCCTTAAACAGGAGATTAGATGCAAAGCGATCCTTAATACCAGTGTGCCCAGCCTGTGAGAACTGTGGGTTAACTGCAAAACATATAACACTGGGGAATCCATCGTGTTGCATGATGTCAGTAGATAATGCACACACATAATCTTGGGAATGTCAGCTCCCCTTACCTCTGCATCCTTGTAGAGGGTGTCCTTCTCCCAAAACAGCTGAGAGCTCAGCAGAGAAGTGAGGATTTTTTTCTGTTATTTTGCAGGTTGATAGTAAAGTTTGTGTTTTATAAGATTTTAGAAATTCCAGGTGAAATAGAAGTATGAGTGTTTATATCACCTGCTGTCAGACTGTCTCACTTTAGAAGCACTCTGCTACACAATACTGGCAAGTCCTGGTTTCTGCTGATTTGTGTCTTCACTGGGATGACATTTTTATTTGTATGGTTGTAGCTGTATTCACAGCTTGTAGTTTGCACCCACAGATAAATAATGTTATCTTAGTAATAGAGGTACAATCAGTCCCAGGTGAATTGATTTGTCATCATCCAAAGCTATTATGAACCATGTAAAATTTAGTCTTTGTAGAAATGAGAAAATAGAAATTGATTTTGAATAGTTATTTCCATACACAGGCTCTTTCATTACATATTTTAATTCTGGTATGATTTTTCTGTGCTACATGTCTTTTTCTAAACTTTTCCTCTGATTTCATGCTTGACTTTTTTTAATGCTACTAAATGATTTACTGAAGCTCTACAAGTGATATTTCATTCGCCAGGGAGACTGAGCTGAGTGCTGTCCCCAAATTCGATACAATATTGTGTTAGAATTAATATGGATATTGATGCAAAATTAATGCAAATAGACTCCACATCTAATCCCACACTCCCTCACTCAAGTTCACTGGCAGCAACAGTAAGTTACTTCTTTGATTTCAGTGCTGGATATGCAATATTTATGAGAGGTTGCACTTCACAGCTTTACTTTGGTTATCATTATTCCAGTGCACATTAAAAGTTTCTGGAACTGAATTTGTTCCAACACTTGTTGTCAGACCTCTGCACAGACAAACAAGAGTTTGGGCTTTGGCATATTTAACTTGTACTTACCCCAGTAAAGGCTACACCACCAGCTTCCTGAAGGTGCAGAATGTAATTAGCATTTTGCTGGTTGTACCTGTACAGGACTGTGCAGGACACTGCTCACAGTTGTAAGTGCCTATGGTGTGCAGGGCAGTATTTGACCAATCCACATCTCACTTCTGCTTTATATGTCTGCAGAGTCTGGCTTGAGTGTACTGTTAGAATATAGTTGTTAGAATATGAAAGAGCAGGACAGAAGTCATCACCAGACTTCAAAGATTTTAACAGATTGGTGGGAAAGCTTTTCCCTCATGTAGTCTGTTGTCGTATCCTCTGAGAATGTCTGCAATCTTCAGTGATCTCTAACCTTGACATATTAGTCTCCTGTATTTTAGTGGTCATGTACAATTTTCTTTTATTTCTGTCTATTCAGACAGGCATGGTCTTTCTGCTCATGAAATCACAGGCTCATGGAGCAGTTTGGGTTGCAAAGGACCTTAAAGATCAGGTAGTTCCTGCCACTCACCATGGGCAGGGACAGGTGTCTCCCTTTTCCATTCAAATATGTGTGCCCAGGTAAAGACCTTTTTGATGAGTAGTAATGACTGGTTTAAGCCATTTTAATACCCTTGCCCTGCTTGCTTCGGACTCATTGAAAATTGTTGTTTTGATACACTTTGTCATGTAGATTGTGTATGACAGTTGAGGCATAGGCTTAGGTTTAAAATGTAGCTGCTAAAATACATTGGACATTGTAATATCATTTTCAAAAGATAAAGCTTTCCTGAGTTGATTTCTTAAACCTAACTTTTCAAACAGTTTTGATTTTATTTTCACTAAACATGAAAGCTCATATTGATTAAGTGTGCAATTCAATGACAGTTTACATTATGGGGAAAAATCAATAGACCTTCCCCTGTGATTTTTTTGTATGGGAGACAAATACCCATCAGGAAAACTTGCCTGTTCCTGGCGGGCTTGATCTTTCTTCCCCATTGCATCTCTCCCATCAATCCCAATGTACATGGCTGAATTTCAGTAGTGGAGGCTCTTTCCCTGGCATCATACAGTCACTTTTCCCAAATCTGTGGGCAGAGCAAAGGAGAAGTTATTTCCTCTTCATCATCGTATGGATACTGTTGTCTCTGGAGAGCTGTGGCTATTTCCATGATCAGAGACAAGCAGGCCTCCCTGGGTGCACCAGAAGACATGCTTCTCTGGCTTGCAGCCTCAGCCCTTTGCTGCTCCAGCGTCCCACCCTGTGGTCCCTCATGGTGTCTGAGCACTGTAGATCTGGGGAGGAAAATGCTCAGAAGCATTTCAGCAAGGCAAAATAACGTACAGCAAGCTGCTTGCCTCCACCAAATTAAGCATGGGTGTAATTATCCTTTTAACCAAGACACTTTAAAATAGACCAGGAGTGATTGAGAGGGAGTGAGAGCAGCCCAATGATAGATTTAAAGTTCAGCAGAGGGGAAAAAAAATCATACAAGGATTTCACAAGCAATGACACTTGGATGATATTTGGGAAATCTTTTCCTTTCAAGACTATCTTGCGATTTACTATGGGAGTAGCACATCAAAGCTGCACTGACTTCAAAGCTTAGAACCACTTACGGCTTCCAGCTATTACTAAAACCTACCAGTTCACCCTGCCAGCAGCTCATCTCAGCTGCCTCTTTAAGTTACACCCATCTACTTCCTGCCTTCTGATTTTGGGGAGGGAAAAAAAAATAGCCAGAAAAACTTGTAAATTAAATATAGCTGTTCACAGTGAAGCAATGTCAAAGTCAGGGGAAAAAGGCAAATGAAGGCATTAAGACATTAAAGATTTAGTACAAACTCAACAGTGATTTACATATGCACACTCTCATTTGGCTGATTCTAATAAAGCTGTCTGCTTTGAGGAAGTTCCCTGTGAGAGTGTGACCCCAGGGTAACAGCCCCTGAATTAGGTGTGCAAGCTGTGTGGGCTGTTACTAAGGTCCAGATACTATTACCTGTAGCTAGACACAACCAGCAGTGCCATGGCACTCCAGGATATCTTCACATACTTACATCTATTCACATACAATGAAATGAGTTCCCATCCCTGTTCCATAGGGGCAGTCCACATCCTCTGATCTGCAGAGATACCTGCTCATGTACCTCAAAACACTGTGCCACTATGAGGCAATGATTACCATTTAATGCTGCAGTGTTTTTGATTCTTTTATATTAGTGGTAGAGGTCTTGGAGGCAATGTTTTTATATTTTATATTTTGGAAGTCCCTGAAACAACTCAATTGTAGTGGCACAGGGCTGTGTTACATTCTCTGAACTGATAGAAGGCGGCTAAAATGTACCAGAGTGGCAATTTACTGTAGTATTAATATTGTTGAACACTTTAAATTGGTACATTGTTATGTTCTGATTGGGAGATTTACGCCTGGGGTTTTTTTAAATGGTACTTTAATTCCTGAATACAATTTGTCTTGCAGATGACATATTAATAGGAAGTTAGGAACAAGTGTGGTCTTTGAGTGTGTTTCATGTAAGAGTTTGTATATTCGGTACAGATCAGTGACATACTCTAGAGCTAAATGGCATTAATCCATTTACAGACATTCATTGCAATGAAGAGAAATTACCATTGAAAGAGCCAATCATCTAATAAGGAGAACTTCTCCTCTTCTTTATATAGTCTTATATTTTGAAAATGCCTTTGCATTTAAACACCCTTTTTCTAAGAGTGTTTCAAGTTGAATATTTTTTCCTTTATTTCTTGCCTTTGCAAGGAAGGATTTTGGAAGCAGTGGGGATTCTGGTGGCATCTCCAAGCTGAGCTGGGACAGTAGAGATGGCTCCACATGGTGCTAACCTGCTGTTTGTGGCCACAGTGTCCCATTAGGAGGTTGTCTTATCCTCACCCACACACACAGATTGTGTGCTTCTGCATCAGACATGTGGCAGATCTCAGTACAGAAATGGGAAGGCAGACAACAGGCTGTTTTGCCTGGACAGTGGTTGCCACTGGATGTAAATAATTGAATTACTGTGTACCACAGTCAGTTGACAAAAAGAGTATTCTAAAAAGCTGACGTATAAAAAAATTGTACAGTCTTACTGTTAATTCTGTAATATATATATGGCTAGTGTATATTCTCTCTGAAAAATATGGCTCTGCTTATAACTTGCAGAGAGGTAGATGGAAGCTTCCTGGCTGGCTGATGATGCAATCAAAAAGTAAAGTTATTTGTAATAATTATAGACACTCCATCAACACATTTATATATTCTGCTGTGTGATAGTTTTTTCTCGTCTTAATACATGCATTTCTCTTAAATAAACTATGCAGACCAGTAACAGCACAGTCGTTTGAAGATCATTGAAAATACAGGAGGACATCAGGTCTCCTATCCTTGTGTTAAACTTGGTATATTACCTTTTTTGCACAGCTTGCAGCATAGAAGTGTGATACACCACTATGGCAAAGCAGGCTAACCATTTGCAAATTCATGAAGTACTCCTGGATTAGCAGAAACCAACAAGGGTGTGCAAGCATGGAGGCATGATTTCTGTAACTTTTCATGTATGACTTAATCAATTAAAATAACAAATTTGGATTTTGTTGTCTGCAAATAACTATTCACAAGTCACCTGCAGAAGCTATTGTTTCGTATGCTTGCTTTCACAACATAAAAGTTGTGTCAGTTAGGTGCAGTTCATCCACAAGCACAGCTGGACTTGAAGGTACAAATCAAATATGTAGGGATCCAAAAATTATTTTAGATTAGTTCAGAAAGTTCAGGAAAGGATGGTAAATTCCTTAACTCACAGGTTTTTATCTAAATTTCCCATTATTATTCTTTATATATCCTTTGCCTTTTTTTAATCTTTTGTTCCCTTCATGTTCAAAGATGTTAAGATTATGGAAGCAATAGGCACTGGAGCTTACATTTAAATTTAATTGTGATATGGCAGTGTGGAAAGTGTTCTGATGTCAGGCTGGCTTGGTCCCTCTGTCTACATTATTAAACCTCCTTAAACACCTCCATTTTAGTGTTCACCTTGCTTGACTTCAAAGAGCAGTGCAGCTATGTAGAGAGAGTGAGTGTCAACTCTGCCAAGTGGGTTACCCATGGTTACTTAGAAATGCTAATGCCTTCTCTGCTGTGTTTATGAAGTTTTCTGTTTATTGTTCTGCAACTTTAGAATCAAAATAACAAAATGTCTGAGATAAATATGGAGGCTAAAGATGTACTGTGATTTGAAGTAATTGCCACTCACCTTTCAAAACCTTGTTCCACCCCAACCTCTCCCCCCCCAAAAAACAGTAATTAAAGATGTTATTTTGGGGGAAAGCAATGTTGGTGCTATTACTGAGCAATCTCTTGAGTGTGGTCTCACTGAGTCTCTCAAGAAAAGGATGTGGATGAATGCCTGACTTATCACTCAGAGTTTATTGGGAACTAATCTGTTCAAAATGTTTGGACTAAGCTAAAACCTGTCTTGCTCATCTAATGAAAAAGGTCAAAACAGAGAAGAAAGTTCCATGGTTTGTGTTAGGTGACACTGTGCCCTGCTTGTCTAATTTGATTACTCAGAGCCACTGAAGCCCCAGGCAAAGCTGATTTTAGCTATAATCAGCTTTTTAACCTTTTGAGAACTAACATAAACACTACCTACTACTGGTTAATTATGTTGCTCTACTACATACAACAAAGTACAAAGGTAAAAGTGTAGAAATGTAGTAACACATGTTGTGACAAGATCACTCCAGGGGATTACAGCCCTCCACATTTTATCTGCGCTCACTGATTTCTTTCTTTAAAATTAAAAATGGGCTATGAGCAGCGAGCATCAGTTTATCGATTGCAGACAGCATTGCCCTGTGTGCTACTGCTTTGTCTCAAATTCCTCTTGCATACTGAAGGAATGACCTTCTATGGGTTGGACTACTATGGTGGTAGATCTGCTTTTTTTACTATTTAGGATTATCTTTGTTTTAATGGCTTACTTGTAATTAAGCATGCGTGCTCCCTTCCTCTATGATGAGCATCTTGCAGAAAGTTTTGTAAGCTCTTTTGGTAGAAAAGAGCTTACTGTCTCTAGGTAAGATAAATGAGATATATTTTAATTTCACATTTTTCATATACATATATAGGCAAGAAGTAAAAATCTGAGGCGCAAAACCTGGTCCTTTGCAGAATCTGTGTATCCTAGCTTCCTGTGTGTTTTGGTTCATACGTTTCCTCTAGTTTGACAGAAAATTTGCATTTCCGTGAACTTCAAAACCTTGAGGATATTTCTTGGGTTTTCGGTGTATTTTAAATTTTTCTGACCTGTGCTGATCCCTGGTGTTTATATAAGGAAGTCTTGATCTACTCATTCTTACATACTTGCTTTTCTTATATTCTTGCTGCTTGGAGGTAGCATGTTGCCTCTGGGTTTTCCACTCTGTAGAAAGTATGTCTGCTTTATTTTTTCTGTTCTACTGTTGTTGTCAGCAATCCATCATTCATCTCCAAAATCTGCTCAGAGTAGCACCCCTAATGACTTATCTTTATGAGCAGCATTAGCATGGGTGTCGCAGGGCAGCCTTTTGCTGCTCGTGTGCTCTGCTTTGTCTCAGTGGGGATGTCGTTATTGTATTCTATACCTATCTGGGCCCAAAATTGTCATGGTGTCTTTGTGACCTGTGGCTGGGTTGCCTGCCTGCTCCAGCTGGCCATGGGCACCCAGCTGAGCAGAGGTGGCCACGGAGTTGCCCCAGCCCAGACGCATCGCCTTGCCTGCTGCTGCTTCTCTCCTGGCGAGAGAAAGGTGAAGTCCCTGCATACACTCTGGTCCTGACCAAGTTTGCAGCTCCCATGGGAGCATGCCAGCTGCCTTTCCCAGCAGTATTTGGCTCCTGGAGTGATAAGCAGGGTGGTGAGGGAAGAGTGACACCACTTTTCCTTCTGTCTTTCAAACCATGCATTCAGGGACATCCCCAGCATTTCAGGTCTCTCTTTGTTCTGGGGAGTCCACGAGGTTTAGCAGTTTTGTATTTGCTGCTATTTCTTGGTTGTTGCTGTCCTCATTGTTACTTTTTTGTGTACATCTGCTTATGTTCATTCCTTATTGGTTCAAAGGGATTGGTTGAACCTTAAAAGGAGGCACCTCATTCCAGAGTGTTCTCCACCAAATTGTCTTAAACCAAGACGGGGCATTATGAAACTGGAGCACCAGGTCTCATGATGTTCAATGCCTTCAAACCACCTGCTTCCCATGAAAATTGTAGCGAGGCACTTGTGGTAGCAGATAGATTAGCAGGGATACAATTACGCCAGGGAGATAGATGAGCCTTCACTTAATTCAGATACTTGTTTTATAAACTAGAATTAATAATGACTTGAGTTAATAAAGTAATTATACAAAAAAAAAAAAAAAACAAACAAAAAACCAACAAACTACCAGCAAAGCAACTACAGTAAATAATAGCACAGCACTTACACACATAAAAATCTTGGTGAGTGTATGTGTACAAGGACATACACAAGATATTTATAAGGTCAGATTTGGTTTCCTTTTCTTGTAGGCAATAATTGTAAGGTTTACCTTGCAAATATTTATCCATGGCAAAAGTACAGTGTGTTCAGCAGAAATTGGGCCAGCTACTAGTGTCTGAGCATCAGAGAGGAGGCAGATATTTTTAGCTGACTTTCTGCATGGATGTGAGTTCTAAACAGGAATGAGAAGTCTCTTGACAGCTGCTGAATGACTTGGTGATATGATCTTCATCTCAGGCCCTTTCCTTTTCTACAAGAAAGGGGTATGCCTAAAGAAACTGAGGCTGATTGTGACCCCTTTGGGTTTTTTGCAAACTTTTTGGCATTTCAGTATCTAGCTATACAAGTTGTCTCATGTTCTGATGGCTCTTCATAGCCTGGCAGCTGTGTGCACAGCAGTGTAACTTTAGGCTATGCCCTGCATTTCCCTGTGGGAGACATGCAAAAGTTGTTCTGCAAGCACAAAGATGACCTCATATCTTGGTTGCAGATAAATTTTTCTAAGGTTTCACATGGACAGTGTTTTGCCTCTACAGCTATCATGTAACAGTTTCTCTGACTTTAGCTGTCCTCTTCTCCCGGTTTTGGTTCATAGAAGGAAAAAGAATTTATTTCAAGTATTTATTCTGTAGATCACCGTGGCATTGATTGCATTTCCTGAACTGATGAAAACTGATGAAAAGTTTCACCTCTAGCCAACATGGACATGATTATTCTTCAACAGTGGTCTGTTTTTCTTCACCTCTCCTCCACAAAAAAGAAATGGTATCACATTGTCTTCTGGTCCAGCTGTCAGAAATGAGAGGAGGAGAGGCATGTCTGCAAAACCTGTCAGTCTCCACATTTAGAACTAGATGTAGTCAAGCCTCCTTATTTCCTCAATACATTCCAGTTAAAAGGAAGCCTTGTGCCAAGTTTCTGCCATGTGAGTTCCTACTTTGCTCCAGAATTATTATCTGGGGACTGTTTAGGTTCAGCTAATTGCTGTGGAGAGTAACTGGCAGTGAACAGCAGTAATACAACAGACTTAGAGCAGTGTCTTTGCCCTCTGGAAGGAAACTTTGGTGCCCTTTACAGAGTAGTTAATTTCTGGAGTATATGCACAGGCACTGAAGTTTGGCTGTGTCTTAATGAGTTGGATAACTCTGTGGTTGCTCACAAAGGAAATGAAAGACTTTTTTTTCTGTTTCCGAATGTACTCAGAAGCAAGGGAAAAGTGCTGTGCTGTGCACCACCATTACTGCTCATGTCTTGAGACTGGCAGCAGCTATTTTCCAATCCTTTGTGGATCAGCCTTTCTTTCCATCAGCCATCGTGAGACATGGAAGTGCTGCTGCTCCTGACTGATGAAAGGGTCTCTGTGCCTCACAATACTGGGATAACAGCAACAGGAAATTTTGATCCTGACCTAGCAGAAGTAGGACCCTGAAGAACAGGAGTGAGGTTTGTGCATGGTTGAATTTTATCAGGGCCTGCACAGAGAGAATCACAGGAGTCAAGCAGTATATGCTTCTCCCCCTGGAGAATAAATTGCTTTGCTGCGACACATAGAGGATAAGTCAACGATGATGCATGGCTGTAGAAAAGACAAGCCTTTTACAGACATATCTAAATAAGCCTATACCTTACAAAACTATTGGTGCAGCTTCAGGCTGGAGCCCCTGCAGGTAGCACAGCCCATGGGAAAGGAGAACAACTAGAAAACCTGAAAAGGAAAGCAGCAAAAGTGATGAGAGTCTAGAAAATGTGGCCTTAAGAAAAAGGGTGAAAAGCAGAAAAATGTTTGAGCTAAATAAAGAGGACTGAAAGAAAAAAACATGGTGGAAGTCATTGGGTTTGTGAAAGAGTGTTTCAAAGAGGAAAGGAATAGTCTGTTCTCCACATACCTGGTAAAAGTACAAAAGGGAATAAAATTAAATCACAGCAGGAAAAGTTCAAATTAGACACTAAGGGAGACTTTCCAGTGGCATATCTGGGGTTACTGCCTTCAGGAGCTCCATGGAGGAAGTGTTTAAGAACAGGGCAGACAGATGTTTGCTGAACGGGATGTAAGGGCATTGGGTCTTGCTGTGGGCCAGGGCATGGACTGTGCAACGTCTGTCAAACGTGTTTGTCCATGGCCGTATGAATGGATAGAGAAAAAGAAAGCTAAGCAACTGAAAATACAGATGACACAGATTGTCAGGTTCAGTTTTTAACCTGTTTTCATAATTTTGGACACATTCATGCTGTCTTTTTTTAAAGATAAACACTAGAGAATATAATCATGAAATGCTGTTTTAGTAATGTATAATAGAATTACTTTTTTAGTATCACAAATCTTTAGGTTTGCTTTCTGGCAGGTGTGTTGGGTGACATTATCTATTATGTTTGTCCAGATGCAGAGGGCTGACAGTTATTGATAACAGTGTCATCTCTGGTCTGACATAAAATAGCAAAAGAAAGTCTGTTAGGAGATGTTAACCAGGAACATACTATCCCTTGTCATTGTTTTTGATGTCCAGAGTGTCCCCAGTCAGGGAGTGAAACAAATATATCGTGTTGCTGAGGTGGTCTGTCACATACAGGGAATAACAAATAAGCCTTAATAAAGTGTTTATGAACAGTACATTTATGAATTTCTTGAATACGTCTGTACAACAAACAGCTTGAAATCTGGATGTCTTTGTGAATATGCTAACAAGGAAATAAAAAAAGAAAATGGATGCATGTAGTTTATAATAAGTAAACAAATCATTTGTATGCCATAGTGAAACACAGAAGAGTAAAAATTGAAGTCTGTTTGTTCATGTTAACTTCAGAGCATCTTAATGTGGGTGATTTGCAGTAAGTAAAATTAGTGAAATAAGTTGTGCTGCTCAGTTAGTTCCTAATCTTACAGCTTGTAAATAATTCTTCGCTGAGAACACTGCTGCCTTTAACAGGCATTGTGTGGGCTGAGGCCAGCTTCATTTCCACTCTGTTCCCAGGAAAGAAAGGAGCAAAGTGCTCTTGCATTTGTAACATATTCCATGGAGTGGATTGGAATAATGATATGGCTAGGGGGAAAAATGCATAAACCAGATCAAAACAAGTATCTTGGAATTTTTTTTTTTTTTCCGTGATGTCAGATCCCCAAACTCCAGGGATTTTGGACAGTGGGGATGCTTTAGTAAATGTGCAGTGAGAAAACTGCCAGATTGAAGATTTCTTTAATGTTACTGTCCAAAATCACCAGCCATGCTTGAAAATAGTAGTTCTTAACACAACATGCACTCTCAGTGTGTGACTTTTAGCTGCAGGGGGCAGAGCATATGCTTTTAGTGCCAAAAAGTTGTTTTGGTTTGGGGTTTTTTATCGTGTTTGTGTCAAACTTCTTTAAGTCATGCTTTTATGTTTCAAGCTTTTTCTGTGTTTCAGTCTTCAAGGCTTGCCATGAAAGACATAAATAGCTGCAAAAAAGTCCTGAAAGCCTGCAGATCATTTAAGAATTTCTGAATCTATAATTGATTCTTTGTATTGTTTATAGACTAAGGAGATACTCAGTACACAGTGATGTCTTAATTCACTTGGAGAAGGTGTCATTTTCTTTCTTTTTTAAGATTAAATAAGAGAAGACATTTTGGCCCTACAAGATTTGTGTGTTGTAGCTCTGTTTATTCAGAATATACATCCTTCCCTCAGCCATGTGGTATTTAATGAATCAGTCCAGAAACTTCTGAGCACACAGAGTTTATGTTGCTGGTGGTGTCACTGGGATATGAAGATCCTGAGTGCATTTTTAGGAGACGTCTAGCATCTTCTTGTGTTTGACCATCAGTTTCTGTGCTGAGACTGGCCCAGGCAGTCCTCTCTTCTTTTCTGAAGCTTCACTGAAGTCACACAATCACAGAAGTCATAGCATACCTCTGTCTACTTTTCTGGGATGTCCTGAGTAATTTGCTTTGGTAACAGAGTGTAAGGTTTGCATGAAGTTACTCAAGCCAGGACAACAGCAGTTTGGGTTGCTTTGAGTGTCATTCTTGCTCAGGGGAAGTTGTCAGTCTTTTACTTAGAAGCAGACACTTACAGGCACTTCAATAAGCCCGAGGTAACAAAACAGGCCAATTTAACATCCAGATTTGAGGCCCGATTGCGTGGAGTTTTCCTTGCTGCAGGCGACCCTGTGCACGGTCTCTACTCTGGTGTGGAGCTGCAGAAAAGCATAGAACAAGTCACAGACCTTCTAAGTACTTCCATTTAGATGTCTTTTCATCCCAAGTTCAGTCAGAAGAGTGTTAAAACCCATTCGTCACAGGCAAAGGGAAGAGTTGGCATTATAGCATTTGGTGGGAAGAGGAGTCAGTCCACCAAAGGTGTCATTAATTTTTTGGAAGAGGCCCTGCCATGGCTTGGCAGAGCCTTTATTCGAATCTCTGCTTGCCAGTTAGGATATATTACTTTTTCTATATGCTATACTTCTTTGTCTCTTGATCTACTTGAATTTCATGTTCATGAATGATGGTGTTAAATATAGATGGCAGTAACTGTTGTTGTGTAGATGGTAGGGACATCTCAGGTCATCAGCAAGGTGTCATACCAGAAGTGAAGGAGTGATTAGTGTGCAGTATTGCAAATACTGGATTCTAACTACTATATCATTATTTATAGTTTTGTAGTGAGTTAATGGTGGTCTGTATTTTATTTACTGATCAATTTCCGGTCTTCCAGTTTTCAAAATAGATTTTTTTTGCCCACACAGTGATGTGGAAAAGAAACTTGAGTTTTTTTCAGCTGTCATCAGCAAGAAACAAGAACCCTCATGTTATTTTTTAAATCACACGATTTTTAAGTCATCATCATTATTACTTTGTGAATTTTCAGAAACTGATGGAGGCAAAAATGCATTAGCCATCTGGAGAGATACTGAGTTCAGACTGCATGTTCAAGGGTCAGCATGCAGGCCTTCTCCTCACCCAGGTCTGCTGTGGTTGTCCTGAACTCGGATGGGCAACAAGGAGAGAGACACCACCATGTATGTCTACATTATGAAATGAGGGCCATCTGCTTCAATGGGTAATACTGGATAATAGACTGTTTCATGCAAATAGTAATTCACTAGCAATTACTCTAACAGCTAGACACTGAAGGCAAATATTACAAAAAACATTCTAAATTTGTCTCCTTGTTGTGATAGACGAGATGAATATGCAAATAAATGAATGGTATGAACATTTTGTACTCTGTCCCGTGCATTACTTAGAATTAATAAATAGGGGCTTGGAGTATGGCTTGTGAGATGCAGAGCTTTTCATGTCTGTCTGCAGCACTCAACCCACAGCAGAGCCAGAACTGCTTGTGTGTGATACTGGCAAAATAATACAGAAAATATGAGATTTATATGTTTTAATAGGCAAGGGCCTGACTTCACAGCTCATAATCTTAGCCCTAAAATGTATGTGGAGACAGACTTTGTGACGATTTTGACGCTATTTAACATCCTGAGCCTCGGCCCATCCTTTTGCTGGCTACCTCCTCTCTACCAAAGTCTTCAGAGGGATATGCATGTTCCTACAAGATGACAACATTAAACTTAAAAAAAGGAAAAAAGCATTTGTATTAATGTGATGGCTGTGTTAATTTCTGCAAATTCTACCTTGGGTGTGGTTGCTCAGCAGAGAGGCAGGACAAGCGGCAGAGAGGAGCAGCACTTTAAAAAAAAGCTTGTGTGTTGGAGCCCTTAAATATGCTCACCAGCCTGGAGCAGTTTTCAGACTGTGTGTAGACATATTGACAGAGTACACAAAAAATACTTGTACTGAGACTGTTTGTTCTGCATGTATTTGGAGAGCAAGGTATTTCAATTTTAAGGATTATAAATTTATGTGTGTTTGCAGTGCAGATACAGTAGAATACCATTTGCAATGTTACCAATCTTTTTGAATTTAATTTTTGTAGTTAGGCTCATAACTGTTCTTAGTTTATTGGGCTTGGGGCTTGGTTTTTTGGGTTTTTTTTGTTTTTTGGGGTCTTTTTACCTGAAAATGGTTGAAGATGCAAGGTTTAACAGTCTCTAGACAAGGTTGTGGTCAATACAGAAAGTCTCTGCCATACAATCCTTTCTCTAGTGAAGAGATTTCTGCCTGACTTGGGAAGCTGTCTGTCCTTTGCCTGAAACATTCCATATTTTGAGGCAGCTTTGTTTCTTAGTCCTTCCTAAGATCGTAAGGTGCTGACAGAGCACTGCCTGCTCTAAGACATTTGACAACAATCATGGAGCGCTTTATGTCCTGCAGTGAAAGAAGCAGGACAGCAGAGCTGAGCTTGTCCTTCCTCTTCCCACATGTAGCTTCTTAGTAATGCTAATTTGCTTTTCCTGTTTAAATATTTCAGAGTGGGCAACCAATAGTAACAAACATCAAAGCTTAATGTGACTGCAGAGCCAAAGACATGGGGTCAGTGCTCGAAGGCTTTTCCAGAGGATTGTAGTGTTACAGGTGGTGGCACAGGTCTTTTGGGCATCACACTCCTCTGGAAATCTTCAGCCTGTGGGATGACAGGAGGTAGTGTTAACCCAGCTCCATTCATGCAGTGACTTTGTAAGAGGATCTAGGTCCTGGAGCTGTACTTTGGATGTTGTGCTATACAGGAACCACATCTCTTTGGCTTTACAGCATAGTGCAAGTGTGTCCACGTGACTCATCCCTTAAGTTTTTCTTCCTTCAGATAGTTTTTCTCTACTGGATGCAGGAGCCAGTTTGGCTATAGAGTTGTGGAGTTGGATATCAGCAGGAAGAGGTTTATGATTTAAAAAAATGAATAAAAATTCACATGATCAGTCCAAAGGGGATTTATCTTAAGCTGTTGCAATGCTGGATCATGGAAATGCAAACCTGGAAGGGGCCTCAAGTGGCGTATCCCTGTGTCAGGCACCAGAATGATGAAGCTGTAGCTCTGCCATCAAGCGCTTGTCTATACACAGGTGTGTATGAGTATGGAGCACTGCAGATTTACAGGGGGTGCAGCAGGTTCCATATGCTGGTAAGGTCTTCTCGGGACAAAGGTCTTAAAAACCCAGCTCTGGTATCTCTTTGCAGTAGTCTATTTAACTTCTGTTTCTCAAATATTTCTATGTAGTTTACCCAGCCTCAAGGCAAAAGGAGGTCTCGCACTAGCCCAGAGCACACAAGAGCCCAACAACCACACATCACCCACAGCAAACAACCTTTTGGATAGCCTAAGATAGTCATTAGTACTGGTGCCTTCTGAATAAAACCTCCTCCTTTGGAGCTACTTCATCACAGCCCTCAGGAACTAGGTAGTAAGCAGGTTGTCTGAAGTTATCCCCTTAATTCTTCAATGCTTAGCTGCTCCATCCCTAAAGAAAGGATGACTCTTCTCTCCTGTGACAGTAAATGTGATCCAAGCGGTGGAACATTCAATTCAGTCTGTACGGCAATGAAGACATATGCATACCCAAGGTAGAAAGACCCAGAGTGTAGAAAGTAATCCTTATTTTACTTGAGATACTTATTTTGAAAGGAGGAACCACATTCGGAAGAATGCTTTAGCAAAATCCTGGCCAGCTGCTGTGGAAAAATCAACTGAAGTTTAATGGATAGTGAAAAAAAAAAAGTGAGGTCAAATTCATATTGCTACTGGTAACAGAAACCCACAAGATGAGAGGATTTAGAAGGGAAAGTGCTGCAAAATTACATCTTGTACTGCCCATACTGTTGTTATACATGTGATATAATGGAACCAAAATATCAAAAGTGATAGAAGGTATAACTGAAAGAATAATGTGTTACCTGGGACACACCTTAATATTTACAAATGAGAAACTGAATAAGGATTTACTACAATGATCATTTACAGCAAACAAGTAAACCGTGCAATACCCTTTGAAAATAGAAAAAAAAAAAAGTTAAAATCTATAATTTTAATCAAAAGTTTGTTTCAGTCATTGAAATTCTGTTATTGCTGCTTACAAACATTAAAGTCAATCAAAACATCAGTAGCCTGCAAGATCAATATTTTTAATATGTTTGCATTGCAGTGCTGCAGATTTTTGGCTAATGGATCTCACCCATATTGATTTCCATGGGAAATGTTAGTCTGATACTGAAATAATTAAAAAAAAAAAAAAAAAAAAAAAAAAACCAGGANTTTAGTAAAAAATAAAAAAAAAAAAAAAAAAAAAAAAAAAAAAAAAAGAGCCAGGGATTATTGGTTTGGAATTTTGAAGGAGATAGAAGTATAAAAATTGGTTATTGACTGAATTGCTTGGGGTGAATGAACCTTCGGCACTTGCAATAAACTTGTCGCACAGAGTCATTACTGAATACTGCGTTAGTCCCTTAAACCTAAAATCAGTCAATATCCTATTATAACAATGCAAATTGTGGTGGAATAGCACAGTGAGTCATTTTCAAAGCAGCAGGATATTCATAAGAATCTACATACATATATGGATGGATGTATTAAACCACCTCTGGGATATGCACAACTGATTTTCAAGCTAATTTTAAATATATTGAATTTATTTTGATATTAACGCAAAAGAGTTGATATGAAGTAATTTTTTTTAATTAGTTAAATGACTTGATGGCTACAAAAATGAATAAAAATGCAGTAAGATATAAAAATATACATATATACTTGTATAAACAAATATATTCAATATTGTCCTGGTTCTGACCAAATGCAGGAGATTTTTTTTTCCTATTTATTCTTTATTTTGGGGAAGATGTGTAAAAAGTGCAAGCAGTGATTAACCTGAACCTGTGGAGGTGTCCTGGACCCAGACCATCGTAACCCATGCCCCATACATGTTCTGTCTGGCTTCTGCTCTCTTTATTCATCCTCTTATTCCATAAGTATTATGATTTTGCTTGCCTAGCACAATTCTCTTTTTAAAAGAGGATTCTGCTAGCACAGGACATCTTTCCTCTCTGGGATACCTGGTGAAATAAATGAGTTATCCATTCCAGAATAGACTCTGTGTTCCCAAGCAGGGACTGAATACGTCTACCACAGTTAGAGCAAAGCTAGGGTGGAAATTTTTATTCACAGTTAAATGAGAAACATCTAACTAAAGAGTTGCCTTTTGGTTCCTGCTTTAAAAATGCCTTGAGCCTTTGTGTTGCTCTGCACTGGGGACCAGTAGCTAAAAATTGGTACTGCAATATGCAGGCTGTTGTGTGAAATGTATTTTCACCTGAGCTGTATAAATATTTTAAAAGTGTATACTAACACATGATGATAATTCAGTGCCTGTGATAGTATGGGAAAGAGAAACTGTATTCATGTTTTATTATGATTTCACAGTCATCTTTGGACACTTTCTGTTTTGGTTTTTTTTTTTTTGTAATTTTTTGCTTCACCCATGCCAGGCCAGAAATAAATTGGATCAGTGGTCTGCTTGGATCAAAATATTAGAAAATATGCCATGTATGGAGCTCAGCAGAAATCTGATAGAGGCAGGATCAGTAATTGGTGCTTCACTTTAACTACAGAAGTCAGATAAAAAGCAGGCTGCTGTATCTTGCTGGAGTCTTGGTGGACTGACACCTTTTGGGAATAGCCAGTAATGAAGTCTAAAATCTCTCAGTAAACTTGTTAATAGGGTCTTGTCATTGACAAGGTACCTCTGTAGTTACTCTTCAAGTTATGTCGTTTCTGGATAATTAACGTCCTCCAAATTACTCAAGCTGCTGAGGAAGGACAGAGAGATGTTGGTAGCAGCCCAGCCACAGGCAGAAGGAATGATGTAGCAACCTGCCTGTCCCTGCCCTGCATGCAACCCTGCCCCACTGTCCAGGATCAGGCTGATTTTGGAGCATCTTCCTTATTTTACCTTGACTGGAATTGATTTCCCCTTTCTGGTATGTTTTCAAAGTTTTTGTTGTTTTTTTAGATGAATACTAAAATATCATTTCAGAATATGGCTTTCCATATTTACCAGTTCTGCAGCCCAGAATGCTGGATATGCATCTCTGTTCTGTAATTTTTTAAAAGACAGTAGAAGGATGAGGAGTGTTTCCTAAGAACAAAGAACTAACAAAGATAACATCCTCATTTGTAAAAGTCACTCTTCCTTGTAGCTTTAAACTTGTAAACTTAATTAGTAGAAAATAATATTTTACCTTTCTTAAATATCAGAAGCAGAGATTGAATATGTGCAGGCAGGGGTAGTGAAAAAAGTAAGCAGAACTTCTGGTTCTTAAATTTCATGTTCTCTTAATAAGGAAAATAAAAGCATTTTAAAAGGAAGTAAAAATAGTAGTATATTCCCCCACTTGTTTTTGTGAATACTCCAACCCTTTTCAACTCAAAACAGAGAAAAATATAAAAGTTTGAGCTTTTGCACATTGTCTCAATAGAGGAAGCTAAACCAAGAAATCCAACAGAAACAGATTTTTTTCTAAAATCTGTTTTAAAAAATGCAGATTTTATAAACTGTGGAAGTTGTGCTTAAAAAAGAAAAAATAAACACTTGCACAGTACAATAGGAAAAGTTTAAAAAATCCAGAATGAAGTGGAATGAAATATTCTTGGTAGTTATAAGTCACCATCCTGAATTGAATTGGAAGGAAAATTAGTTAAGTGCATCCACAGGTCCTTTGGCAGGATCACAAGTGAGTCTGGAAGCCAGAAGTGACTTGATGTGACTTTTAGCAGGACCTTAAAGAGATGAAGAACTTTTTTCCATATTCCTTGTGAGCATTCAGTCACTGTTTTGCTGTCCACTCCCCCTGATCCCCTTGGGGTGGTAATTCCAGAAGGACAGAGGTGAACCTTGCAAGGTTGTAGAGATGTTTGTAATTGAAAGCAGTGTGGGGTGCTGACTCTGGAACCCTGTCCCTGTGGTAGTGAAACAGTCATTTTCATAATCTGCCTCTATGAAATAAAAGTAACAACTGGGGTTTTTCAATTCTGTGGTTCAAAACTCAGTAAGTACTTTATAAGATGATTGCAGTTTTCCAGAGCAAGGAACCCAAATCGCTACGTTGGGAAAGTTACCTGTTTTGCAGGAAATGCTCATAAGAAAGCCAGGGCTAAGTAAGCATCAGAGCTCGGAGTCTGTAGATGGACACTTCAAAGCCCAGCAAAGCTTCTCAGGATCAGTTGGAACTCAAGACAGGCCCAGGCAACACAATTTATGTCTGCGTCCCTTGGTTTCTCCAGACACCAGTATTGTGCAGTTAGCCTCAACGATGGTCAAGTTCCTGTGCCTGCAGACTTCTCTACATCTGAGTCAGAGGCATTAAGCACTTTAACATCCCTTTGGCTTCTTCTGGTTCAGAATAAAGAGCAGAATGAGAAACCAGTTCACGCTGGGAAGGCAGTTACAAACTGGGTTTAAACACAAGTAAGCTGTCAAGGGAGTGATGGGAGGAACATAGCCTTGAATGCTGGACTGTTGAGATTACTTGGCCACCAAATCCTAAGAACAGGTTCCCACTTACTAAACTGAGTATATAAATGGAGTAGATTATCGGGCTTTAGCTGTGTAACTTGCCTTGGCATTAGTGGGCATTGTGGGGCTAAAGTTTTCAGCAATATTATACAGATTTAGGAGATTCTCTCTTGGAAGTGTTAAAAGCATCACATTTTTTTGCTTTTGTTCTGAATTTTGTGATTGTATGCCAGACTGGTCGTAATAGAGGAGATCAATTTGATAAGTTTGTGGTTCATTTAAAAAATATAACAGAGGCTGCAATGACTTCAGAAACACGAACTAGACTGGAAAAATTTGCAGAACTCCTAAAACTTTTTTTTCACAGACCGGCAAAGCTCAGTTCTTCTTTTCCACAGAGTAAAAGCATGTTCCTCAGGATGATTTGAAATACATCTTAAATTTGTAACCTCTATATGCTGCATCTGCTACATCACCCTACTCAAGTACACTGCCTACGTGTGCAGAAATATTGAACTGGCATGTCACAGCATGAAAGACTGTGTCTTGTGCTTGCAGTGTCTGCATTGTTCATTGTGTTACATAGCTTCATTTATTTGCATAGATTATTCCTGGAAGGTGACATATTTACCTCACCTGGCATAGAAAAAAGTTGTCAGAAAATGACAAAAGCATGAGAAATCTCTGCAGAGACCTGTTTTGTGTCTCCCAACATTCAGGTGCATTTGCAAACACACTTTTTTTGGTGGCAATGCTCACCTCAGTAATTTCTGACCAATTTTTGTAAGGTTTTTCATTCAGCCAGGTGGGTGGCCAGACAGTGCTTTAATTGCATGGTTTTTAAATACATTTTAGTTGGAAATCTTGCAAGCATCTAAGGACCTTGAAGAAGAAGTCTGAATTCCAGCTTTGACATGGTGGTATCAACTTGATGATCAATAATGAAGCTTTAGATAGTTACTCTTTCTTGTGTTAGTAATACAGTTCTGTTTCTGCTAGCATGTAGGAGGCACAGCTCCCTGGCAATTGTCACTAGGTATCATCCAAACACCATTATCACGGTTTTGCAATGTTTGAATCTTCTTTGATGAGTAGAGAAGTTAATGAGCTGATTCAACTTTTTCTTAGGGTTTATTAGGACTTTCTTATTACTAAATTACAGGAATTACTAAAATTATGATGGGGGTTAGCATGTTCTTAAGTGATTGTATTTTGAAACAAAATGTTCACAGTAGCCCTAGTTCGGGGAAGTCCTCAAAACAGGATGCTGCAGGAAACTGAATACTGTTGCATCATAGTGAATTTAACTCAAAGCAGGCATGTGTAGCATCCTGCAGGACTGATGCCTCAGTCATATACACTGAATTTAATGCATGCTGAAATGTTTCATGGGTTTAAAGCAAAAATTTTTGGGTCCCTAAGCTAGACTTTCATATGTGCAAAATAATTCATTTGTAATAAATTATTAATTTCCTTCTGTGTGATATGCTGTTACTTTTTTAATCAAGTCCTCTGGACAGGACATTTATGTGCACCTGAATAAAATAGGTCAATGTGTGCCTGAATAAAATAGGTAATCTCTGTTGGTTCAGTGGGTATTGCTGTTGTGAGTGTAGTAAAATACAGGAAAAATGACAAGTGATCTATCTTATATTCTTACCCAACAGCCAAGATTCAGCTTGAAGCTGACTGTGTACAATAAAGTATAGATACGGTATTTAAGCAGTTGACTACAGCTTTCTGAACTTCTTGGGTTTTGGGAAGTTAACAGCTTCCTTTGAAAATGAAATCAGAAATAGCATGTGGTGATTGTAGTGTTGCAGAAATACCTCCAGAGTCATGCATGGGGCTACATCACCATCTCATACCTCTTTTCCTCCCTCCTCCACCAATTCCTCATAATGGGGAAGAAATTGATTACAAATGTGTTTTCTTGACCCCCTACTCCATACATTTTAGCACCTAACCTTCTACAGTCTCATCTGTATTTACAGTAATTATAGGTATAATGTAGCATATTATTGTCTGGACTTCCTGTTTAATCAGTACAGAGCTTCTTACAAGTGCAGCTGAAAAGGGCAAACAAAATTAAAGCTTTATATACCAAAACAAGTTTGATTTCCTAAGCTCCCAGCATTCCAATGCACAGAGATTTGTTCCACCAAGTTTTGCGATGGCTTGCAGATGGGCAATGATTAATCGGAAAGCTAACTGTGAAGTAGTTTGCAATTAAACTGGAAAGCTCTGAAGCATGCTAATTGAATCAGAAAATTAGAGACACTGAACAGTAATTGGCTATTTCTCATGCAGCAGGTGCCAGGCCACTCAGCTGTGGAACAAGGTATTTAAGGCACATTAGCACTAGGAAAAATATTTCTTGATATGGAACAGTCAGATTTTCTGCTCATTTTCACCATGGATGTCAAAACAACTGTGATATCTAGAGCCCATATAGCTCATGTTGCAAGAGTTTGAGCCACAGGGTCGTCATGAACCTGCATGTGTGCAGTGTCTTGAATCAGGCTGAAGTTTGCTAGCCCTTGTGGACTAGCAAATTCCTCCTTTTTCTTTTTTTAAAAAGTAAACAGAGAACAAGGCTTTTAATGGCAGGAGTCCAGGTTGTAGGCTAGTAGCCACTTCCAGACTGCGGAGAGATCAACTCTTAATCTGGGGAACCTTCTCCATAAATTAGGGTGATGTTTGCTTATCTACTGCCATGTCATTTGAGTTCTGCCTTAGAAAAATGATGGATGGACACTAGGTAGCACTGGCATATATTTTCACTACACCATTCTTCTTCTCAGTCTTTACTGGGGAAAAGAATTACTTTTTTTCTGTTTGCTGCTTATGAGTGTGGAGATTAGTGGAGTGTGGATTACTGAGAATCTGTGAATTGTTTTAATGAAGCACCTTCACTTCTGTTTCATTTTTCTGCAGATTTAAAAAATTGAATGTTTCTAGTTGAATATTAGTTGAGGGCATCAAACATATAAATCTAATACTGCTGTGAGCTTAAGAGATGCATAACACCAATTCATATCATGTCTCAGCATGAGTTTATATCTTCTAATTAGTACCACCATTTTATAGAGAGCACATGCAATGAAAGTTTGTTTGCCATGCCAACAGGGACTGAAGCACATACAGTAGTTTTGCTATAGTAGAATGATGGTGCAGTATGAGCACAAACGACTTATAGCCTGAGCAGTAGGTAACCAGAAAAAAGTGGGATTTAATAAATGAAATGGTGAAGAGTTTTTACAGAGATATAACCATTTTCAAATTAGACTGGGTGGGGCGCATGATTTCTTTCATCTCAACTAATTAGAGCTTGGTATGCTTATTAGTGAATAAAAAAGAAAGTATTAAAATACAAATGTACTGCATCATATTACTCTGGTATCAAGAAGCAGAATATTACAATATTCAAATGCTAATCATATAACTTAGCAGATGACTGCAGAAAGTAGTGTATTTGAACTGAGACATAAATTATAAATTGTAAACAGTGCATAGGGGATATGTTATAACTGTGTCTCATTTAAATTAAGGCAGGAAGTTTTCTCTGAAGCAGATTATGTGCCTTCATTAAGTTTTAAAGTATCTTCTATAATGTTTTATTAAGATCACTTGGCACTGTGTTTCCCAGACTGGATGTTAGCAACATGTACTGGTGGAAACGGCCGCAGTGGTAGAGGTGGCTCAGGTGCATTGCTGCACTCCACAGCTTTTAACAGCACGCTTCCTAGCCAAGTGCTAGTGCACATACACCAGTGTCTTTCCATGTAATGCCCCTCCTCAAAAGTCCTCGTGCCTTTGCTCTCTGTACTTGAAAGCAGCTCCAAAACATTTACATGATCAATGTTTGTTGCTGGAGGGATAAAGTTTGCTCTTCCATGGACAAGTGAGAACATATTGATCATTTTATTCTATCTGCTATTTCTAAATTCAATATACCTCTGGAGTCAATAAGCGAGATCGAGAGCATACTCTTTTTTTTGTGTGCCTGCTTGTAGCTTGTTCTCAAGATCCAAGATACATTTTTGATTAATCACGAATGCTCTGAGGTCATGGAAAGCAAATGTGTTTGTAGAGTGTCAGCTGATGCTGTCAGATAAATGTCTTAAGCTTAGCCAGGGTTCATGCCCCAGCTTTAGGCTGTGCCAAACGTCTCCCCTTGTTGAGGCAGATAACAGCTACACTGGAGGCGACTGAGCTGTTTGTTCACTGAAAGGCCTGACCTTGCCACATGAAGCTGGAGTCAGGTGAAAAAAACACCGTCCATGTTTAATTGAAACTTTAAAAATACTAACTTTGTGCATTTTACCCATCTTGAATGCAAATGAAATCTGCATTCCCCCTTCTTGCAGTGGGGTCTGTCTGCTTGGCTTCTCCAGTGTCTGTCTACCTAGCCACCTCATCCCATGGCTGCAAGCCTCTCTTGACAAACTCTGCATTTTCAGAAAATTTCTGGCAAGGTATTTTTGCACAGGGTCCAAACAGGAAAGAAGCCCTGCCAGCAAAACAAAGCATTTTTAGGGACAGTCCACATTTTGCTTCCTATATTCTCCCATAATCTCAAGGTGGTGGCCTAGAGAGGGTGGTGCATGATGCCCCTCATCCATAGCAGGCTTTTAGCTTCACCTTTAGCTCGTCCATGATGGTCATTCCTGTCCAACTAGTTGTCAGCCACAGACAGGAGCAGTGACATGATTGCAGAGCCAACACACGAGGTGCATGAAAGAAGCCTGGTTTGTAGCACAGAAGGCAGAAAGATGGATCATATGGTGCCGTATAAATAAGTGAAAACTCACAGGACTACTTGGGGGCATTTGTTATAAACCACCTCAAGTCAGTGCTTTCTCTCCCTCCCATTCCCCCAAAAACATGTTTGTTCTTTGCTCCAAAGATTATGTTCCACTTTCCTCTCAAGAAGTTCATACTGTCATGGGTAAATCATCAGGGCTAATTAGACACAATAATGCTGCAAAAAGTTTTTTAAAAAAAGATACAACACATCTGTCATGAACTCCCACCAGACCTCTTGGAAATGAGATATTTTTAATATTTTATGCTGAACACAAAATATCTTGAGGAAATGGTTTTATATTCTGTACCAAAACAAAACCTTCAGAGTCAAACGAGTAATTCTGCCTAAGAAGCCCTTTAGATGCCAATATTTCAAATTGTGCCATTCCTAAGATAAAAATTTCATTTTAATAAAATGTACTCAATATAGGAAAAAAATTGCAAGGAGTAATAAAGAAAGTGGAATGTATGTTGGGATTTATTTGAAGCCCAGAGTGCACTCTGTTACGGGAACAGACATTAATGTTTTTTTCTGCTGGTCTTGCAAACAGATTTTCTTTTTTAATGAGATGTTTTCAGCTAACATCTAAATAAAAATAAATGTAAATATTTTTCACTTTGAACTAATTTTAAATAAATTGCTGTCTGATTTTGACCTGCAAATAACTTTGTCTTTTTTAAAATAATATTTAACATAGAGGTTTAAATCATGTTCTCTGTGGTCTCCAAGTAAGTTATTAATAGTTAAATGTTTGTGTTTTGCATAATTTGTCTATACAGGAGGGAGAGATTATGCATGTGAGAGACACAGATTTGAATACTTTGAATAGCTATAAGTTGAGCAAATCCCTATTTCATGTTTATTCTTGATGGTAGGTCACTGATTATTAAAATAAATTTATTAATAAAATTAATAAAAATACTTACCTGAGTGACAGGAAAATGCACTTAATCAAATTCCATGAATCCAAATAAAGTTCAAAGTCATTCATCTAAATACTTAGCCTGAGATATGTTCTTTAAATAGATCAGTAATCCTTATTGAAAAGAGAAACATATCCAACTTAGCACATCTGCAAGTATTTCTATATGATGACCTTGTTATTCCTGACATGCAAAAATATACCTGTTTGACAAGATGGGGCATGCATGCACCATTTCTGCATCTTTTATTTTTCCTGGGCCAGCCACTAGATGCAGTTGGTCCCTGTGTGTGTTTCCAACTCCACTACTCTCCACTACTTCTTAGGAATTCAAGTACCGTCACTCTGTAGGTGACCCATGTGAGGAAGGGGCTCAGCAGGAGGTTCAGCATATACAGGGAAGGTCTGTGCCTGCTGCAGAAGTGAACCTGGGCAGGTCATGATAGCTGCAGTGATAGGGGAGCACTTTATACCGTCCAAATCTTGGTGGTCACTTAGGTCAGCTCTGAGGAGAAAAAATTGTATATAAAAAATTTATATCTTCTCGTTGATATGTTATTTTTATATATGTGACTATCCTCAGCTCAGCTGGAAAGACAGGGTAGAAAAGAAATAAGATGAAGAAAAAAAGTATTGACAGAAGTAATCAAAGAAATAACGGAAGTCTTTGTCAGCAAATTTATCAGTACAGTTGTGCTAAAGGTCTCCTGCAAACATTTTATTGACCCAGGTACTGCCTCAAGTTATTCCTTACAGGAAAAGCAGCATTACTTAGCATATTTAATGTTTGGATTAACCCTTCCAGGTTATATATTGCATTCTGCTCTTTTGTTTTTTATTATTATTAGTCCTGTCCTATTTCTTTCTGGTTTGTGAACTGTTTAACTGAGCTGCCAAATCAGACCATAGCCAGATAACAGTAGCAGAGACAATGTTAAAATGTAAGTGGTTTAGGCAGCCATATACCACAAACGAGTTTGTTACTGTTGGAAGCAGGCTTCTTCAGCTTCAGAGGATAGCTCAGAAGCCCTTTTGTCTGTTTGTGTATTTAAGGATTGTTCAAGGAGCAGTTGCATTAATGAGGCTGGTCCATTAGCTGAGTTCTACCTGAAGGACATGTTGGGGAGCTCTGGGCGGAGTGGTGCCAAGGTCCTCTGGCTTCTCCCTGACTTATTCATAAAGTATGTTCTCACTTTATGTTCAAATGTGTTTTTATTTGGGGACTGTGATTAAGGAAGTTGCTGAGTTTCACAGGCAGCACTCACCTGTCTTTTAACAATGTTGGTTTGGATGCCATCTCATTGCCCTCGCAATGAAGTTCATAATTGGATTCCCTTGCAAACCAAGTTAATTCTGACCACTGCTGGATTTTAATTAGACATTAAGAGAAAATAAGACCATGTCACTTATAGTCAGAATATGGCCTTAGTGTATCATACATGGGAATGAGTGTTTGTGTATTAGCCCCTCCACATGGGCAAGAGATATTTGCTACATCTAAAGTCTGTGAGAAAGGTTGGCCATCTTCTAGCTACAAAAGAAACTTAATAGAGCTGATGAGAACTTGGAAAGTGTACCACGTTGCTGTGCTCTAAAGTCACAGATAGACATCAATGAAATCAGATTTGCAGTGGGGGTGTCTGATTTGTTCAGCATAAAGTAAGGGACCTAACTTTCTCTTCTCAGGATCCGGGCTTTCTGAGACAGGCCGTGCTTTTCTGCAAAAGGAGAAGAGGGAAGGTACACCTTCCCTTCAACCAGTCAAGGCCAGTGAAGCCAAAGCAAGAACATAGATTCAAAGGATGGAAATACAAACCCATATGGTTGTGTGCCTGGAGAGGAGCAAAAGTATCTTTCACCAATGAATGTGCATGCCAAGAAGGTCTGTCAGCATTTAATCTGTCCTGGCTGTGAAAATGAAATGTCAGCCTCTCTTCTTGTTTCCGTTGTCCATCTTGCTGGGTACAAATTCAGAGCTTCTGTAGCTGCCCACAAAAGGCATTTCTGGACAGGGCCAACAAAATGGGGTAAGCCACCCAAACAGGTGTACTTAGAGAACTTTCACTTGGATGAGCTGACTGCAGGCAGGAGTGAGTTTGAAATGAGACTGAGCAGGAGACAGGAAGCTCACATATGTCTGAGCTAGTAAATGAAAGTGCCTGAGAACAGCCCTCATGGCTGACTCTGCTTTTGTGCTCTATACAAAATGGGTGGTGCACCTGTGCCCATGCCCAAGGGATGCTCTCTACACACAGTTCCGAAGCGAGGGTTTCCCAGGTTTGTTCTCCAGAGGCAGCTAGATGCCAGCGTGCTCTTGGGTCTGGGGGGAGTTTAGTTTGAGGACAGACACAGGTCATTCAAGGCCAGCTGGAAGCAGTGCTCAACAATGTTCTTACTTGTGTTAGATTTATCAGCATAAATGAAGTCTGTGAACTCTGAAAGTGAAGAGCTGAAGAAAGAACCAAATAGAAGAGTGCATGGTCAAAGCTCTAAAATACGAAGAAAGGTCTTTATAGTCACATTCAGGAGGAGTATGTGCAGGACAGTGAAAAGGCAACACTGTGACTGTGGTCTAGTCAGTGAGCCTGGGCATGAGTGCTGGCTTTAACAAATCCGGTGAGAATGGTGTTAGGGATGTTACACAGGATTTACACAACAGTGGCCAAGTGCAAGTACCAGTAAAATAGAGAGAATGAGATTTCATGTCAGTGAAAAGACCCTGCATTTTATATTGGATTTTTACCTTTGTTTTCAATGACCATTAAAGATATATATTTAACAACTCTTTCAGAGATTAATTTCTTATGTGCTTATGTAAATTTTACAGGTTGATTAAGTCTTTGTAGTTGTGTTTTGGCTTATAGCAACATCTTTATCAGTAGCATAATTCATACCGAAGCATTTAGTATGACACTAGAGAGAAGTATCACTTTATTTCTTAGAACTAATTGGCTTCACTATGTAGTTCAAAAATCATTGGCATCTAGTCAATCCATGCTCACAGAAAATGCACCACTCTAATAAACTCAGATATGATATTAGCTGTATTGCTATTAAATTTAAATGAATGTATTTTAAACCCATATCATTTTAAAACTCTATATCACAATATAAATGCCAGAAAGATGAGACTCAGAAGTGAGGCCTGTTTTGTATGTCAGGTACATGGCTATCTTATGGAAATGCTTTTGGAAATGTGAAATCAATTCCTTGAACCATATCTGTATTCTCACACAATTTAGGAAGGAAAGAAGTGTGCTATGAGCTTCCTCACAAATGAATACTGTTTTGGGTAAGTGTTAAACAGAAGACAGGCTGGTAACAACAAAGAAAAGGTGGAATTGTAAAAAGCAGGACATTTACTTGGGGTTAAAAGTAGAAAAACATTAGGTTTTATTTTACATTTCAGGTTTAAAGAGGGCAAAATATGGCAGCAGTAACTGTAGTAATTTCTTTTTCCTTATTTCAAATAGTTATATATTACGCGTTTGTTTGGTGCCTGTTATGAACTGCTTGGAGGATGGGCAGTGATGTCAGTTTCATCCCTACCTTTCTAATCTGTCCTGGCCCCTCCAAGCAAATGTTAGCACAAGTGACAGAAATGGAGACAAGAGAGTGATGGATGGAGCTTAGGGAAATAGCATCAATGGTAGGGTGTAAAATAACTGAGGAAAGGAAAATATGTCTTTCTGAAATCAGCTGCAAGCAAGAGCCACTGCCTCCAGAAAGCCTTCCTCAGGAGTCTGCAAGTGGAGGGACCTAATCTGCTGATGCTGAGAAAGAAGCATTGTAGAGCTGGGTGACCAAATTTCTCACATTTCATTCAAGATTTTCACTGATGGCAGTCTGCATCATCCTTTCCATTTTAAGAATGCAGAGAAAAATCTCTGCAGTAGCAGAGTGGATGGATGTTACAGTGCACAAAAACCTACGTTTTTAGAAATAGGCATGTATAAAATTCCAAATCTAGCAATAAAACATCTGTCTTTGTTCTATAGCAATATGATGCTTGCAGTGGTTTAAACTACACAAATGCCTTTGAGATCTTGAGACTATTCAACAGAACTGTGCTGTACCGTGCTTCACTGCTTTTCACTGTGGGAAAGAGAGTATGAGTGGTGCCTGTGGACCGATAAAAGTTCCTCTTCATAATGAGATATAAGCTGAAGGCAAGCACTGCTTTATCTTTACAGATGACTTTCACACTGCTATGTTTTTGGCTAATTTTCATCACTAATAAAGTTCAGGGATTATTCTGTCAGTGCTATTACATGTCCAGTGTCTTGGAAGCCTGAGACAATCTGTGTACCTTTACACAAGGCAGCTGCAGGAAAGTGGAAATGAGACCTGAGGCATTGCAAGATTCGTACCTTATTAAAATGTAGGCTGAATTCCTTACAGATACCCACTCAGATATCTTGTATAATCTTCTATCGGGATTGTATCTTGGCTTCAGTTTATATGACATAGCATGTTTTGAATAGGACAAAGGCTTATTGCAGCTGTCAGTCTTGTTTCAATCCCAGTATTTATCTGCTTCTTCGCGATGCCATTTTTTATCTGGCGTCCAGAAGAGCGTACCTCTGCCAGAGCACCGCTTCCCAATACATCGCTCTTTGGCTTGCATGATTTCTGAAGAGACAAGCTCAGACCTGGATGCTTTTCCTCGCTGTGGTGGAGAAAAGGGACGTCTCTGGTGCCTGCTCTGACAAGAAAGTTGATTCATGTGTAAATTACCAGTTGCCCTTTATTTGCTTGGTCCATGGAGACACACACAGATAAAAGGCTCGGTGGGTCAGAGCTGAGTGTGTGCCGGTTTCTCCCATGGCCACGATGACAGGGTTGTTGTCAAAGATTATCAGACAGGCTCTGACGTCTTATCATTATTTACTTGCAGGGTAATACATAAAAATAAAACTTGGCACACAGGAGCCTTTTACAGCATTTCAGCCAAGTGTGCATTTTCAGGTGCCTGATGTCGTCACCATCAGCTTTCAATATATCAGGAGTTCTGCACATCTGTCTTTGTACTGAAATGCTTTGCATTTCTCTTACACATAGAGAGGGGACCATGCCCCAGGCTTCTTCAGCCCTCTGCAGGGAAAGAAAAAAAAAGTATTATCTGAGCAAAATCACTCCTAAAATCATATATATAAAAGTAACAGAGGGAAGGTTGCAGTAATTTTGAAGTGAATCCCCTTTAGTGTGTGATTTTGCATGCTTGTAATTCCCAGTCACGGCATTGAACGGCTCTCAAATACTTGCAACACCCCGTGTTGTGTCTCATTTAATAACATAGTTATAATATATTTGTCTACTTTACAACTGTATTTGTATTGGCATATAAAGTGTGCAGCAGCTGGGAGCTGTGTGGGGGTGGCAGAAAGTTATTTGATCTACAAAATCAGTTACTTGCCACTCAGTTGCCTTTCACTGAAGCATAATAAAGAATCATTATGGGCCTATTAGGCAGTGCTGATGTAAATGCATTTTATGTGCCATTTTCAGATCAACAGTTAACCACACAAAAGTAAAGTTGTTAAGTACATCCTTCTTTGTTTAAGAAGGCAAATCATAAATAAGGCAGAATATTAAGCTTATGAAATGTAAATTCGACACCCCAAGGGTTTTATCTATTAGGTCAGCTTCAGATTAGGCATCAGGCCTATCCTTCACTTCAATAGCAAGTAGACAAAGTCATCTGTGCTAGCTTTCTACTTTTGTGACAGTGTTATGAATGCCTCTTAAAAGGTTTTTGTGGGGGAAAAAAAGCAAACCTTTTAATATATTTTAAAAACCCTAGAAATTAAATGGCTCAGACTGGATTAGGAGAGTGAGGGTTTAACCTGTTGCGCATGCATTTTATATCTCCCATGAGAATTCTTTTCTTCTTCATTGTTATTAATGATATCCCATTTTTGTGTATAATATTGATGCTACTGGAATCACTTAACGGCTTTATTTGCCAGACAGAACCTGTCTAAAAAAAGAAAGTTGTTAATGCTAATATTTTGAAATTCTCCTCACATCCCTTGTTACTCTTTTAGTTACTTGAATTGCATTTTGAAAATCTCCACATATTCCGAATCTGAGTTTCTTCTTGATCTTATTGATGAAGTTTGTAGCAAATGTTTTCAAAGCCATCTGAACAAAAGTGCACTTTTTGGTTCCTTTGATGGATTACGAAGGCCAGGGATAACAAGGAAATTTGGGATATAGTAAAAAGCCATAGTTCACAATCTCATTTTGCCTCCTTCTGCACAGTTTTCCTGTTCATTCTATTGGTCCATCTAGGCATCTCTGGTGTCTGCTGCAGGTTTAGTGGTAAAACACAAGAAAGAATGTAGTGCATCCTAGCATGTGTACAGCATCTGGGAAAGGAAAGGTTTGGTAACTTGGTTCAAAAGTTTAGTTGATAATACCCAAAATGGGCTGCTACAGGGAAATGGCAGGTTACATAAAGGTAGTAGTTCCCATTAGGCACTATGAGACAGCAGATAATGGAGATAGCAGTGAAGGCTACAGTTCAAATAAGTACTGATTTAATTGGATTGATAAAAGCAGTGTTCTTAGCTGCAAGCCTACCTAGATGCATAGTGTCCTTAGTTCTAGTGTGATGTAGCCTTATCAGTATAAATATACATTTTCTGAAAGGTGTGTTGGTAACCCCATCTCAAAGACTTAGGAGAGTTAGTGGAAGCATTTTTTTCAGTGATATCAGTGTATTCGTAAAGCAACAACTGGAATATTTGGCACTTCTGTAAGTATACAAATATGTTTCATGTATGTAAGTATGGAGCATAGTACACAAATACACCATTTCCTTAATATAAACAGCAACATTCTGTGGTAAATTTCCTAAGAATATATTTTATATGTCTGTGAGGATATTTATGAGATATAATTATACAACAAAAATATTTGAAGGTAGTGAACAGATTTGTTTATACACATAGTCTTTTACTTACCGGGATAGCTGATCTCAAATGTGGAATTCTTACTTATATTGTGCCATAAACATGTGTTCTTATACATACAGAACTACACATAACGACAAAGAGCAAGTATCAGTGCTAAAACCAAACCTTTACTACTGTTTTACTCAGTCAGCGTACATGGGCACTGTGTGTTAAAACGCAGTACAGATATTCATCTGTAAATGCTGCAGCTCAATTGGCCAGGTGTGTGATTTTTTTGAGGGGGATCCTACATAATCTTTGTCATGTGTTTGATGTAAAGCTTAAAGTGAGGCAAATTTTCAGGTGCTTAGTGTGCATTTGTGCCTGAGAACTGCATACCCAATGCCTAGTTTGTGTCGCCAGTGTTGTGATTTATGAGCACAAATCAGTTAATATGCTACAAATTATGTACGCACTCAAACTGAGTGACATTTGAAAACTTGCATACTATTTGCATGATATCTGATCTTACTGAATCAGGTCCTGCCACCCAGAAACAAGCAAAGAAGGTTATGGAATTGATGTGACTTCTGGCAACATTCTCAATCGAGTATGGGACAAATGCAAAAAAAGAAGGCTGGCTTCACACCATGTCATGCTTTCTGTCACGTATCATTAATTGATGGCAAACTACTCCTGTGCAGCCACATACTTCTAAGCAACTTCATTTCACCTTCATGCAATTTAGCAGCGCAAAGAAAGTTTTGTTATTTATTATTATTTAGGGCAGGCACAAAAGCAACAACAAAAACTAAGGTTAAGTAATGAAGTCAGTATTACAGCAATTGTTAGAGCCATGTGTCTCACTGTTTTCTGGATTACTTTGCAAATAATAAATCAAATTCCTACTCAAGGTGACATAATTTCAAATTTGATTAGCTTTATATGAAGGATGTTGGTGCATTTCTGCATGAATCTTTGATAGCTCAGCATACAACCTTAACACTTAGAATGCCCCTTTGTGACAGTGTGGCACACAGAAATAATGCTAAGCTGCTTACATATATAAAATCATGGTGATTCTGTTTGGGGTACAGCTCAGCAAGCTTGACTTTGGCCTGTTCCTCGTAAAAGAATCTGAGACATGAAATAACTGATCAAGAATTTTGGTGGGTTTATTTTTTGATGTTGTAAAAGAAAACAGATGGGTCTGAAGGGGAATTGCTACATCGTGCAATACCATGACTCATAACTTCAAGCTTCCAGGTGATGGAGACTAATATCAAGTGATCCATAGGACATTTGGTCCCTAGAGTTGTGAACCATGTCATGTAAGGGAAGGCAAATAGCAGTGGTTTTAAGCACTGCTGCCTGATGTGCTGTATTTTTTGGTTGATAGCGCTTTGTGAAAGTGCCAGGTTTTCATCATTTCATAATTAAAGCTTGTTACAAATTCATAACTCAAATATTCCTCTTAGCAAAAGTGTCACAGCAGAAATTTATGTTGTTGCTTGCACAATGATCCATCTTTATTTTCTTTGAAGAGGCTGTAAGGGGGCCTGTATGGATTGCAAAGCTGTCAATTTTATGAAATGAAACACTTATTTTTCCCAGGTATTTATCTTTAAAAAGTGAAAAGCTAAATTCTTTTAGTCTTGTTTTTATTCTGTCTTCATATTCTTCACACTCTTAACTCACATTCTTTATCCACATTTAGAAGTCTTAAATCAGCATATGTATCATGAGCCCTTTACAGAAAACTCACCATTACCTGCCTACTCCCTGAGAAGCCTGCCGATTAGTCTTCTATGCTTAATGACATCACTTCAATTTTAGAGGTAGATATTTTGGAGAGGGAGAACTTGAAAAACCCAAAAACACCAGTAAAGCCCAGTAACTGTTGTTCAACAAACTAATTCATGTCTTATGCACATTTGACATTCTATAATGGGTTAGCTGCTGAGTTTCTCACTTTAGAGAGTTAAACAGATGGGATACTTCTATTTTAAGAAAGAAATGTTTGTGCTAGTGCCCAGTTTGCATTCAACAGAAATTGAAGAGCAGAAGAGTTCTTGTCCTGAAAATCTGACTAGTAATTAGAAAGTTTTGACCGAATAACTGAGAGGCTGATGCACACCAGAGCACTGACTGCTAGGGCATCTGCACATAGGCCCTATTGGAAGAGACAGCATTTTCCTTCCCTGTTCTGTCAGGAAATGAAAAAGGTACTGGTAAATGCATAGGTTAAGAGTCTGCTGGAATAAATCAAGGTGCTGTATTATTATGCCTTTTCAGAACCACTAAGAACTTGGATACTGGGATTTTTGCATTAGCAGTTTGTGTACTGCACAGAGCCAAGGTAGGACATCCTGTGGTGCTCAGCAAAAATTCCTGCTGAGAGTATGTATAGCAACATCTGTCATTGCCAAGCCCAGGATGGATGTTGTGATATGGAACTAGTAAACAGAGAACAAACAATAGTTGCTAAAAGATATTGGGCCATAAAACGTGGATAAGAGTGAGCAACACATGTAGTGTTATCAAAATGGCAACATGTTGCTTGAGCAGTGTAATTGCCATAAATATGCTACTGAACGTGAATGTTTATAAGGTTATTTCCTCTTCAGGCATATTAATGCTTTCATAATTTGCCTGGCTTGTTACATATTTCATATGAGTATTAGGTAACTGCTTTTGAAACAGAGCCTTCTATGACTTGGCTGGACTCAGCAGATTTCCTGTATTTGGAATTGATCAATTAAATTGGTTGGGAGTAATTGATTCTGCTTGCTGCAGAGCAGCCTGTGCTCCTCAGTCATCCTTCCTTTTTTTTCTCATTCAAAGAACACTGTCATATTAGCACAGAAATGTATGTGCTAGCAGCTGTCACAAGGGAAAGAAACCGTGCATGGCTGTCATTCCAAAATAAGTAACTCATATATGTCATAGCATCATATATCATACAAAGTTAAAATTTGGATGCAGTGTTCCTTCCTGTAAGATATTTATTAAAATTGCCATTGCTGATACTAAACCTACCATTTATGATCTTTTGCATGATCCTTCATACAGTTTTTTAATTTGTTAATTTTCTTTATCAATGTTCTGTTAACCGAACATAAAAAAAAAAAAAGAACTGTTATCTAAAGCCACAGAAGCAAACTTAACAGATGAGTCTACAAATGTGTGTGATGTGATTACTGAATAATACTGCTTTTAGTTACCAGCCATTCTTAGCTCCAACAGTGTATGGAGCATTGAAACTTTTAATTGACCTGTTATAGTGAAGGACCAGCTGAAGCTCGTGCTAGAGCAAACAATGGCAAGATACATTTTGTGCTTCGTAATTTTGTACTCCTTCCTGTCTTGTGTTCTTCAAAGGCATTTTGTCCCCTGCAGCAAGTGCAGCTCTGCAGATCCTTTCTTGTACCACTGGATTTGCAGAACCGTGGGGCTTGTGCATCCCCAGACTGAGCCAACCTGTGATGTCCCTTGGAATTGCTACATTCTGCCCACCAGTGTTACTCAGCTCCTCTGCTAGTTGAGCTGCTAATGCATCTGAGATTTTGGGTGGACCATGGATCACCCTAGGAAGAAGTTGCAAGTAGACTTGCAAAGCAATTATTTTGGCTTGAACAAAGTTAATTTTCAACAGGTAGGAAAACAGAATAACAGACTGCTATGAAAGAAAAGTCACCTCACTTATATGTTTGCAAGAAGGGATCCTGTTGGATCACACAATATCATTAAGGGTCACATGATGTCTTCTAATTACTCTCAGTCATCTTATCAGGAAAGAACGAAATAATAGAAACATAAAGCTTTCCGTTTCCTTCTTGTGTACCTCATCTATTTTTCCATAACACACCATTATTTCTGTATTACCTCTTACTCTTTACAGTGATCACAACTATATAATGCTCATGCTCAGGTTAGAATAGCAGTTACCATGAGGTAGATTAAGATAAAAATATAACACTGACCAGCTAGGGTAAATTTCTCTCTTCTTTGGCAACTGGGAATTTAGGTGACCGGAAACTTTGAATGAAAGAAACCACATGAGCCATGTCTTTCCACCAGCACAGATTAGAGAGTCAGCTCAGCTGTGAGCTGCTTGCAGTGAGAATTGTGTCTACAGATGCATGAAAAATCCTTCTTGGAGCTTGGGACTTTGTAAAGCTTTTTTCTGTTAATGAGATTAATTCCTTATTGATACCTTTCAAAATAGCCATTAGTTATTACTTTAAATACTTGGGTTTTTTTTATCCAAACACTTACAATTTCACTGCCCATGTAATAGCCAATATACATTTCACAGCAATGTATTGCAGGAGTTTCCCATATCCAAACTATGTTACATTCTCCTTCGTTTACTCATTGTACTGCATTGAAATGAAGTTATTTCACATTTTGTTGCAAAACCTCATCTGCTTGGACCAGTTCTCTCTTCTCCCAGGCAATAGCTGCAGGTCAAGAGAGGCGTCTGGTGGAGAAATGCACAAGTGATCCTCAAGGGCAGTATAATACTCTTTGCAAGGTCAACACAAGCTGTTCCAGAGCAGCACCAGTAAGCACCATCCCCCCTCAGTTTTGCCTGAGCCATTTTGACATTGACTAAACTGAATGTCCTTAACTTGTCCCTTCAGCATGCATGCTTCAAATATTCTCCTAATACAGTTTTCTGAGTGTAATTTATTTTCTTCAACCACAATAACACTAAGAAAGTCAATTTTATCATGTGATGTTCTATGGCTGCTGGTCAGTTGTGGAGGTGGAGATTTCAGGCATGGAGTTTGTGCTCAGACACATGGGCTGGTGAAGTGAGGTAAAGGTGCTGAGAGTATTAGTGCAGTAGACTGTCACCTTCTTAGTGACCCACAGCCAAGTGAGAATGAAGCACTGGCAGTTTTGTCTTAGCCTGGAGAGACCGAGTTTGGAGAGTCACGTCCCAGTGTGCCTCTCCTCCCTCCATGTCTACTCACCTGTCCCTGCTGTGTCCAGACTGTCTGCTGTCCCCTCAGGTCTGCCTCCTAATCTCTCTTTGCAGCCAGTTCCCTGCTTTTCTTTCCTGCTTTAGAGGTGTTCCCTTCGCATTCCTTGGTGTTCCAATGCCACTTCTCTTTGGTCTTTTTACACAGTTAATGTCATGTCTTGATTCACTCACCCATCTGCCCCCAGGGACTAGTTCTGCTCTCTATTTACATCAAGCTGCTTTCTTCCCCTTCTCCTCTTTTTCTGCCTGCATTTGGAGCCCAGGATGGAGTGCTGCCTGCACTTAGTTCGTCTGCCAGATGCCACATTAGACTGCAACATCTGGGAGCTGCAGTGGCAGAAAAAAGTCTGGCCTAGCCCTGTCCATCTGGGCAAACAGCATCTTCAGAGGAGTCTTTGGCCACTTAGACTTCCAGATTCTGGGGACTCTGTGCAGATCATATGCAAATGAGTTTTGTCAAAGGCTTGTGACTAGGCAAAAGCTGGCTTGTTCTTCATGGGAACTGCAAAAGGGCAACAGGGACCTTACCTTTCAAATTTCAAACTGTGAAGAACAGAGGCACACGAGCTGCTCAGCAAAATTCTTGTAAGCCTTTTTTTTATTTTCTTGTTCTTTTCGTTTTTTATTCCTCCCAGCAGGGCCAAAATATGTTTTCCCTCAATCTTATTTCCTGAAGTGACTAAATCCTCTCACTTGAAACATAAAAAAAATAATAATAATCAGCCTAAGGCAGAAAAAGAGCATGGGAATTTTCATCACTAATACTTAGCTTGGCAAAATTTATAAACAACTGAAAACAAGCTCTTATGAAGGGAACTACTGAGATCCCAAACTACAGAGGACTTACTTGTGTTATTCACAAAAGTCAGATAAGAATTCCTCTGTGATCCATTTGTGATACAAAACTCAATTAAAAAGAATCTGCTTTTCGCATTTCAGAAATCCACCTTAAGTAATAGATGACATAAGGAAACATTTGATTTCAGCACTTCTCAGGCCATGTCAAAGCTGTGGCAACTAGTTGATTTGTTAAGTATGTCACAGATTTATTTTATTAGTTTTGTTGTGGGATTTGGTGGGGGTTTTACTGAATCTCTTTTGTTGTGAAACATAATTTAAGTACTTATATGTACTTTAGAAGCACAGCCCAGTCAGCAAGTTGAGCAGTAGGATTCCTTTAATGCACATCCTTAGTATCTCCTGGGCAGAAAATACGAAAATTGTAGATGAGGTTATTTTTAATTTAGACCAGTTGCAAATTTATTTCCTATCAGCATCCATGTACCTAGGCTTATAGCACAAATCCTGATGCTTCCACCTATTGCCTTGGCAGTAAATGGGGTGTGTTTCCATCACAGGTGGTTTTACCTGCCCCATTTCTCTTCCTGTGAAAGAGCAGGAGCACCTTGGCCGTGTGCAGCAAGGGACAGAGTGTCCTTCACACCAGGGCTCTGTGAAGGTTTCTGCAGCTGCAGAAGGCGTGACCTTGGTGAGCAGACTTCACTGCTCCTCTTGCAGCTGCAGAGGAGCTGCTGTTGCAGTCCTGTTTTGCTGAAGACATGTAGGCATGGAAGCAGGTTTGTCTTGAGGTGTGAGTTCTTTGCAATAAAAAGCAGTTAATCTTCTTGGTCTCACCCATTCCTCCCAGGCCTTTCCTACCCATTCTTCCATTGCAGATGCCGACATGAGCAGACCTCAGCATGGCACAAAGTTTCCTGAGCTGCCCAGCTGCTGCTTTCCCCAGCTTCACAAAGGAGAGCAAACCCTACATTTACAGTGTCCTGTCCGCTCAGCAGTCCTTCCTCAGAGGGAGTCTTGTTGGCTTTTCGTGTCTGAATGCAGACCTGGAAAAGCAATTCTGAAACCCATGAAAATGGAATACTTACACTGTAAAACTTATTTTGCTGCCTGTGGAAAATAACTATCGTGTTTGCTGAGACACTGATGTGAGGTGTTTGTCATTCTGGAACTGTAAAACAGATGGGAATGTTGTTGACTTCAAGGTCTTTGCCTTTTAGTCACTCACAGACTTTTCACTTTTCACAATAGAGTGAAAAAATAAAGTTTTCTTAATTTAGTATTGGGATTGTAATATTTCTTTTATCTTCAGACTAACAGGGCATGTTCCAGCCACAGCACAAATTTTCATCTAGTGCTCATATACGAGCTCCTCTCTAGCTTCCCTCTACAGGAGATAGTTTTCATATCATCTCATTTCAGGATTTTATGAGCAGTGACTGTCAAACTTCAGGTGTCTGTGCATTTGTGCATATTGATATTAGTCTTATTTAGACAAATTTCACAATGAGGTCTTTTCCCTAATGTGTCAACAGTTTGCTTTAAAGTTGCTTGAAAAAATTGAACCCTATGGTGGTTTAGACAAATTCAACCAAATAGAGCAATAAGTATTAAGATACATGCATGGGACATCAATAAAAGAACTCCCCAGATGTATTTAAGTGATTTTTTTCATACTTTTTTAATGTAGTATTTGTAGGCCAACTGTGGCAATAGCTAATAATTTCAATGCAAGATGACATTACTCCAGTTCAGTGGTTCTTCAGAGAGAAACTACCGTGACAACTTCTTTTTATTTGTTCTAACTTTGTGGAAAAACAAAACTGAGGTTCTTGATGTAAGGAAAAGACAATAATTCAGACCACCAAATTTTGAAACTCATGCAAGTATTTCAGCTCTCTTACACTTCCAGATACACTTTCCTGGCAGTTTCTGTTTCTATCCCCAGTTCCCAAGGTTTAACCATCTTCCTGGACAGAAGAAACTGTAGTAGTTTTCTTCAGGACTACTAAATGCTTGGCAAAAAGTTTCTACCGTGACACAAGGGATTTTTCTTGATTTTTCCACAGTCTGTCTCAGCAGCACTCTTTCTGCTGGAAGACTCCACATGGAAAGATCAGTTAATAGATCAGGATTGTATTTTGAAGTGAAAATTGCATTTGCAAATACAAAGAGGTCATTAAGCTTCATTGTTTTCTGTCTTTGGATGTTTGGGGGTTTATTTTTCCTCTGGCTGGTGGGGAAATCATAAATTGTTTCTTCAAGATTGAAGTGACTGTCAGATTGAAGATACAGCTTTGGAGCTTGATTATTTATTGTATTATTTTTATTGTATTATTTATTATTGTATTATTATTTATTGTATTATTTTTAAAGGGTAATAGTGAAGGCCCTGTTTTGAAATAAATGTGTTCTCCCAGATGAAACTTATTTAGTTAGTGCAGCATTTAAATGGAATGGTTAGAAACCTTACCACTCAGTAACTGGATGCTTAAAACTGGATTAGCAGAAAGACTTTGATATTTTGGTCCTTGTATGTTTTCCCTGTGGCTTTAATCAGAACAAGATCTGCAGTTTCTCCAGGAGAAACCCTGTCTGTTCTCGCCCCACAGACTGCTGAGTCTCACTGAGCTTTCTCCAGCCAGATCTCAGCAATGGGGCCCCACCAGTCACACAAGCAAGTCCACAGTGAACATCCGCAGCTCTTAAGGATTTACTTGGGTTTTTTTCCTTAATATGAACTTAATATTTCCCTTCACGTTCACCCCAGACTTTTGATTTCTCCCTCCTCCGTTGGCAGACCCGCCTCCCGCTCCGATGTTGGTGTCTGACTCGCACAGGCAGGGATGTCAGGAGAGCTGTTGGCAGAGGTCAGCGTGCCAGCACACAACATGCCCTCTCGTCTCGTCTGCCGTGCGGCTGCCTTCGGCTTCACTGCCTCCCCCACCTGATGCCTGTCTCGGACCCTTTGCTGCGTGACTGGCTTGCTGCCCTTGCATCCTGAGCATCATCCGTGACTGATTTTGGGCGGTGCTGTTCAGAAGAAGCAAGGCACGCATGCTGAGCATTTCCAGGCAGAGCTGCTGCCTGCTGTAGCAAGGAGTAGGGTTAAGCAGGGAATGAACTGTAGCTTTGTGATCATTAATCTCAAACAGTCCCTCTAGTGACATCTCTGAGGTTAAGTCACAGGAAGTGTGTGATGTTATTAAGCTTAGTTAAATTTAGTGTAATTCACGTCTGAAAAGCCTTTGTGAATTAGTGTTTAGTCTTAAATTGCCATTTTCCATGATATAGGGACTTCATGCTATTCCGCATTGAGTCTTGATGTGTTATGAATTGGAGTGCAGAAGCCTGCAATCCATGTGACCTGCTAAAATCCCTCAAGTTTCTGAGTAGTTCTAAGGCAAATATGCAATTAATTAGTTTGCAACACTAAGTAGGGATGGTACCCCTACAAAAAAATTATTTCCTGCTTTATTTGCTCTCAGAGCGTAGGTGTGGGAAATGGCCACTGGAGATCTCTTTCGCAAAGCCATGTTTATGAGCTGTGTTGTTTGCCCAGTGCAGCTGATCCATGCCACACACTTCACCTCATCAGGCAGTAATAGGTGCAGACCCGTATTGATTACCATGACTTGTGGGAGAGAAAAATCTTTGCCCTTCAAATTGGGTATAAATTATAAATAGCATCTCCAAAGGCTGAGAGTTACACAAGTGGCACTCTTCTGAGACAGCCGTATGTAAAGCTGTGGTTGTAGAGGTTATTAATTTTATGATTGCAGCACAGGTGTACTTGACCCACAACAATGATCATTGTCCATAAAATCCCACCATCTGGGTTCAGTCACCTGCCTCCTTCAAGAATGTTCATTAACAATAACCAGCAAAGGTGATGCTAATAAAAGAAAGTTAACCCTCACTATATTGGTGTAAATTCACTGGTGAAACAGCAGTATCTTCTCGCTGTTTTCCTCACTAATACAGCTGTGCAGACACCTGGATGGGGGGATGTAATATGTGTACATATATAGACAGCAGTTGGTGTAATGCAAACAAGAAAAATTTGTATGGTATGGATTAGTCATAAATTATTTACTGCAAGTGCGCAAGGGTTATTCACACCTCAAATTTAATAATTCTAATTTATTTTTTCCCGAAAAAATTTTATACTTACTTAACATAACTAAAATTTTATCAGACTTAAGGGAATTTGTTATTTACTCTCCAAACACAATTTTTTTACTCCACTTGTTTCTTATTGTTTGTGTTCTGGTGGCCCAGCTGCATCTCCCATGGCATTTTACAAAGTCAGATTTCTTTCCTTTCCATTAATTCATTAAAAAAATGCCCTGAATTTTCCAATAACCATCATTCTCACCTAGGAGATAAAATATCTCATTTCTCTGATCCTGCAGAGGTAGGGCAACTGCATTTTCACAGATGTGTCCTCTTTTTCTACCCTCCCCACTACAACTGGCTGGTAGGTGCATCCTGTGTTCAGCTTTTTAAAATTCTTGACAAATACTTTTCTGACTTAACAGTCAGATCTGGGACTTTCTTTTGCTGTTAAGACAGGAAAATATAGAGAAGGGAGATGTGTTTGGCGCCAGCAGCTGAAAGACAATGGTTGTGAGTAGAAATTGGATGGGTGCATTAGCAATGAGGTAGAGGAGGTCTTCCTGAAATGGCTGAAGCAAAGTCAGAAAAAGGCAGAAGTTAGTGGTCCATTAGAACAGGACAGCTGGGATCAGTGTGTGGATGAGATGGAACATGATCAAGGCTAGGCACTGAGCATGAGTTCAAGAGTTGCCAGGTGAACAAGTTGTAGAAGAGGAATTCCAAATTGGATTTCCTGGAAAAACAGGTGTCCCAGGTGGATGAAAAACAGACAAGAAGTAGGGAGAGATTCATGGGAAATGAAGCCTTAGGAGGGAGATAAGAGAGTATTCCCGCCCCTGTGGCTTGGACACTTATTTAGCATTATGGGGCAGAGGGAGAGGGGGACATGGAAACACTATATCTGCCTGAGACCCTTGGGAGCATTTTCACTGCCAAGCCTGATGTGTTTCTGAGCATGTACACGAGTGATACCATTATAAGGTGCGAACCTTAAAGTCAGGAGTTGAGGTGTTGGTGGATCTTATACGCCTCAGGGTGTGGTGATTGGCTGAAGTGGAATTTTCAGGATCACTTGGATTTAGGCTCTTCAGTTTCACGTCTGCTGATGTGAGGAGGTGAATCCTTTGCAGCAGGTGGTGGCTCCTGAAGTTGGTGTCCAGTGAAAGGAAGAAAGCAGGTCAACATCCCCATCTTAAGCCCACCATTTGCTAACCCCATTTCCACCATCCTGCAGGAGCAGACATCAGAAGGGGAGGAGCAGGTGCAGATGAAGTTAGGTTTTCCACAGGACCAAAGCTGGCACTGTACACATGACAAGTAAAGATTTTTTCATCTTACCCATTACAGGATTAGCCTCTGAAGACAAATCAAGGGGAAGTGCCTTTTCTGTGTCTGCTCCAGGACCGGGGAGAAGATGAATGGTGCCAATGCACATTGGAGGAGTTGGATTGTGTAGAGTCAGGTTAGGTTAGGTTAGGTTAGGGTAGGTTAGGTTAGGTTAGGGTAGGTTAGGTTAGGTTAGGGTAGGTTAGGTTAGGTTAGGTTAGATTGGGTTAGGTTGGGTTGGAGCCAACCAGAGGCAGTAGTCCCAAAATGAAGCAGATGTGTTAGTGAATACCATGTACCTCTGAAAATACTTGGGGTTTGAAGTGACTGTAGTCTTTTGTCTACACAGATAACAGGATAGTATAATCCAAGTAAAAAATCCAGGAGGGAAAAATGCTTTTGAAATATTTCTTATGTAGAAAATTATAAACATTTTCCACTGTGGGAAGGAGAGTTAATGCATTCATTAAAGGCATGCAAGGTATGAATTCAGATTCTCGCTAAAGTCTTAAAAACACACTGGATGTTTGATGTGTTTCATGCCCTATGCATGTTCTCATTGCAGCTTGTTCTTTAGACATAGGCTCCTTCCTGTCCCTCAAAAGACTTCTACTTCCACAGCTGCCTATGTCAGCATCCACACCAGTCTTCAAGCTCTGCTTCTGGTGTGAAAGAGAAAATTATATTCTGTTGCTTTATTTTAAAATTGCTTTAGTGCAGATTGTTCTTGGGTTCAAAATTTCACAAATTGGCAAGCAGTATATGCTTATCCTGCTAGTGATTAAGAACCTTTTCACATCTCCAGGGGATGAGGTGTCTCTACGGTCATGTAACATGTTATTTTAAAGCACTGCTGCCTTTCCTAGCTGCTCTTTGGTGCTGGCATTGCTATTTCCATCGTGTTGCATTGGCTGCTGTGTATTTGGAAAGTGCCAAAACTGAGTTGGTTTATGCTTGTGCTGTTGGTACATCCAGATGTTTGATGGCATAATTACTATTTAGAAACAAATAATCATAAAATATCATTACAAAGATGAGCTATTTTCTAAGCAGCTGGTTGTTTCCCTTGTCCTGGTATCCCTGATTAATTTCTTGCCTTAGTAGTGTTCTCTCAAGATAGCAGAGTGTGTGCTCTTCAGGACTCTGCCCCATAGGCAGTAAATAGCTGTGGGATTTTGGAATAAACTCTGATTTCAAAATCAGCCCATGAGTATTTAAGATTAAAGTAACTTGCAGAAATTGCTGCGGAATGTTTAAATGAGTTTAAATATATTTTATAAAATTGGTATGCTCATTAACATGGGCGGCATTGGTGCATGAGCAGAGCTCCTGCTGTGGGCTCAGCAGAGCTGGGGTCCATTCCTTGTCTTGGCTGAGCCACTCACTTTGCAAAAGCACAGTAATGATGACTTCTCCCTTACAAGGCTCTGTTAGGCATGCCTTTGCAAAGCAGTGAGGAGAACGGGGTATAACTGATGGCTTGCACCAAGTTCCAGCCATCAGTTAAGATCTGTCAGGTAAATTAGTATTTATCAGGTTTATAACCTGTGGAAGCTGTGAGGCTTGAACACTTTCAATGGTCTCACCCAAGAAGTCTTGTGGTTGTAAGTTCTTTCTCATGAAGTGTTGAGTTTTGAGCTGGTCAAAACTTCCTTTATTTAAAAGCCAATTTTCCTTTCTCCTAGTTGAGAAAACAATTGTTTTCAAATGCTATATATGTTATTTGTGCTCTTGCTTGCAATTTTACTGATTCATAGTAGAAAAAATGCATGTGCATTTAAAAAATTATCTCACTAACTAATGTATATTATTCAAATGCTTGAGAGCTACTGTGAAGTACCTTGCTAATACAATCAATTCAGATGTTAATTATATAAAGCAAATGAAGTCACAGAAAAGACAGGGCTGGATATAAAGAAACTCTTGAAGTTACTTAATTTATCCATATTGCCCAGGGTGAAGTCAGCTATACCTACAATGTTCCCTAAGAGATGGTTGTCTAACCTATTCTTATTTTCCATTGGTGAGATCCTGCACCTTCTTTAGATATGTTTTTAGCCCAAGAATATCTTTGTAAGATGTAACCTAAGTATCCCAGCTCACATTTTTCGGGTAAGGAATTTTTATACTTGTCTTTACATACAGGTAAGGGTGCAGTTACAGATATAGACAGACAGACAGACAGACAGACATTGTTGTTGATACACATACTATATATATGGAGATAGATATTTGAATATTATATAGAGATAGGGATAAAGATAGAAATAGAGAGGTGAACGCATGTTTCAATATAATATAATTTTAACATGAGTTTTACAATCTAACATTTCATAATATTGCGTACATCTTTACTGGATCCTTTCTTCAAGGAAATGGCTTGCTATCCTGCAAAAATGTGTTGCATTGGAATTGCTGCCTCTATGAGTATGGTTCAGACACTGTTTTTTCTGTTTTTAATATATACTCAGAAGAAAATTGCTTGACTCTGGTGACCCAGAAGATGTCCTAACTTTTGGTAACCTGTGCTCAGGAGAGAACAACCTCACAAGTTTCACTTATTATTTTGCCAGTTCACACATAGAGAAACAAATGACCTGTGGTCATGGAACTGCCCTTAATATTAAATAAAGAGTTGTGGAAAATAATGATGGCCATGTTAGACTCCTGTCTCTTTCCTACTTTGCAGACCTTGCTTGCAATGAGCTTTTGTGGGACTCTTTGCATCTTGTTGCTCAGAGGACAAGAGGAATTTACTAAATATTTTTAAAACTTTTTTTAGCCACTTTCGTCTTGTGGGAAGTTGTGGTGTGTTGTAAACAAGGAGTGAAAGAAAAGCCAATTGCAAGTATGGGAGTTCAGAGGTGATCTTTTTTCTGGGTTGGTAGGATGCTTGTTGCTCTGTTTTCATCATCCCACTAAAGACTATTATAGATAATAAGTGACCAACAAAAATAAGAACTGCTTTGTGTCACAGTAGATAATACAGTATGTGTAGTCTAGTTTCCAGCATTGCCATGGTTTTTCTTATATGAGTATTGAGTCTTCCCAAGTTTATTGTGTGTCTAAGCCCACTTAGTAAGCTGTATTTCATTGCTTAAAATTGTTCTACTTCTTCCCTCTTGGCTTCTCCAAAGAATTCATTTCCCTAGACAGTTACTTTCAGATTATTATCCATGTCCATGACTACACAAATTACTTGTTAGCCAAAGTAAACACATCAAAGTTTGGGGATTGGTTTGGGGATGGGGTCCCATCAGAAATTACTGCTTTCATTTCATTATCTGGTGTTCAGCTTATCTCTTAATTTTGCCTCTTTTTAACCTTACTTTACCATTGTGAAATCTAGAAGTCCTTATGCAAAAACAGCTAAGGTCGTTTGATCAGAAAGTTCTTGAGCTTATGGACTCATTCACAATTTTTCCTGAAGCTCTAATTTTCCTAGTCAGAACTATTGAGTGATTTTAGGCAAGATGTATATTTTTAATGTCCTTTTTTGTTAGCTTTGCTGGCAATGCTCTGAGAACTTCTTTTGTTTTGGAGTTTTGAGACCTGGATGTTTACATTAGTAGACCAAAATAGTCACAGAAGACATAATAATTTCTTCCCACACAGATCAACAGGATAAAGGAATTGTAAGCAGAGAAACCTTATGAATTAAAAGTAGCTCTGTCATACTTGATATCTGATGCACTCAAGAGTAAAAAAGTTAAATTCGTGTTCAGAAATAGCTTTGTGATACAGAAGTAATTCATTAGCATACAGAAAGATTGACGCAGGACAGGCAGGAAGCATCTTTTATTCATACCTAAGTGCATATTTGGACAGTATTGTTATACTGCTACAGAGTTACAGAAATGCAGAACTGAGTGCCTAAGAATTAAAGTTCTTCACTATGTGTATGAATAATGTGAGAAAGAAAAGAAAGAAAGAAAGAAATTAAGTTAGAAAAGAAAAAAGAAAAGAAAAGAAAAGAAAAGAAAAGAAAAGAAAAGAAAAGAAAAGAAAAGAAAAGAAAAGAAAAGAAAAGAAAAGAAAAGAAAAGAAAAGAAAAGAAAAGAAAAGAAAAGAAANCTTTCAGGAGAAAAGGTGTTTTCTGAAAGGTCTGTCACACTAACAAGTCAGTTGGCTTATCTGTTAGTTTATGGGTAAGGGAGAAATTAAGTGTGTTGCTTTTCACGTTTAATAATGTTTAAAGTATTTCTGTTCCTGCAAATGTCCACAAAAGGCTATATTTCAACCTCTTAAGTATTTAAATCAAGTTCTGATAAGACTGAGTGCCTTTTAGATATGTAGCTTGAATCATAAATGTAAAAGCAACCTCTGCCACTGTCTACAGACAAGGTGGCTAAGCTAGTTGCATTGGCATTTTGCAGCATGACAGGGTCTCAGTGTAGATTATGATCACAGGCAGCACACCCTCTGCTGAGCAAGACTTGTTGAAGAGCAGCAGAATTCTCGGTCCCAATGGGGACTAAACCCCAAGGCGTGGAACACCCTTAATTCATTTTGAAGCCTGTGCTCTTTAGAGATGAGCCGTCACTTAGAGAAGCAGACCCGAGGTCAGCCCTGTGGATAGTTTCTGTGGAGAAGCTTTTCAACATGGAAACTTTTCTCTGCAGAAATATTTCAGCGCTAAGGCATGTACGAAGATCTCTCGCAGCTCCTGTGCAGCACAGGAAGCCTTTGTCCCACACATCTTGTAAACGCGGCGGGGGGCCACCCATTGTGCTGTGCATCTTCTGAGCACCGCGGGAGGAGGCTTTTGTCTGACACAGTGGGCAGGCACTGTAGGAGGGCACCTTTGTCCTGCACAGCCAGTAATCGCACTGCAAGAGTGAATTATGGTGATTGCAGAGCTCTTCTCTCTCCAGACACTCTGCTTTCAGATCGAGGAGTTCGTCAGCCTTGCTAGGTGAAGAGCTGCTTTTCCTGAGTGGAAGTGGAAAGGGAAGACAGTGAAAGTGCCTTTGCATGTATGTGTGCAAATTGCATCAGGATCATTCACATGGTCATATTGCATTGACCATCTCTGCAGGCACCATTCCCAGTTTCAATCTTTGCTCTTCTTCCCTATTTTTTCTACCCATTTAGGCTACTCTTTTAATTATTATTTCTTTTTTCCTTCTTATGTTTGTACTATCTCCTATTTAATATGCTATTCTTATATTCAGTATCTATACTCTCAATATTCTTTCTGATGACTAGTAACCACATTTAACAGAGTTGTACCCAAATACTAACCCTTCTGGGACTTCACAGGTATATTTTCAACCCCACAATTATTATTTGTCTTCTCAAACACTTTAAACACTTCTCCAAAAGTGTGCCAGCACCCATTTCCTAGAGTCTGAGATAATGTACAATGGGAGGGGCATAACTGCATCTGTGAGATGAGATGAGATGAGATGAGATGAGATGAGATGAGATGAGATATGAGATGAAATGCTGAGTCTGGACCCTGTGGAGATGCGAAGTGTACTGCAGCTGCTGTGGACATGCTGCTGGCAGCTAGATCCTGCACGGGCTTGGCAGCATGCATTTGGTAACTGCATTACTGTAGATCTCAAGTGTTTGGGGGTCTCTTGACTGGCATAAAGCAACTAATTTGCAAGTGAGAGGTAGGAGTGACCACAGCCCATTACAACAGTGAAGGTCATAATCCATTTTAAGTGATTACATTGGTTCCCACTGCCCCAAGGTTGCCAGGTTGACCTCTGCAGAAAACACAGCAGTGGATAAGTCTCTCACCTGCTGATTTTTATTATTCAGTAAAGTTTGGGTTTTATCTGTTCTTGTCAAATTTGAGCCTGTTGTGTCTGCTGTTATCCTAAAGGCACTTGTGATTTTTTTTTATAATGTTGATCTCTTTCTTTACTGGTGTTCAGACATGAATTTTATGTGTGGTAGTTAGTTTCAATTAATCATCCTTTTCTCAAATTAGATTTTTTTTTCTTCTCATCCCCACCCCAGTCCTCTGGTGCCTACCTGATTGCACATGAATTCTCAGAAATTATTGCAAGTAGTCCAGCAAGTTCATTAACTGATTCCCTGAAGACCCCCATATGCATGTCATCCAGACCTGATGATTTGGATATTAAATTTTTAAAACTATTCCCTTACCTGATTTTTTGAATCAACAACTGTATTGGCAAGTCTTCATTATTTCTAATTATATATCTCTATGTGGTGGTTGGTAAATTGATTCTGGAACTTGCTCGCTGTTTTACTTCGTTACTCATTTCACCTCACACATTATTGGTTTCACCATCTCTTTGGAGCTCCTTTCCAATGATGTTATGCACATGTTAAAATATATATTAATTTCTCTCTAAATCTCTCCAGGCTGGCAAGTGGGAAGCTGGTTTGCTTTTTGACATTTCTGTAATTTATCTCTCTGGGGCTGGGACTAGGAGGGATTTATACTTTTTTTGTTCTGTAGTTGTAGCCTTTGCATACTTTAGAGTATTTAAGCTGTTTCCCACACTTAACAGGTTTTTTTATATCTTTTCCAAGCAGCATGCTCCTAAGATTTCTCAAAGAATTAATATCTGATATCACTACACACTGTGCAACAGCCCATCAATTAATGCAATATATAAAATCATGGTTTATCATCACGGCTGTTGAAATTAGTGAGCACTAAGAATATATATCTCGGAGGACCTTGGCTTTAAAACAACTGCTTTATTGTCTGTCTCTTAAAAATTATTCTTTCTATCAAATAATAGATGGCTGTTCATGCATTTAATTTAGATCTGTGTACTACTAAATACACAATTGAGATTGCAGTCATCAGTGGTATTTTTCCTCTGGCAAAAATCTTATGGCTAAAATCTGTTGTCACCCTTAGGACATAATTACACTTGCTTTGGTTGAATTTTCCAAGCTTTTGGTATATAAATCATAAATGCATAAAGTGTTAAATTTTTAGGGCTCTCCCTTTAGTAGTAGTTGAATATGAATACATAAGGGCAAAATTTGACCTTTAAAAATGACTGTAAAGGGCCAAGGCAGATACTTAGCAAGCTTTTCTTATTGCAGTATTAATCAAGCAAAGAATCATCATAATCCTGGAAACTAAATATCCATTGTAGTGATTTTATCACCAGGGAAATTGTTCATCTGCCAGTAAGATTGTTACTAGGAATGGGAAAATAGGGAGTGTTAAAATTGCTTTAGACTGCTGAATCATTGAGTCCCTCTAGACTCAAAGCTTGAATTGTTTTTTGAGAAGAGTGGGTTGAGAGGAGTTGCCACAGGAAAGCTGTAGGTTAATCAGTTTCAGTAACACTAGTGAATATGAGCACAATCTCTCTTGAGGACATGAGGAAAGTGCATGGGAGAAGGCAGGATGAAAAAGACACAGGGAGACTTCAGAAACTTACATTTTTTTGTCATTCATTTTTTTTTGTTTTGTCATATTTTGTTTCTGGATGACCCTTTTACAGATAAAGGTTGTTGATGAAAAAGAATGGGGAATAAAAACAACGTAGTGTTCACAGCCTATATTTTCATCTTAATCCAGTGGATATTAATAAGAGCTATTACAATCAAGACAGAGAATACAGACAGCAGAAGTGAGAAAGATGTGTTTGTGTGGGAGATCTCTGCATAGGACCAGAACACCACATGGAAAGGTGTTTTGCCTTCAGAGCTCAAAGAGGTGCTTACCATATGCTGTGACACAGGCATGGGAGAAGGAGCTGAAACCCCATTGTAGGAGTGTCCTTACAGTGTGTTAGGAGAGCCTATCCCTCCATAAAACCAGCTTTGGAAGACGACTTCTGTGTGCATGGTGGCAGTGGGCAGTCACAGTATACTGAGCCAAGCCATGACCTCAGGAACATATCTGTTAGGCTGCAGGTTTTGCTAGAAGGGAAGCTTTATCCTGCTCCTGTGTTGGGCCACTTCTATGCTTCCCAGATGGGGAACAAATCTTGGTGAGTATTGCTATGAGGTGTCTTACAGGGGTTGGGTAGGTGATCTGTATTGAAAGCCACCTGCAGGATAGAATCATAGAAACTTTTATGTTGGACATGACCCTTGAGATCATGGAGTCCAACTCAACCCAGCACTTCCAAGTCCAACACTTGATAGGATGGACTGCCTCTAAGCAAAGAGAATTCCTACAATTATAGGTGAATTTGAAGGTGGAAAGCATTTGTTTAAAACAGGCATGTGGGAAATTTCTGGAAAGTGTCATGAATTGTCTCCCTTCAATGTATATGGAGTGGAGGAGGAAAATCTGTGTGTGCATGTGACGTGGATGGTCTTCGTACAAAAAACATCTCTTTGTGTTGGGAGGTAGTGTCTTTCCAGAGAGGGCTTTTTTGAGGATTATTTTGCTTGTGTGATGGCTGCCTCTGAGAGAGCAGGAACATGCAATGTGGCAGGTAGTGCCTTGATCAAAGATTGTCTAGAGGGGATGATGTGTGTAGAACCACAGAGGATGCTCCATGGAGGGATGCATAGAGGGTCCTGACAGGGATGTGAAGGTGGGCGTGCAGCAAATGACATGCCAGAGCAGCCATCCCATATCCCCAGGGACTGATGGCCGCACTATGCCCTGCAGGGACTGTCACCCACCCTGGACTGCATCCCTCTCCACCTGGCAGGCTGTGGCCACTCTGTCCCTCATTGTTGTCACCCCCAGATTGTGATACTGTCACAGAACTGTTGCTAGGCAACAAATGTGGTTGCTGGGTCTCAACGAATAGCTGAAGGGGAAAGTGAAGTGTTGCACCATTGTAGAGTAACCATAGCAATGACCTACTATTACAGACTAAAGAATTATCATTAACAATGTTAAAGTATCAAACAGAGGCCCAGGATCCAGAGACTACCAGGCAGCATCTCTGCATAACTGGGTTATCTAGGAAGAGATCCCAACTCTTTCACCACCCTTGGCTCCCTCCCTCCATTGTCTTGGTTTTGTTTTGGGGTTTGGTGGTGGGGGGAAGGAGGAGGGGATATGGTTGTTTAAATAAAGCACATGGACTGTGTGTTGAGGAAGGCACTTGCAAAACAATAGAAGCATATGTCCAAAAAAAACAAGGGTAAATCTGTGTGCAGAGGGAAGATACAACCAGGAAAGGTCCACTTCAGTGTCTCAGTATTATCTGTGGGAGCAGGTGTACAAAGGATGCCTGCGTGATGCAAGAGATGTAATTCAGATCAAGTATTCTCTTTCACTTGAAAATGCAAAAGCCAGGCTAAAAGCAGTATAAAATGAAAAATAAATAATACAAAGTGTGCCTGAAAAGTAGATGCTTTCTTTTTCCCAAGGTAGGCCAGATAGGTGAGGTGCTTCAATGAAGTAGAGTGCTTTGGGATCTTATTTTCCCAGGACACATGTTGAGGATCTCTGATTGTGATGTTGGTAGCTGTGCATGTGCACATGTGTATGTTTGTGCATGTGTCTGTCTTCAAGTTGTTCTTGTCAGCCACTCCAGAGCTCAGCAGCAGGACAGCCCTGACCCTCCCCAGGCAACCTGCAGACCAGCTGCAAGCAGCTGGGTGTCTTCTCCGGGTTTTGCATTTTTGCATTTTACGGAGCATTGATCTTGTGAATAGCCAGCAAGCCACAAAATGACCCCTAGTCAAACTGTCACCTTTGTGTTTTGCAGGTACAGAACGCCATGAACTAACTTCTTGGAAGAGTTTTCCATCTGTTTTCAAGTTCTTCAGTGAGGCTGTAAAGGCAAAGAACAGCTTGGTGAAACCAACCCCAACACGGCGCTCCAACAGGATAAAATATGAAGAATTCTAAAAGGAGGGGAGGGAAAAAGCCCACCACCACCAATGTCTTTGCTGCTTGTTTTCTGCAAGGAGTCTCCCAGCCCCTCATTAGATTGTTTTCTTCCTAGAGCACAGGGTCGTGATGTATACATCTAAATAGCGTTTTGCATTATTTCTAGATGAGTGCAACTGTCAAAGCAATATGGGTTCACTGGTTGTGCTTCCTGTGGGCTGTAACTTGGATTTTGTGCTGCCCATCAGTGTGCAGATTAAGGCTGACAGTGGTACTGCACAGTGCAGCATGGTGCAGCTCTAATTGCCCTGACATAGCCCTGCACCAAGCTGATGCCAGAATTTAACAGCTTCATCACAGTCCTATCGCCTGCAGGATTTTTTGCAGCTTCCTTCAATTTTGAGACAGAACAAAATAGGAATTACTCTTTTTTAAAAGACGTGATAACCAGCCTATGATTTTACACCTAGTAGCCTTCTCTTTCTCTGGAACCAAGTGGAATTGACGTCTAACTCTCATTTTTCTGCTGGCGAGAGTGTCCAAGAAGTTTAGCCCACAATTCTAGAAAGGCTCCTTTGTTGAAGAGATTTTCTCTTGCTAGATCAATGGCATTATCTGTAGATCTTCTCTTCCTTTGGAAAGCTCTTCTACTTAAAATAATGACTATTCATTATCAGGCTGGATCACACTGTGAAATATGACAGCAAAAAAACAAAAAAAAAA
>VXBS01000417.1:0-20500 GCA_013400255.1 Sitta europaea
TTTTTTATTTTATTTTATTTTCTTGGAAAGGCTCTATTTACAGATCAGAACCAGGAGGGGATAATTTTCATTTACTGCCTTCCCTCAGTTCTTTCAGATGTAAATTAGAGCACTATGAACCTTCCAACTGCAAAGTTTCTCCACTTCAGCAGGAAGATTCCAGGGAGGAACGTTCCAATGGAATGGCAGCATCCCTGCATTGTTGTTCTTTTACAATTCCAGTCCCTGCCTCCAAAATCCTGCTTGTCAGGGAGGGGCAGCCCCTGCCACACACACACATTAAAAAAAAAGAGCTTTTTTCCCCCTTCCCTTTCAACAATAGATTAATGTCTCTTTTGTTCTGTGGGTGTCACATTTCAAAATGCACTTTTAAAACAGGTATAATTAAAGGGAGGCAGAGAAAGGAGCAGCCAAAGGAGGAATAAAGGCATTTTAGAGGGTGCACAAACTGCAAGGTGCTACAATTACATCCCACAGTGGGGGAGGGAAAAAAAGGGGAAAAAAAAAAAAAAAAGTAATTATAAAAATGAACTTTTTCTGGAAAAACAGCACGTGGTGAAAGGATGACTCCTTTGAACATGGCAGCGCTTCAAAAGGAGGATGAATTAGTGCTGACAACTCAATAAAGTAGCCATCAATTATTCAAAATGTGATGGCTCTGCTCATGCAGCACTTGAGATTAGGAGAACATTTCAAAACCTGGGAATGGGAATTATTCTCCCTCCATGAAATGGGCCCAGGCTGCAAAATGTGAGCGGAGAAAAAAAAATGGGATTTGGGAGGAAAGAACACAGGGAAGTTTCTTCTCTTGGAGCATCCACCAAGAGCTTCACGTGAGGCTGTTCCAGGCTTGTTATAAATGAATTATAAAATTGGCTTTTTGCAAATATTAAAATGAATGCTCTATGTATGATGTTGGAAAACTTTGCTCTATTAATGCAGGGTTTTTTATTTCTGCTATTAACAAAACTTAGAAATAGTAATGTATTAATAGTACTTAGTAATAGTAATTACTATTTTATTATAGTATACTATTTATATATTACAATAGTAATATCATAAATGTATTTTTCTTGGGCTATAAGGTGGTAATGTAAAAAATAAAGGGTTTTGTAACCGACTCAGAGAATGGCAATCAGGAAATTCTTCACACTCTGGGATGATCCCACCTGAGGAAGATGATGGTGGGGACACCAGAACCCCAGGGAAGGAATTCATGGATCTACCACTATCAGAGAGTCTGTGACAGACTGGGACCACAAATGGAAATAAAATGGAAATAAAATGGAAATAAAATGGAAATAAAATGGAATGAAGAGGGGCAGCTTGGGGGCAGTCAGAGGAAAGTTTTTAAATCATGCATGAGGGTCTATGAATATGCAAATGTTTATTTAAACACCCATTTAAAGAAGTGTTTTTGGGATTGCAGGGTGTGCTCTTGGCTGAACACCAAAGACACCTGGCCAAATATTTTTGCTTTATTGTCTTGTCCTTCTTGTCTTTTATAAAACTTTTAAAATTTTAAATTTCAGGACAGTGAACCTGAGGAGAACATGGCAGAAGTGCTGAGATAAATATGGCAGATGCTTCTGAGGAGAGCATGGCAGACTCTTGCTGAGGAGAACAGGGCAGAAGTGCTGAAATAAATATGGCAGACTCTTGCTGAGGAGAACAGGGCAGACTCTGCTAAGGAGAACAGGGCAGACTCTGCTAAGGAGAACAGGGCAGACTCTGCTAAGGAGAACAGGGCAGACTCTGCTAAGGAGAACAGGGCAGACTCTGCTAAGGAGAACAGGGCAGACTCTGCTAAGGAGAACAGGGCAGACTCTGCTAAGGAGAACAGGGCAGACTCTGCTAAGGAGAACAGGGCAGACTCTTGCTGAGGAGAACATGGTGGACTTGTGCTGAGGAAAACATGGCAGACTGCTGAGGAGAACAGGGCAGAAGTGCTGAGGAGAACATGGCACACTGCTGAGGAGAACAGGGCAGACTCTGCTGAGGAGAACGTGACAGACTCTGCTGAGGAGAACGTGACAGACTCTGCTGAGGAGAACAAAACACAGTGGTGGCCTCAGAGAGGACCAGGACCCACCTTCTGCACCCAGCTCTCTGCAGAAACGCTGCAGGCCAGGTTGCACAGGGCGTGGAGCAGTCTGGGATAGTGGAAGATGTCCCTGCTCCTGGCAGCAGGGCTGGACTGAAAGGCCTTTCAAGGTCCCTTCCAACCCACATTTCCCACAATTTAACCAGTCATCCCTGAGCTAACGAGGGTTATCCAGCTCCTGACCAACTCCATGGAAGAGGCCTCCAGAGATTTCTGGGATTATTGGGATGCAGAGGCTTCAAATTGGGGCTGTTCCCTTCGGGTCAGCCTGACTCACATCTCTGGGATGGTCTGGGAAGCTGGACTCCGCTTTTGCACATCTGGAGGGGATGAAAATAATTCTGCCTGCCAGGGAAAATGTTCACACACAACTCCCCTGCCCTGGGATGCACTGGATGTGCAAGTGGAAGTTGAGTTTTTGAAATAAATTCAAGCCCTGACGCTCTGCCTAAAGCAACTCAGGACTCCTTGGTGGAGAACTCACACATCTGCAGCTTCTGAAAGCTGCCACAAAAGGCAGGAACTGCACTAAATGTCCCCCCCCGGAGGAAAAAAATTATCTGAAGAAATATTGGAAGCAACAGGGAGAGTCAGACTCCCACTGAGAGATAATTTTGTTTCTCATTTTAAGCCAGAAAAGGAGATTTAGCACAAATTCTGCAGTCGGTGGGTTTTACCCTCTTGACATGGAACACATAAACAACAGCCAAAAACATCTTAGTTTTAACACCATGCCACTGCAAAAAAAAATTGAAATACGAGGCTCAGAACCATTAAAATTGCTTTAAAATTATCCTTGAATGGGAAAAACCCCAGTGGATCAGCCATGGCTGCTCCTTAATGGATGCTGCTGGCTGGGAGCCAGCCTGGAAAGACAATTAATTTGTTTACAGTAATAAATAATAACATCCAACCTCCATCAAAGCGTGGAGCCATCAGCACTGGTGAGCCATCCAAAGCTGCTGGCTGGGACCATCCTTCTCCTTAATAACCACTCGTTTGACAGGAAGAAAACATTCCAGAAGCTCTCAGGGATGTCTCCTTGGGAAGTCACAAGTGAGTGACTCCGGGCATGGAGTGGGTGCTGTGGTAATTAGCACAGCAAGTCCTTACCCTGCAAAACAGCTGCACGCCCTGACTTGTGAAGGGGTTTGGGTTTTTTGGGGATTTTCAGCCGCTGGGGTTTGGCCAGAGAAGTATCAGGAGCATCATCCACACACCATGCTGAGATAAGAAACAACAAGAGGCTTTGAAGGAAAGGAAAAAAACCCACTCTGCCACTCCAGAGCCAAGCAATTTGCATTTTTTTGGAGATGGAGGAACAGGTTTTTTAAGGCTGGTGACCACCTGGGTGGAAAGATTTATCACCTCGTTGAGAACCCTACAAGAACAGGCTGTAAGAAGCTGTCGAGGCACTTGTAGCCTAATTTAGGATCGATTTAAACAATTACAGCCTGAAATTTAATGCTGAATAATTTTGAGACAAATGAGTTTCCCGGTGATTCAGTCGCTCTGCAAAGGAAAAGGGCTTCAAGTGTTTCAAGCTTGAGGAGGGAAGAATGGAAAACGAGGTGGCAAAATGGAATATTTAGTGAGGACAATTTGGTTTTTTAACGATGATCTTTGTGTGAGTCATCTGTGAGGGCACAATGCTGGAAAAACTTCTTACCTCCCACCTGATTCAACTCAAACAAGTGCTGAGAGTGATCCCAAGTTTAGCAGTGGGGGCTGATAAATTCCCCAGTTTAGCCACAGAGGCTCTGCAGAGATTTTTGGGATAGGCAAGGGTGGGATGGTTAAACCAGGAACAGGAAAAAGCTGGGGGAGAGCTTCATTCACCACATTTCCATCATATCCATGAGGTGATGGGGGCAAAGACTCTGTGCTCCAGCACTAGCATGCAGAAATAGCTTTTTTTTTTTAATTTTATTTTCCCCCCTTTAATGGAAAATCAATAGGATTATTTTAGGGAGCTACTTGGATGAGTTGGTTCAAAGAGGCAGCAATTTTTCTTCTCTTTTCAGAGAATTACCCTTCTCTACTGTCGGGAACAGGGAGACCTCCTGACCACAGACAGTTTGACCAAGAATAATTCCAGGTCAAAATGATTTCCATCCATCATGAGAGACAAATTGCAGGAACTGGGTGAGAAAATTCCAAGCCACTCTGAGTCTTCAACCCCCTAACGAGTTTTAAGGAAATATATTGATATTACAGAAACATTTTCATGTGAAATGAAGCCACAAAAAGTACTTTATCCACATTAAGGTTGGTAAAGCTTGGGATGAAAACAATCCAGGGATTCTGTGCAGCTCCATTTCAACTGCAAAGAGAATTTTGGCCCCTTTCTAAAGAAGCTGTTCCCCTCTAGGGATTTCTGGAAATGCTGTTCTGGAATTTGATTTTGCTTTGGCTCTGAAAGGACCATCCCAGGCCTGCTGCACCCAGTCAGGCACAGAGTTAGTGACCATTAATCCCTCAAAAATTCAGGAAATGGTAACAATAACAGCAGTTATTATTATTATTGCATGGCACTATGACATCCCTGTGTTTTACAGCTGTGAACTGGGATGGAAAATGGCCACATAAACATTGGGATAAAGGTGCTGCTTCCTAAGTATTATCCATCCCAGATGAGAGGATTTCCCAGGAAAGAGGGAATAACTTCAAAGGATTAACAGAGCTTGACCTGCCCGACAGCAAGAGTCAGTTCACTCCTTGCAGTCCCAGGCCACACACAAAATCCAGGATTTTGGGGTGGGATTCCACACTGTCCTGCTCCCCATGGAGCTGGGATGACAATTTGCTGCTTTTATTTATTTTTTTGACACTGCTGCACACTGGAGTTCCAAAAAGCTGTTTCAAAGGAGGCTTCTCCTATGAACTCTCCCTCTCCAACCTAAATCCCTCACACTTTTTTCTGATGGAGGGAGCCAGGGGGCTCCACACCAATCACCAACACTGGGAGGATCAGATCCCATCCCTGCTCCTCCTGGGAGCCTGGAATGTGCATTTAGCCTGATCACACAGCTCTGCCACGGGCAGGTGACCCCAGAACTCCTAAGAGGACACACTTCAAAATGTTCCTGCTCCACATCCCACCCCAGCCCTGCCCTCTGGCACTGGCAGCCATTCCCTGGCTCCTGTCCCTCCATCCCCTGGCCCCAGCCCCTCTCCAGCTCTCCTGGAGCCCCTGGAATGTTCTGGAAGCTCTCCCTGCAGCCTTCTCCTCTCCAGCTGAGCACCCCCAGCTCTCCCAGCCCTGCAGCAGCTCCATGGATTCCTCTGGACCTGCTCCAGCAGCTCCACGTTTCTCCACACTGGATACACCCCCAAGTCATGGCTGGACATGGCCATCCAGGGATGTCCTGAGCAGTCACTCAGCTCCTACCTGCAGCAGAGGCCTCTGCACCCCCAGGACCTTCATGGTGTCGGCGTTGGCCAAGATCTTCAGCGGGTCCGACGCCTTGGTGACGCCTTCGATCTCCTTGTTGATCTCAGCCAGCACCTGGTTGAGGAAGATGTTCTTGATGTACATGGTGAGGAACTCCCTCAGAGGGCACTGCTTGGCTGGGCCCAGCTCCATGGCCAGCTCGATCTCCTGGATAAACCTGGGAAGCACAAAGGGCAAGGAGAAATTGGAATTAAAGAGCGCGGGTATTTTGGATTTTGCTGGCGTTTGCTGCTCCAGCATTTCAGAGCTCCAGCAGGGTGGGAATGCCCATGGACTGTCCCAGCTGGAGGAATGAGGAGGAGAAAAGGTCCACAAGGTCGTTTGGGGGAAAAAATAAAAAAGAGAAAAATACAAGCAATTGACTAAGACCAAGACTAAGTAAATCAAAGACTTAAATTGCTCGAAAAGAACAGATAAACTGGGAGAAAATCCACATCCCAAGCACAATTCCTGCTTCTCCAAAAAAATCTGGCTTTTCCATTTGGGACATATTGGGAAGATGTCCTTATAAAAATAAAATCACCATTAAAAAAGCTAAGATGCCACAAATCCCTTTAAAAAGCCAAGCTTCCTTCTGGTCCCTTGATTCCCACAGGTGGGGAACTGAACAACAGAATATTCCAGCTCAAAATCCAGGAAAAACCAGGCAAAAGAGGCAATGTCTATGCATGCTGCCATTCTGCTCCTGCATTATGGGTGTCTGTGTTACGGTGTGTTTTTATCACCCTTTATTGTTCCACCCCAGGATCCCATTCCTGAGCCCACAGAGCAGCAGGATGGTTCTGGGAATATTTTAGCACCCAATGTTTGCCATCTCCTGCAAAATCTCTTCATTTCTGTGCTGCCATCTGGAGGAGTTTATTCCAGAAATTACCTTGTTGTGTCTTTAACCACATCTGAGGCAGTGGAATTGGTGATTCCTCTCAGAATAGTTGGGGATTGAGCATCAGGAGCCGTAATGGATTGAGATATGCTGTCGTGAGCTCTGCTGAGGGAGGTTTAGGTTGGATACTGGGAAAAATTGATGCAGTGAGACTCAGGAATTCCAAAGTGCCATTCCCTGACCATCCCATTCCTTGGTCAAGATCAGGATCTGCTGAGCAGAGGAGTGCTGGGCCATGGGGTCATGGAAAATGAGGCTGGGATGTCCTGCACAGCAGGGCAAAGGGAGGAGACACCAACAGCCCAAATCCTTTTTCCCTGTTTGACTTTGCATCCTTAATTCATGGAATCCCAGAATGGCTTGGGTTGGAAGGGACCTTCAGGATCCTCCAGTTCCACACCTCCCACTCTCCCAGGGTGCTCCAAGCCCCATCCAGCCTGGCGTTGGGCACTTCCAGGGATCCAGAGTCAGCCACAGCTTCTGTGGGCAGCTCTCGCTTCTCTTAAATACAAAAAAAATATCTGTGTTTTCCATTTTTAATCTGTTCTCAATGGAATTCTGAGGAACCCTCCCAGTCCAGCACACAGAGGATGCACCAGTGCTGCCACTGAATGCCCCAGAAGGATTCCTGGTGCAAATCTCAGCCACACCTGGAACTTTGTGACTCTTGCTTGAGCCCCTGGTCCTGTGCCCAGCAGGGTTTGGAAGGCTGGAGCTCCAGAGTGGCTGCCTCGGGTGCAGAGCAGTGTGGGGCTCCTTCTGCCTGCAGGAAATTTGGAGTGGTCACCTCTGAACCACAGCAGATCCCAGCAAATGGGATCCCAGTTGTCCTCTGAGGCTGTGAAATGTAACTTGTCCCACTGGATTATCAAATCCAGGAACTCCTGGGCCCTTCCCTGCTGCAGCCACACTCTGACATCCACAGTTCATTGTTCTTTACCTTTTCTCTGCTTGAATTTCCCTCAGCAGAGATCTTTGGGATTAAATGAAGTTTCCATCCATTCATTTCATCCAGCTATCCTGGAGCATCCCAACTGAAGGTCTCCCATCTGCACCCTCCAGTTCTCTGCACCCTGCATGGATTCATTCCTAATAACTCCCTGCTGCTGTGGAGTGGAATTCTGCTTCCTAAGCTCCTGACCATTTGCTCTTTATCACAAAATCCCCTCAGTCAGGGCTGTCTGGCAGCTCCATGATTATTTCATGGATCCTCTCAAGGGAAACAGGGATATGGTTGGATCCTGACCAGCATTAAGGGAACCACTCTTGTCTTGTCCGTGCCAAGACATTAAAACTTACTGGGACACGTCAAGGAGAAATTTTCTGGAGCAGAAGGCACAGATCTTTAGGAGAGACCTGGAATGGTGATTAATTCCAGGCACTGGGAAGCAAAAATTCCTGGTGCCACCATTTTCCAGTGCTGCCCTTTAGTCTGTGGTGCAGGAGACACTGGGAATGCCATCAGGATGTTGAGGGGTGAGGAGCTGCTGTAGGTCACCACCCCTGAGCTCTGATGGTTTGCCCGTGGTTGTTCTCCCTCTAAAAGGCATCTTTTACTTGCTTTGGCCATTTTTGAGCATTTCTGTGGATTTTAGAAGTGTTGAAGAGTTGTCCCTGTCACTTTGCTGGATGATGCTCATTCCCAGTTTGAGCTCCTGAATGGGGTTTAATAATAAAATTCACATTTTGGGGGAGTTTTGTGCTCTGTAAACAAACTTATAAAGGGAGAGTGAGAGATTTACTGACAGCCATGAAAGGACTCAGCAAATGAGTCCAGCACAGCCCCACCAACCCTGGCAGTGTCCCCTTAAGGACAGGAGTGGTGACATCAGCTCTGATATTTCTGGGATCAGCTCCTGGAGTCTCTGCTCTCTTCCCAGAAAACTCCACTGCTTCCCTGACTCACACAGACACACAGCTGTCACCTGAATAAATGTGACACCAAGAGTGCCCAAATAAGCCAAATTTGGGGTTATTTCCCATACCCTTCATCCAACAGCTCCTCTTGCTGAGAAATGTGGAGACAGAAATTCCCAGGCAAAGGAAAACTCACCAGAATTCAACCAGAATTTCTCCTCCTTCTCAGAAAAAAAAAAAAAAAAAGCATCTCAGACATATTTCTGTAAAAACTCAGCCCCAGTTGGCAATAAAAGACCAGCCAAACTACAAGAAAGTGAAAATGAGTGTTTGAAATGGGAAATGTTGGGTGGCATTAAAGAGCCAACAGATATTCCCTATTTTCTGCCTGGCAGACACAGCCACACACTGTGCTATTTATTTATTTCAATTTCAAATGCTGCTGGCTGGCTTATTCCAACAGAATTCAGTCTCTATAAAGAAAAAAAAAAAGTGTTCAACAGCATGGAAAAAAATACATCCTAAGAGTTGTCTCCAAAAATGTTGTGTTTCTCATCCAAGCCATCCATGGAATTTTCAGATGTCAAAAAGGCAGAGTGACCAGAGCTATCCCAGAAAACAATACTGAGCCCAGAATGGTTTGGGTTGGAAGAGACCTCAAGGATCAGCTCATTCCAACCCCATGGCAGGGCCCCCTCCCTCCATCCCAGGGGGCTCCAGCCCCAAATTCCAACCTGGCACATCCCAGGGATGCAGGGGCAGCCCCAGCTGCTCTGGCAATTCCAGCCCAGACAGCAATTCCTGCCCCACATCCCCCCAGCCCTGCCCTCTGGCACTGGCAGCCATTCCCTGGCTCCTGTCCCTCCAGGCCTTTCCCAAATTTCAGCTCTCCTGGAGCCTCTGGAATGTGCTGGAAGATTTTCCCTTCTCCAGCTGAGCACCCCCAGCTCTCCCAGCCTGATCTCAGAACCATCCCACCTTCAAAATGCAAAAATTCTTGGTCTGAATAAAATTTCAGACTGAAGGGTGTCACCACATTTTGGATCATGGTCACTGTAGATATTCCTGGGGACTGCCTGGAATCCCAAAGGAAGGCTCATGGGGATGTCCCTGCTGTGAAGGACACTTTTAGGGGCTGTCACAGTGAGGATGGAATTCTTCAACAGAGCAGCCAAGGGGAAAAAAAAAAAATAGAAATTTTGCACCTTATCCTGAATTCAGAAGCTGCATTTTTAAAATGCTGCGCAATTTTCAACTTGTTTTATCCTCCTATAAAAGCATTTGAGGTGATTTGTGGCTGCAATTAAGCATTCCCCTTAGACAGAAAAGCACTTTCAGGGAAATGAAGTAGCTTTTGGTAAATGACAGTCATTTGGATTAAAAAAGAAAAAAAAAAAAAGAAGAAAGCGCCTCATTTCAGAAAATTTAATTCATTCTAACTCACAACTTAATTGGCTGTGAGCACTGTCTTACCTAAGCTGAAAGTGTGGGATAAAAAGCATAAAACCTAAAAATGCTGCGTGGATTGATTTAGGAACCTACAACTCCTGCCTTCCCAAGGCTTTCTTCTGCCTCCTGGTTCTCAGATGTCTTCTCAAAAATCATTAAAAGAAACTGGAGGCACTGGAAGTGCAGAGCATCAGTGACTCCTCGCCTTAATGATGATGGTAATAATATCTGAAATCCCCTCCTCAAACAAATGAATGACAGGAAAAAATATCAACCATTCCACAACCTTATTAAGACAATTTTTTCCTGACATTCAGCCCAAATTTGCATTTCATTTCTGAACTGTTCTCTTCCCTCTGCCTTAGTCATGGAACACCCAAGTTCCTGGGGTGAACCTTTTGAGGGGCTCCCAGAGAGCCAGGAAATATTAAGGAAACACCAGAAATCCCTTGAACTGGATCCCAGCTGCTGACAGAAGGGAAAATTCCAGAATGGATTTCCAGATTGAAGGAAATTAGGGCTAAAAGAGCCAGGATTGTGAGTTCTGGGAAGTCTGAGGACAGGAGAGAAACGTGGAAGGTCCCACATTGCCCGTGACACACTCACCTCAACAGTGGGAATTCTGGGAGAGGGACAAGGGAATCGTGGAATGGGTTGGGTTGGAAAGGACCTGGGAGATTCCAATTCCACCCCATCCATGGCAGGGACCCCTCCCACCACCCCAGGGGGCTCCAGTGTCCAGCCTGGCCTTGGACATTCCAGGGATCCAGGGGTGTGCTAGAAATGCATATTATAAAATTGGCTTTTTGCAAATATTAAAATGAAAGCTCCATGTATGTTGTTGAAAAACTTTGCTCTATTAATGGAGTTTCTTTTATTTCTGCTATTAACAAAACTTAGACATGATAATGTCATAAATGTATTTTTCATGGGCTATAAGGTGGTAACGTAAAAAATAAAGGGTTTTGTAACTGACTCAGAGAATGGTAATCAGGAAATTCTTCACACTCTGGGATGATCCCACCTGAGGAAGATGATGGTGGGGACACCAGAACCCCAGGGAAGGAATTCATGGGTCTACCACTATCAGAGAGTCTGTGACAGACTGGGACCACAAATGGAAATAAAATGGAAATAAAATGGAATGAAGAGGGGCAGCTTGGGGGCAGTGAGAGGAAAGTTTTTAAATCATGCATGAGGGTCTATGAATATGCAAATGTTTATTTAAACACCCATTTAAAGAAGTGTTTTTGGGATTGCAGGGTGTGCTCTTGGCTGAATGCCAAAGACACCTGGCCAAATATTTTTGCTTTACTGTCTTGTCCTTATTGTCTTTCATTAAACTTTTTTAATTTTAAATTTCAGGAGAGTGAACCTCATTTTTCCCACATCACACAACGGTTTTACACCTCACGTTTTCTGTGCAGGGATTTCTTCTTGAAACAGAGAATCAGGATTTCTGAGTTTCATGAGAGAGTGCAGATTATTTTACTTATTTTTCTGGATTGATCCCTTTTAGAGATATTTGCAGTTTGGCAAAGAAGTCACAACATTTCTGCTTACCAGACTATTTAAGGTTTTATGGGCCAATAAAATTCTGCCAACTAGGTATTTATGTTATTAAACCAATACTGAGCTAATTGGTGTTATTACAGTGGGAACCTTTTTAACCAATCACCTGTGAACCCCTAAACCTTACACTGTTCCACCCTAAAACCTCTTGGTCAGTTTTGTAACCACTTTAGCTCTGTCTATGACTTTTAAGCTCTAAAATTAAACTTTCCTCTGCTCACCTTGACACATTCTCCTTTAAGATATAAATAATTTATAAACATAAATCCACATTCTTACTTCCAGCACCTAAATTGGGAGCCTTTCCCAAGGTTTCAGGTCAAACCCTGACTCTAATTCTAAGTTTGGGCTTACAGAGCTGATATTCTGAGATTTCCCAGAATTCTGGATTCCAGCACAGGGGCAGCCTTGGGAATTCCAGCCCAGCCAGGAATCCCTTCCCAATCTCCCCTTTCCCAATCTGCAGCCATCCCCTGGCTCCTGTCCCTCCATCCCTTGGCTCCAGCTCTCCTGGAGCCCCTTTAGGTCCTGGAAGGACAAAGTGAGACCTGGAGATGCTCCCAGACCAGAAGATCCTGATCATTACACAAGTGCTGAACACAATAAATGCAATTAAATTCAAATTCACTGCAGCACATGGACCACGGATTGTTGCCACTGAAGACCAATCAAACAGATCCTAAAGTAACAGAAATCACATTATTTTACCTAAAAAGTTCACTGCAGAGAATTATTTTGGTCAACCCCAGGACTGATGTTTCACACCTTGGTGATGAACATCTTGGCCGTGATTCTGTACAAAGTCACTCCAAAGAGAGGAAAAAAGGTTTCAGATTCTTTCCAGGTCGCCTCAAAATGTGATTAAAATTAAAATTATCACCACAAGAAGTGTAAACAGCTCTGGGAGACTCAAAGGAGGTTTTGCCACTTTAAATGTGTTTTAAATGTTAGCAAAACCAGACCAAAAAAAAATATCACCAAACACCAGGAAAAAAGCACAAATTTTCTGCTATTTTCAAATATTAAATAGCCTAGAAATCATCCAGGAAGCTGACAATGAGAGGAATAACTGCTCCTAACAGCAAACATGACACTTAGGGTGTTTTTCTCTAAAATATTAAGTAATAATTAATTACAAGTGCCTGGCAGCACCAGCCAGAGTTGTTCCCACAATCCCCAAGTTGAGTTTAACGGGTTATTTTGGATAAATCACCAAATTCAGTCCTTCCCCTGTACAAACACAAATTCCCAAACCATAAAAAGGCTCAACCACTCGAGATAATTCTTTTGGTTGCTGTAAAAAGGTTCTGTGTCCCCACAGAGCTGAGAGCTTTAGTGCTGGAAGATGAAAGAGCCCAGGACTTCTCTTTTTGAACAGCAGCTTAAAAAATACAAGATTTAAAGAATCGATTTCTGTGTTGTGGTTGCTCAGCCATGAGATTGAGGTAAGAAATGCCTCCTTCCCCTGCAGGTGTGACAGAAAAATCAGTGTTTCCTTGTCTCTGAGGTCCTGCAAACACCCACAAACACTCTGGGAAAAAAAAAATTAAATTAAAATTTACCTCTCAACCGCTGCTAAAAATATTGTTTCTTTAATGCTCAGCTGCCACCTGAAGGACACAAATGTCTGATGTAAGGGGATTCTCTGGAGGTGCAATTTCTCCTGATGTCTCCAGAGGGGAATATTGGCTCGTGTTTGGCACTGGGAGATGCAGAGGCAGAATTAGTGAGACCCGGAGATCCCTGACGTGGAGAAACGTTCACCTCGTGCCCTGCAGCTCAGATTCCTCCCTCTTCTTCCCAAATATCCCAAGCCTCTGTCCAGTGGAAGTTTCTGGCGTGGCTGCTCAGATGTCCTGCTCTCCATCCTCTCAGCCCTTGTGAGGGAAATTCAGGAAAAGAGCCAGGGGGAGTCTGGGGTGGCAGTGCAGGCTGTGAGCAGGAGTCTGTGCTCTGTGCCAGCTGTTGCATGGGGCTGTGGGGCTGCTCTGTGCACGTCCCAACCCAGCTGGGGCAGTTTTCCTCCTGTGCCCCAGCCCAGCTCTGCTGCTCAGGGGCCACTGAGTCTCCTCTGGGGGCTGAGAACCTGAGCCCAGCCCAGGGCAGAGCTGAGCCAGGGCAGGAGCCAAGCATTCCTGCCTGCAGCCATCTGGGATTGGGGAGCCCAGGGCAGCCTCTGCTGCTGCATTCCCAGAGGGACCCCAGGCCCAGCCCCAGCACTGCCCCTGCACAGGGAATCTGCCCCTGTCTGCAGGAGCCCTGCTCAGCCTGAGGATTCCTCTCTGCAGCACCTGCAGCACCCCAGGAGCTCAGAGCATTCCACAGAATTTCCCCCTTTTCTCAAAGCCTGGAATCCTCTGTGCCCAGGGTTCCAACACCTTGGGATTCAAGGCTTGGCAATTCCCAGCTCAGAGCTGCTCCTGAGAATTCCTCTCTGCCAGCACCCGGAGCATCCCCAGAATCTCAGAACATCTCATGGAATTTTCCCCTTTCTTCAAAGCCTGAAATCCTCTGTGCCCAAGGTTCCAACACCTTGGAATTCAAGGCTTGGTTTGGCAATTCCCAGCTCAGAGTTGCTCCTGAGAATTCCTCACTCCCAGCACCAGGAGCATCCCCAGAACCCCAGCAATTCCCAGTTTTCACTTGGATTCTCCCCTTCTTCAAAGCCTGAAATCCTCTGTGCCCAGGGTTCCAACACCTTGGAACTCCTGGCATTCAAGGCTTGGCAATTCCCAGCTCAGAGCTGCTCCTGAGGATTCCCCCCTGCCAGCCCCTGAGCCCCCAGGCTGCTGACAGGGGTCTGCAGGGGCTGGGGTTGCAGCACTGCAGTTTGATTTTATCCCCTAATACAGAACTGTCATTCCTATCCCCATCTCTTTCCCCTTAATTTCAAAATTACAATAATTCTGAGGGAATGCATTCTCCATTCCTTCCTCAGCACACACCTGCCCTGCAAACCAAGACAAGCAGGATTTTCCCAAAGGGGGGAAATCCCAAATGAGGAGCAGCCAGGAGTTTGGGGACCCTCCTGGAGAAAAAAAGAGTTCCAAAAGGAAGGGAAAGGTCCAACCCAGAGCTGTCACTGTGAGAGGAAGGCTGTGAGATGTAGCAGCACCAGAGCCCTGGGCAATGGGAAAACACTGGGAGAAACATCGTGGGGGACGAGGGAATGGGGCTGGAGCTGAAAGCTGGTGGGGTTAAATGGGATGTGGGGCAGGAATTGCTGGCTGTAATGGAATTCCCAGAGCAGCTGGGGCTGCCCCTGCATCCCTGGCAGTGGGAGGTGTCACTGGGTGAGCTTTAAGGTCCCTCCATCCCAAACCATTCCAGGACTGGTGTTGGCTTTCCCCCCCCGCAGCAGTCGGCCCCATGTCTTTGCAGAGGTTTTAGATCACACCTGCCAAAACTCCAGCTTTGCTTGGACCCTGCAGACTCCCTGAGCCAAGCCCCTGTCCCTGGGAGCAGGGACAGCACCAGGGGTGATGTGTGCTCCCTGCAGGAGCTGCAGCCCAGCAGAGCTCTGGGTGTCCATGGGGAAGAGGCTTCGACCTTCCCACCCCCTACAGACCCCACGAGGGCTCTGGGATCATCTGGAGAGCAAACAGGGAGCAGCTTTCTTCCCCCTGTGCCACCAAGCTGCTTCTCGTCCCCTAAACCAGGTGCAGGCTCTTTACAACGGGAGCCTGGAGGCAGGAAACCTGTGGGAGAAGGGTTTTGTCTCTCCCCCATTTATGGAGGATCTTTTTAGGGTTGTCCAGGTGCACAGAGCTGGAGTTTGCCCATGAATGAACGTTTGGAAAGCCAGAGATGCTCCAAAATTGCAGGGGGGGATGGGATCATCACCAAAAAAACCCAGCTGTGCCCATCCAGGGAATAGGGAAATGTAAAATGCTGCTTTCCCAGGGACTGGGGAGCAGAGCTGGGATGTCCAGCTCAGCACAGCACCAGGCTTCACCTTCAGCCTCAAATCCAGCCCCTACTTCATCCTTTGTCACCAATAAAATAAATTAATAATTGAGATGTCTTCCCTTTATACAGAATGGAGCAAACCCAGCTCCTATTCCTCTTTGCTTCTCTCCCAAATTTCTCCTCTCCCATCCCTGAATCCTTAAATTTCCAGCCCAAAACCAGACTGAGGTGGAGCCAAGTTGCCTGCAAGTGATAAGATTGCTCTGAGATGGAGATGATAACCCAAAATGACCACTGGACTAAATCAATCCATTTGTAATTTAAATCCAATCCTACAGAAGATAAATGCCCCAAATCCTCCATCAATCCCTCTCTCTAAAGGTCTGTGATGTCCTTGTTTTATGTGAACCCAGGGTGGAATGAGGACCTGGAGGATTCCACCATTTCTCCTTTTTTAAAGTTATATAAAAGCAAAGCCAAGGCTTTATTTCCCACAACAGGCAACGCCATTCCTCGACTACCAGAAAGAAAATACATCCAGCCCTGCTTTAAAACCACTGTAATTTTCAACAATCCTGACAATTCCACAGGAATTCCTGCCCATCACACAGAAATATTGTGAGGCAGCACTAAATGTGTGTAAACCCCTTGGGTATCACAGCAATAATTATGTTAACAGAGCCACCACATAATGTCCCCCTATTAACCAAGCGAAACATGAAGTTCACTAACTTCAGCTTTTCCTATTATTAAATCCCATTTCCTTTAATGTCCTATTACATTCAGCTTGTTGACCACCACTGGAAGGTAATGATACCCCCCACAACTTCACATTTTCTCCTGAGCACAACAGCTCTCTAAAAAATTAACTTGTTATTCCCATTATTTTTGTTGTCAGTCGGATCTGGCGGCTCGTCCTTTGTGCTCCAACCCCCCAGCTCTCAATCTGGCCCCTTTTAAAAAGCAACATATGCTGAGGATAAATCCTTCAAATGGCTCTGTTCATCGAGGAGCTGCAGTGACAGCTTCACAAATGGGCAGGCTGGGGGTTCTTCGATTGTGTTTTTGTGATTTGGAATGGGAATGCAGCGATGGCTTTGGAAGAACAGCCAGAGGGTTCAAAGCCCCTGGATTTGGTGTGGCAGATTCTGCCAGCCTCCAAGAGCCAGGATCAGCTCAGATTTGCTGCACCACCAGACAGCAAAGAGAAATGGTGACCCCTCTGTTAGTCCTGTCTGCCTCATGCTGACATCCCAGGGGAGCAGTGGACAGAATCCCCCATCAGCATCCCACGGACTCCAGGGGCTCCAGACCTAAAAATACACCTTAAAAATAAACTTGGGGCAGAGGAAATCCCACATTAAGGTTTGTTGGAACCCAGAGAATGTTTCTCTGCATGTTTTGAGGGTCCAACCCCCCTGACAAACACAGCTTTTAACCTTGGTCCATGGAAAGGGTTCCAGGCTTTGGGATGGAACAGAATTGTCAGGAATGTCAATTAGAGAGTGGCACAGTGTGTGATTTATCACAGGGTGAGAAATTTAGATTTGGGGTTTGTTAGGGTGGTAAGGAGATGGAGACAGGATGGAGGAGCCTTGTGGGTTTTGGGATTCCTCCTCCTCCTCCATCTCCTCCCTGCTCTGCAGTGTTTGGGACACAGGACCATTGGCTGTTCAGAGCCACATGAATAGAAATGGAGTTGGTTATGGGTAGAAAAGCAGAAATAATGAACGTTCCTGGTGATAACTGGGTGAATTCTCTTTAGGAGAACCTTGATCCCCTGTGCTGGGGCCTTTTGGTGCCTTTTCTCCCTCAGGCTGGGCTGGTGCAAAGGCTGGAGTGCTGAGATTGCTGATCAGGAAATGATGAACCCCCTGGAGAAGGAGAACAACCCAGAGCCCCCTGTGCCTTTTTCCTGAGGAGGGCTCTGCAGAAGGCAGGGGCTGGGGCAGGGGGAGAACTGCCACAAAGTTGTAGCTCCAGAACCTGGAGAAATGCTGGAGTAACTGGGTGGAGCTCCAGGAGAAGCTGGGCCAAGTTGAGATGTCCTGTTATGGACACCTCAGTTGGGCACCACCAGGGCAGGGTGAGGAGTGATTCTGGCTGTCCTCTCACAGCAGCTGGATTTTCCATCATCCAACATGAAGAAAAGGCCAGTTCAACATCCCCTAACCTGTGTCCATGGAAGGATTTGGAGGAACAGAGTTCTATGGACAACCCTGTGGAATTCCCAGGCTGTTTCGTTTAACAGGTGGAAATAAGACACCATCACTTCAGAAATCTCTGGCAGAGCATGAATTCCCTCTATCCCAGTCAACATCAAGTCCATTCTTTCATCAAGTAACCCTCTTTTCCACATTTTAGTCATGTGCCCCAAACTGTTGGTAACACCCTGGAACACATGGGATGGAATCCAAGAACCCAGATCCCAGATCATTTCCATACCCTAATGAGCCTGACTTGAGAACCTGGGCAGGACAATCACAGAATCCTTCAGGTTGGAAGAGTCTAAAATCATCTAAACCATCCCCAGCACTGCCAAGCCACCACTGCCCGTGTCCCCAAGGGCCACATCCCCAGGGCTTGGAAATCCCCCCAGGGCTGGGCACTCCAAACCCCATGGGCAGCTGTGCCAGGGCTGGACAAACCTTTCCATGAAGGAATTTTCCCTAAAATCCAACCCAGCCCCTGCCCTGGCCCAGCCTGGGGCCGTTCCCTGTCCCTGTTCCCAGAGCTGACCCCACATGCCCAGGGATTGGGAATCCCCCCAGGGCTGGGCACTCCACCACTGCCCTGGGCAGATCTGCCAGTGTCTGAGCACCCTTTCCAGGAAGGAATTTTCCCTAAAATCCACCCAGATCCAGCCTGGGGCCATTCCCTGCCCTGCTGTGCCTGTCCCTGTGCCCAGAGCCCAAATCCCCCCCGGCTGTCCCCACCTCTCAGCAGTTGTGCAGAGCCCCCAGGGCCCCCCTGAGCCCCCTCTGCTCCAGGCTGAGCCCCTGCCCAGCTCCCCCAGACCCTTCCCCAGCTCCATTCCCTTCCCTGGACACGCTCCAGCCTCCCCAGGTCTCTCCTGTCAGAGCTGCCCCCAGAATTCCAGGATGTCCCTTAAGGGAGAGTCCCTGCCCTGGGGCTGGCACAGCCCAGGGGCCACTGGTCTCTTGCCCACAAGAGTTTGGTTTTAGCCACCCTCAAATCCCATAAAAATAATGACAGAAGAGTGAGGATAACACAAATCCCTCCAGGACACCCAGGTAAGGAATCACACACCCCAAGAGATCAATGGGAACAGGAGGACTTCCCCTTCCCACCAACCCTGGGCATGCAACACCACAGAAGAGAAAATCAGGATTTCCAGAGAAGCTGTGGCTGCCCATGGACCCCTGGAATGTCCAAGGCCAGGCTGGATGGGACTTGAGCAGCCTGGGATGGTGGGAGGTGACCATGGCAGGGGTGGGATGAGATGGATTTTAATTTAAACCATCCTGTGGTGTTCAGCTCCAGGAGTTTGCACAGGAGCACAAAGATCCTGTTTATAAAGAGCTGCCAGGGCAACAATTCTGCACTTTAGAGGTGGAGATCACAAATCCAGCCAGGTGACTTTAACCCACTCACAGCTCCAAGCTAATCACTTTCATTAGTTAATTGGCTGAACAACTGAGCTCAGCTGGGACACACCAATATTGACATTTAGGAAGGCAAAAACCAGGGATCAAACACCTGGCTGTGCTCCAGGCTCTTGTCATTAATAAATTCACACCTTGGCCACAGAGCCAGAGTTTGCAGCTCTGGCTCAAAAAAAAAAAAAAGCCTGGAAATTTCCCACATGAAGAAATTTATGGCAGGGAAATACCACCAGGATTTTGTTGCTCCTCTGGAGGGTTGAGAGGAGGCTCCTTTTCCAAGGAGGGGTGTTTGCAGGATGTGTTTGGGGAAAACAGAATCCGCTTCCACAGGAAACAGAGATGAAAATCTGGGATTGCCTTGGATCATCCACCTCATTTGGCATCCAGGGTCTGGGCCAGGCTAATGAGGAGAATGGATTTGCAGCAGCCCTGTGCTACTGGAGGAGGCAAATTTGGGCAAATTGGAAGCTGTGCCTCCGTGAAGGATCCCATTCCTCTTCTCCAGAGTGAAGGTGTTTGCTCCACTGGCCTCAACACCAGGGGGCCCATTATTCCAAATCAAACTAATTTCACTAATTCCCATTTGTGGCTGATTTTTTTTTTAGTTTTTCCCCCCAACTCCTGACCCTCAAACGTGGGATGAGGAATTCCTGCCAGCTGCTGTCTCCTGCCCAGCCACTTGGCTTCTGCCCACAGTTACAAATCACACTTAACTAATTACCTTAATAAAGCTGCTGCAAACAAGAGCACAAACACATCCAGGGCTGTTACTGCCAGTGGGAAAACGATTCCCTGCCCCTGGGAGATGTCACTGGATGTTCATGTGTGTGTCAGGTTGATTATCCCATAATTACAGTGCACATCTGACACATGGCACACGAGGAGCAGATTTGGTTCTTTCCACATGGAATTGTGGCAAATGGGGCTGGGAGGAATGGCTCTTAATTACAGAATATCACTTCAAAGGGTGGAGTTCTGGTGTTAAAAATTTAAATTGTCTTTCCACACAGACACAGAGCAGACCCAAGTGCAGGGTACTGACCAGGAATATTCCTCTCAAATCCAGCTGGAAGGAGATGCTCAGGTATTTGTGAGGTTGCAGGGAATTCCCACCCCAGAATGAGAGGCATAAAGTGCTCCAATCCCAATGTCCAACCTGGCCTTGGACATTCCAGGGATGCAGGGGCAGCCCCAGCTGCTCTGGGAATTCCAGCCTGGCCAGGACTTCCCAATTCCCAAAATCCCATCCCAATCTCCCCTTTCCCAATCTGAAGCTGTTCCCTGTGTCCTGTCCCTCCAGGCCTTGGCCCCAGTCCCTTCCAGCTCTCCTGGAGCCCCTGGAATGTGCTGGAAGCTCTCCCATTGTTAATCATTGGAAGAGGAGCCCTCCAGTGAAGCATGTCCATAATTCCCTCAAGGATGGGGAATCTCCCATTCCTGACAGGAATGACACTAATTAAGGATCAGGAACAGATGGGCTGATTTAGCAGGAATTCATCCTGCCCTGCCAGGCAGCACCAATCCTGATGGGATGGGATGGGATGGGAACCATGGGATGGGATCCATGGGATGGGAGCCATTGGATGGGATGGGATCCATGGGATGGGAGCCATTGGATGGGATGGGATCCATGGGATGGGATGGGA
>VXBS01000417.1:20547-36675 GCA_013400255.1 Sitta europaea
TCGATGTGATGGGATGGGAAGCATGGGATGGGAGCCATTGGATGGGATGGGATCCATGGGATGGGATGGGATCCATGGGATGGGATGGGACTAGGTGGGATGGGATGGGATCCATGGGATGGGATCCATGGGATGGGATGGGATCCATTTGATGGGATGAGATCCATGGGATGTGATGGGATCCATGGGATGGGATGGGACTAGGTGGGATGGGATGGGATCCATGGGATGGGATCCATGGGATGGGATCCATGGGATGGGATGGGAACCATGGGATGGGATTGGGTGGGATGGGATAATGGGATAATGGGATGGGATGGGCTGGCAGCTCCCTGGGGGAGTCACACTCAGAACTTCAGGATTTTCCAAAGGTGCAGCACCAGGAAGTCGTTAGCCCAATTAACCCTTCACTGTCAATCCAAGAGTTCTTCCCAACCCAGCTACAATCCCACAAGCACAGGGCCAGCCAGAGCTCGTGGTTTTCCAGAGGGATGGCAAAACCCCACACTGATTGGGTTACAGGGATTGTACAGCACCAAGGGTGGGAATTCCTGCAGTCTGAACTCAGAAGTCTCCCTGCAAATCAAACCTCATGCTTGTGTTTATGATCCTGCAGGGCATGACAGAGCTCCAAGCTCGGGAAGCTGAAAGAGGTGGAAATAAATCCTGGGAACCACCAAGATATTCAGCAGCAATCTGAGAAAAACAGGAGTGGGTTTTTCTGATATAAACCCCTGCCTCTGTGGCCACCTGCACTGTAAATTGGGCTCAGTTTCCTCACATTCTCTCCTTACAACTCCCAATTCTTTTCAATTACCAAAAAGAGGGGGGAAAAATACGTGTACAATGTAGCAGTGCAGCTTCATGGATATGATGGATGCTGCAGCAGCTTCAGTTTGGATTTTTTTCCATGAATTTTTATCGCCCTGCACTGTAAAAACTGCACCAGGAATCCTAACACTTGTCCTAACTCATCCAGCTCTGTGTGAATCATTTTAGTCCTCTGCATATTTCATCTTTTTTCCTCTAACTAATAGTGCTCCAACGCTGTGAATAATTTATTATTCAGCCAAATTTATGATTATGCTGATTCTTTTTCTCGTAAAGAAATACATTTTCAGAATATATTGATTTTAGCTGGAAGTGCTCCAGGTTGGACAGGGCTTGGAGCAACCTGGGCTAGTGGAAGGAGTCTTTTCCCATGGGAAGGGGGTTGGAATTAGGTGATTTTCAAATTCCTTTATTTTAAAGGGATGTCCCAGCCTTCAGCTGATGAATTTAAACCTCGGTGATGTCACTTAATTACAGAATTTAGGGGAGAAAGCTGAACACAGATGGAATCCCAACCTTTGCCATATTCCCCAGTGAGGAATGCAGCAAGAGGAATCCAAGAGCTCTGTTCTCCTTGGATTTTCCCCCTTTAACATCAGCATGCAGCACTCAGCCCCAATGAAATAATACCTGGAAAAAAAAAAAAAAAAAACACAACCCTCCTCTCACTTCCTCCCTCTCTATATTTATTTATAAATATAAATCATCCCATCCCCTTATCAATGAAATCATAATTGCACTGATAGCAGCACAGCAGCAGCAGATGGGCCCGTGGAAAATGTGAAATAAACCCGAGATTCTGCCAATTCTAAGAATTCAATGGTTTATAAATATTTCTTTCCATATCACAAATGAGCATTATTGGAGATAGGCTCTACCTAAGTAGCTCCAGATCAGCTTATCTGTGCAAGCTGAGGGATTTGGGAGACAGGCACTTTTCAGGAGGAAGTTTCTGAGAGGAGCAAAAAGTGGGAAGAAACTGGACCAAAAAAAAAGTGAGGGAAAAGGAGGAATGGCAGAATGACAACAGAATGTTTCTGGTCAGTGGCTGTGGAGAAAATAAATATGGGAGGAGGAAGGAAGGGTTTGGGGAAGACACACCTTTGGCATTCCCAAAGGGAGTGGAGGGGTCTGGGATCCCTGGATTTGTACAGAAACAGGGGCAGGAGGAAGGAAAACCCCACAAATCATCAAAAAGTTCCATCCAGCAGTGAGCACAGTGCCCCTGGGAATTGGGGCAGTGGGGATCTTCAGGGATGAGAGGCTGAGGAGACACAATCCAAAATACAGGATATGTAATTCCATGGAAGAGTGGTGTGGGAGGCAAATTCCAAAAGGGATTTAACAACGCTCAGCAGAACTGGAATCAGAGGACATGAAGAGCTCAGGGATGCTCTGATTAAAAAATAACTGCAAAAGTTTAAGATTAAGGAAATCAGCCTGAACTCTGAGTGCTGGAGCAGGGGAGGACCTAAGGAAAAAAAATTGATTTAATTAAATAGAAAAAAAACAACAAAATAGGAAAGAAAACCCTGTGTGTTTTTTTACCCATTGAATTCATCCCTGCTTTAGGATCAGGGTATGGAAGATGGAAAAGTAATGGATTTATAGCTCTACAGATGCACCCAGCATTACAAAGGCCCCACACTGGATTTCCACCCAAAAACACCCTCAGCACTCCTGGGATTTACAAAGCCTCATGTTGACAGCAGAGCAGGGTCTGAGTGAAGTCAAGAAAAGTTAATTAAAAAATAATAATGTCCCTCCCACTTGATCCCTCCTGCTGTGCTCTCCTCTCACCTCCTGTGTTTGCCATCAAAGAACTGAGCACCCAAAAATTGAGTTAATGAGAAAAAAAAGGCAAGGAAAAGCATCCTCAGGAAAAGCCCAAGAGGTTTCCTTCCATCCTCCCATCTGAAAAAAAGTGATTCAAGAACCTGAAACTCTTCCCAGAGCTTGGCCAGATTTCAAAGGCTGCTTGGAAAGGATGGAAAGAAGGAGGGAGAAGAGACAACTTGCACTGTCCCAGGCTGCTCAAAGCCCTGTCCAGAACATTCCACGAGGGGAGCCTCTGTCAGTCCTGAACCCCCCCAGACACAGGGAGCTCCTGCACTTCCCAAAGAGGATTTCTGAAGATTTTATGAAGGTCAAACCAATGAAGCAGGAGGAAAAACCAAGATCCCTGAATCTGTTCCTTGTTGTTGTAGAGATAAATACATGATATAGAGTCTTGTGACTGTTTTAAGGTTGTGTGAAGGATGAATTTATTTTCAGGGATTGTTTTTTTTATATACAATTTTCTATAGACTACAGTGATTGGTGAGAGAAAGACAAACTTCTTTCCTCACATTGGTCAAACCAGAGGGACATCAAAAGAAAATTCTCCTCACAGAAAGAATTCACAACAGGAATGCTGTTACAAAAACAATCTTGGTGTTTACATTCCCTCTTTGGGAAGAAGTTTCAGAAAACCTAAACATCAGAAAACTAGAGCTTTAGAAAGTCAGAAACTTCAGGCCTGAAAACCAGACTACAGCTCCTGACCTTCGGGGTGGTTCCACCTGACCTGCACAAGCCCTTTGGAAAATCCATCCTTCCCAAAATATCTCCTGGATTAATGATCATTAGGAAAAATAAGGGATGGGTGAAAGCCAGGCAGGGGTCCCACACAGCACAGAAGAAAAACCCAAGCAGAGACAGAAGCTCCAGCACTGCCAAGGTCCCCACGTGCCACATCCACGGGGCTTGGGAATCCCTCTGGGAATGGGCACTCCCCACTGCCCTTCCAATGCTTTTCCCAGCTTTTCTTCCAGCCCTTTCCAGGAAAAAAAATCCACCAAAAAAACAGACCTCAGATTTCTTGCTTCATCTCCCACTTTTTGATATTCCAAATAAACCCCCAAGCGAGTGACGATGACAGAGTGGAAGGGATGAGAGGCTGTTGAACAATGCCCAGAAAATCAATTTCCAACTGCTGGTTGTGTTATTTAGATTCAAGAAAAAACACCCCTCACATAAAGGACTGCATGTCTGAGCTATTGAGAAGGCAGAGACAAAATGTAAAATTGAGCAGCATCGAGGAAACTATCACAAAATATCAATTTATAGACAAGCCCATTAAATATTTTGTACTCCAGCTTTCTGCTTGTACAGTAAAAGTGGCAACTGGATACAAATTTCAAGCAGGAACTCAAAGCCTGCAAAAACAGGAGTACAATGCAACTTTGGAATGGAAATTTCAACTCCAGAGGCAATTTCCCATTGCCAGTGCTCATGGGTGCATGAATTATCCTCTCAGGGATAAATAGGATTTATTTGATTGCTTTATCAGCTCTCCACTTTATCAGATCTCCTGGAGCAGTGGGAGACATCCCAGGGATATTTGGAGATTCCTTGTTTGAAAACACAGCAGGGACAAAATCGTTTCACTCCTATGGAGGAGCAGGGCCTGACCATGAAATTATAATTATTGCCACAACAATCTCTGAAGCAGCCAGGAAAGGGACAAATCAGAAGGAAAATATTGTCAGCATTTTATTTAAATGAACTTTGGAAAAGTCTGCCACGACAGGAGCAGTATTAGAGCTTGGTAAGGGATTAGATGGAGCAATTATTGCAAAATTTGATGCCAAAAGACACAAAGTTTGTCACCATCACTGCTCTGAAGCCACAATTCCAAGTGATCCTGAGCTGCAGGACACTTGCCAAGAGTCCTGGCTTTTTCAGGACTCTTGGAAATCCTATCCCTGTCACTACTCTCCCAATTTTTATAGAAAATCCTGAGATGCATTCTTTGTGAAAGGCAGGAGATGGGAGAAATTCAGAAATATTCCAGGAAATCCCATCCTTCTCACCACTCTCCCAGTTTTTATAGGGAATTCTGAGAAGTAATCCTTAAGAAAGGCAGGAGATGGGAGAAATTCAGGAATATTCCAGGAAATCCTGAGGAGCAATCTTTGTGAAAGGCAGGAGATGGGAGAAATTCAGGAATATTCCAGGAAATCCTGAGAAGCAATCTTTGTGAAAGGCAGGAGATGGGAGAAATTCAGGAATATTCCAGGAAATCCTGAGAAGCAATCTTTGTGAAAGGCAGGAGATGGGAGAAATTCAGAAATATTCCAGGAAATCCTATCCTCCAGCCCAGCAGGAATTCCAGCCCTGCCCATGGCATGTGGGACAGGCTCTGGGAAGTGTCAAAGCACCTCCTGGGATTTTCCTCCTGGGATTTTCCCAGTTAATCCTGGCAAAGCACTCCAGTCAGGGGGGGAGGCAGCTCTTGTGTCCCTCACATTTCCATCCCCATGAGGCCTGACAGCCCCTAATTAACTGTCATTAGCAAACACATGTCAGGGCCTGGCCAGTGCTGGATCTGCTAATTTACCTCCAGAATGCTGAAATCCACCTTGAAACCAGCTGGGGAGACAATTTTGTTGTCTTGTTAAACATTCCCTACCTCCCCAATTCCTAAATTCTCCCGTTTGGAATAACTGATGGATTAAAAGGAGCTCCTTGCTCTGTGCTGGATCTGCTAATTTACCTCCAGAATGCTGAAATCCACCTTGAAACCAGCTGGGGAGACAATTTTGTTGTCTTGTTAAACATTTCCTAAATTCTGCTGTTTGGAATAACTGATGGATTGAAAGTGTTCCTTTCCTTGCTCCTTGCTGTGGGCAGCCCTAAGGAGAAGGACACAGGGCAGGGTGGGAGCTCTGCAGAACCAGGAGGTGAAAAATGAAACAATCCCACCCAAAAACCCACAATGAAAGTGGAGCTGAGTTTTGTGGAGCCCCCTGCACAGTCAGACCTTAGTCCTGTCTTAGTTTTATTAATTAGAGCAGGCTTAAATTAATCCAGCTCTGTTTCTGCAAGAGCACAGCAGAGGAGCTGGGTGGGAAACTCCTCATGGAATTCCTGGTGACATCGCCCCCTCTGCTGCACAAAGTCACCCAAAGGAAGAAATTTTAGGGATTCAGGTAGGAATTTAAAGGGGGAAAAGACAGTTCTTCCCTGTGAGGGTGTGGAGGCCTTGGAACAGAATTCCCAGAGCAGCTGTGGCTGCCCCTGGATCCCTGGGAGTGTCCAAGGCCAGGCTGGACAGGGCTTGGAGCACACAGGGATGGTGGGAGGTGTCCCTGCCATGGCAGGGGTGGAATGAGATGATTTTAAGGTCCCTTCCAACCCAAACCATTCCATGACTCTTTGATATCTGTTTTAACCCTTCATTCACTGCTGTGGACTCTTGAGATGTTCATGGGAATTTCTGACCTTGAGAATCATGGGAATCTTTTGAGATGCTCATGGGAATTTCTAACCTTGAGAATCATTGGACTCTTGTGATGCTCACGGGAATTTCTGACCTTGAGAATCATTGGAATCTTTTGAGATGCTCATGGGAATTTCTAACCTTGAGAATCATTGGAATCTTTTGAGATGCTCATGGGAATTTCTAACCTTGAGAATCATGGGACTCTTGTGATGCTCATGGGAATTTCTGACCTTGAGAATCATTGGAATCTTGTGATGCCATTGGGAATTTCTGACCTTGAGAATCATGGGAATCTTCTGAGATGCTCACAGGAATTTCTGATCTTGAGAACCATGGGACTCTTGTGATACTCATGGGAATTTCTGACCTTGCTGCCAACTGCTCTGGAATTTGTTTAATCACTCCCTCCTGAGGGTGCCACCAGCAAGATTCCACCAAAGAACTCATTATTTATCTTTTCCTTCACGCTTATGCAGTGAAATATTCCCATCCCCTTCTCCAGGTGTCCAGCAGAAGTGCAAAGGGACTGAGGGGCCCACCTGAGGTTTTCCACACAAGCTCTGTGAGAAAAACACACGAGGTAAAGCAGAACCCTCCAATAAGCCAGGGTGATTTGGGGAATTTTGGAAGCTGGGTCACATCCCTGAGATGCTCCTCCTCTGGGAAGGCAACAGGACTGAGGGCTGGAAATGATTCCTGAAACAGTGATTCCCACTAATGGGCATTTCCAGCAGTTCTCATTAGTGTCATTATTGATTCTTCTCTGTATTTTCCCCTGTGATTCTTCAGTTTATTTATTTTTTTTTTCCCCTTGGGATTTTGCAATTACAACATCCAACAGTGCCCATGGCTCTGTAGGGAGGAGTAAATCCCCCATTTCTGTAAAATGCCCATTTCCTGGCACATTTTTGATGGTGATTATGAGCAGACAAGGTGCATTTTGGACATTTCAGCATTTCAGGCCACGCCATGGGAGCACTTTGCAGCTCATGCTGCTTTCACTCCTTTATTCCCAAAGCAACTCAGTCATGGGGCAGAATTCAAGCCACAGGTGGAAAATGCCACAATTGGACAGACACAACCCTGAGCCAACTTCTGAATTTGTCTTTTCAAACAGAATCTTTCTGCTGCTTTTGTGGCAGAGTTGGAAATAACTGCAATTAGTGAATGCTGTGGCTCGTGTGTGAATTAGAGGACTCCAGGAGAGTTTGCATTTCCTGCCTGGTTTCATTTCAGAGTTTATCAAGGCACAGAAGGACAGTTTAGGCTGCACACACTCATTAATATTCTGCTGATGAAGTTCCCATTCAATGCCACATTCCTTGAAAAATGCAAAGGAACATCCCCAACCTTCCTGGGATGAGGACAAATCCTCCCCATCTCCCTCCATCATCCTGGCCATGTTTATATTTTCCCTCAGCAGAATTATTTCCTCCATCTGCTCCTCCTGCAGGAGTTGCTTCCTCCTTCTCCTGCTTTCCCCAGCTTCCCAAATAAAACACATTTATCCACCGTGGTTCCCCCAAATACCAAATACAGAATATTTGGTGGATATTTTCTGCATATGCAAACACATTTTGCAGAACTGATCAGCAACTCAAATAAGCAACAACCTGCAGAAGTCAAAGCCCTGAAAATTTCCCAGACAGAGAGGGGCACAACCCAGATGGGTGTGGGTGTGTGGATGAACACAAACCCCACTGATAAATAACAATATTTGGTTATTAAATCCCTCCTGGAACACCACTGAAGATATTTATGGCATCACTTTCTGGTTTAGGGACTGAAATTCGCCCCTGAAATGGGCACAGCATTAAAACCCTGACAGGGCTCTGGCTGGGTAATGTGTTTATAGCTCTCTGCATTTAAAAAAAAAAAAAAAATTAATTAAAAGCTTGGTAAAAGGTCAGAAGTTGCACAGGGTTACATTTTTCTAGCATGAGGAAGCAGTTTCTCTCCAAAGCCTGCAGACAAATGTACTTTTTCTTTGTCAGACAGAAAAAGGTCTTGGAGGGTGATAAATAGCAGAGCTGTCCAATTTTGTAATCCAGTCAGAAAAAATAGACATCTTTGTGCCGAGGTACAAATCAAACCAGCTTTTTCTTTCTTTGCTTAATCACCAATTAAAAATGCAATATATTATGTGAAGTTTCAGGTAATCTAAATTGAATTTCATTCACATTAAAGAATGCAACCTCTCATTTGACAAAAATGGAGCAACTATTCTTTTGGAGAGCCCACGGAATCAGTAATTTAGTACAACTGGAAAGTGTGTGGCTTCTCAGAAAAGAATTACACTGCTGATTGTGTTAAGCAAATAATAATTAACACAAGTACATACAGCTCTAATTAGCAAGGAACTTAATTAAACAAATACACCAGCACAGCAAAATGCATAACAAAGTAATTGTACAGTGCCTTGCCAATGTGGTTTTTATTTTTGCACGGTGATTATAAAACAATTTTGGGTAGAGAAAAGCAGAAATCAGGCTCTGCCCAGCCCCTCTGAAACACACAGAGAGCCCAGGAAATGCTGTGGAATTCCCTGCTCTGCCTGGAATTCCCTGCTCTGCCTGGATATTTCACTGTAAAAGCGTGGAGAAAAGTTAAATCAAGATTTCTTTGGTGGGATCTTGCTGCCTTGTCCCATCCCTGTCTGTCTTTATGAGCTGGAAGAGCTGTGCACAAAAACTTTGAACAATTCTGGGTTTCAGGGTTATGAAGGGAAAGTCCTGATTCCCTAAATTAAAACAATATAAAAGTTCCATTTGTCATCTCTAATCCCTTTATCTTCTTCTGGCCAAGCTTGGAAAATAAACCTTGATGTGGAGGTGTGGAGTTAGGGAAGAGCTGGAGTTGGGATTGTCCAAGACAGTGGATTTTGGGGATCTTCAAGGATGAAAATTCCACAAATTTCTCTCCCTGCTCAGGAGAGAAGATTTTCCTCATGGCCAGGTGGAATTCCCTCATGTTGAAGTGGAATGTCCTGACTTTGAGCCCTGACTTCAGGATTGCAGTTACCAATCCATGGTGTCAAGCATGGAAATCTTGGATTTCCCTGGAATTTTCAAGCCTGCAGTTACCAATCCATGGTGTCAAGCATGGAAATCTTGGATTTCCCTGGAATTTTCAGGCCTGCAGTTACCAATCCATGTTGTCAAGCATGGAAATCTTGGATTTCCCTGGAATTTTCCCTCTGACAGTCAATCAGCCTGTGCAGTTTGCATGAAGAAGGATTCTCCCATCCTTCCACCACAGCATGGGTTAATTCCCTTGGACAAAAAGTGTCTCCAGCCACCCCAAAAACCTCAGGAAGTTCCCTCACAAAGACCATTAGGATCAACTGGAAATGGTTTATTCCAGGAAAAAAACCCTGATTTTTTTCTGAAACACACCTCTCATTTCACCAGATGGTTTTCCCACAAATCCCTGGAGTTAAGCAGAGTTTTTTCCAGGACTCAGAGTCCTTCACTCCAAGGTCTGGAATTTCCTGCCCTACTCCCAGCTCACCCTCCCTTCCCCCAGGGGTTTTATCCATCCCTGGGTTTCTGAAGGGAGAGTGAAGGCTCAAAATTCATCTGCAAATTCCCAAAAAACCCTCTTGTCCCTGTGGAATGAACTCCAGGGAATTCAGCATCACTGGTGGGTCACCAAGAACCTGAAGGATCATCCTCCCACCCCAAATATTCACCAATATCTGGACTGATATTGGCCATTGGCACCAACCCAGGTCCTGCAGAAATCTTTTTTTTTTTTGGTCTCCATCCCATTTTCTCACACCAGTTTTCATCCTCCATCTTTCCAGGTTGTAATTTCCTCCTAAATTATTCCTGCATCACAGAAATGAGGATTTTTTCCCCTTGTTTCTGTCCCTGTTTAAGTATTTCCAGCCAATAAAGACATTTTAAATCAGTGAATAAAAAGGAAAAGGAATAGTGGGGAGCTCCTTATGGCTGGGGAGTCGTGGGCATCTTTGAGATAAAAATGCAACTGCCTCTTTAATATCTTTTATGAGTCTAAAGCAGCAGCAGTGTTGATGCAGCCTAATTAAATCAATTCATCTGTGGAACTTTCCAATGTTTGGACTTTTTCCAGGAGGGCTCCTTGGAGCATCTTTTTTCCATTCTCAATCTCTTCCTAAAATTTCAGAGGTAAACAACAACAACAAAAATGGTAATTTCTTTCCTGACACTCTACAATCACTGAAGGTTGAAGCCCCAAAGGATTTTTTTTCCTTGATGTTAAACTCTGTGTTTATCAATCCTGCTCTCAGCCTGGAGCTCCTCACCACCACTCAGCTCTTTATTATTTCCTAATTTATTATTTGTATTTCTGTGGTGCCTGCAGGCTTTGAGGAGCTGATTTAGCCACGGTTTCCCTTTCCTGTTTTTTTTTTTATTTCATTTTTGGGTGATATAAACTGGAAGATCAGGCTTCCTGCTGGCTTAAAATTCATGGAATAAAGATCACAGGAACTCAGGGTGGGATCTGGAATTGCAGGCTGAGTTTGCTCAGGGTTCTGGGGGAGTTTTCCCACCATGGGATATTTTTGGGATGCTCTGTCACCACACAAGCACTCCCTTGTCAAAGATCTTCAGCTCTGAAGCAGGAAAGTTGATTTTTAATTTCATTTTAAACTTGGGAGTTTTGGGTTTTGATGGCCACGTGTGTCACATGAGCATCTATGTGATTAACAGAACCTTAATTGAGGTTCTCTTAAGAGGTTGGAGAACCTGTAAAGTATTTAATGAAATTAAAAAGCTGCTAAATTAAAGGCTGCTGTCCATGACTAGAAGAGCCCCAACACCCCAGAGAACCACGAGATGGACACACACATCCCAAAGGCAGGGGCTCTGGAAATTGCTGTTCCAGTTATGTTATATCCACACAATCCCCCAAGAGCTGTGTCTTAACACAAATATTTTCCAGAAAAACCACCCTGGTCCCAAAGAACTTGGTCCTTAAATCCAGAAATGAGGATTCTGGAGGGATTTCCTAATTTGTGGAATCCCAGAATAGGATGGAAAAGACCTTCAAAGGTCACCTTTTGCCATGGGCAGGGACATCTTTATCAAAATCAGGTTTCTCAGAGCCCCATCCAACCCTGAAAGGAAACTTAAAGGAGCTTGGTCTGGAGAAAAAAAGGAAATCTTGCAAATAAACCTCCCACAGAAATGAGAGACTGAACAACAGAGAATTCAGCTGAGGCATAATAAATATTCCCAATAAAAGTAATAAGTTGGACAGTATAAACACAGGTGCAGCTGTTTAATCAGTGCTGGTTTATAGGGAATCTGCTCCAATGAAATTAAACAGCAGCAGAAATGGGATATAAAACTCCTTTTTGGTATTTTGATATGATATCAGGCACTCCATGTGGGTTATTTAGCATTATCACTGCACCAAGATTCAGCCATCTGATGGAAACAGAACCTTTGGAAGATGTTTTCTTTCCCCCACCTTAACCCTGCAAAAAAAAAAATCCTAAACCTCTGCTTATTCTACAGAACAAGTTTTATTCAGCAACACAAACCCAACCAATATCCAAAATCAACCAACCCACCCAGGGCACAGGCTCAGCTGGACCTGAATTTCAATTTTATTGACTTGGGTGAAAAATTGTGATGCACACCCAGAATCTGGGGGAAAAACTGCATGTTCTGGGAAGAAAAACCAATTTTTTTCAGGTTTTGTGTGCAGAGAGGGGATTCCCTGTCCAGTTCTTGGCCTGGATTTTCCTCCCCTGTTCCTGGCTGGAGTTTGGAGCTTGCCCAGATCCAACCTTTCCTCTTCCTAACAGAAGCCACTCAATATTTTCATTTCACTCTGCTCCTGCCAGAGTTTCTGCTCTTTCCCTGAGCTTTCCTCACCCAGTTTGTGAAGCTGAACAACCAGAACCAGCCACAGTTAGCACAGGGATTAACCCTTCTCATTAATACTTTACTAATTTCCTAATGAAACTCTTCCCCAGATCCCATTTGCCTTTTCCACAGCTGCACCACCTCCCTCCTGCCCCGTGGTTTCCACCTCACCACCCCCTCTTCCTCTCACTTTTCCTTCTGTCAAAGCCTCTGCAAGAAACCCTGAGCTACTTAAAAAGAGCAATAAAATGTTATTACATTCAATAACTTCCAGCAGAATCAAATCTTCTTTTCAGAAACAATCTAATTCTGAAACCAGGATCCACCACCTTCCCTGCAAAGCACAATATATTGGGAGAAAAAACCAACCTCAGCTGGGCTAAACCAGGATTTTAACGCTTCCTTATCCTGGGAGGGATCTCTGACAAGGAATTTAAAACAGGAAAATGCACAAAGGATTTCTGGGATGGCGTTCAGCCTTTTGTTTTACCTCCTGTGAGCAAACAGATGATCAGAGAACTGGATAAAAGGCTTTTTCTCTGGATCAAGAATGCTTTCTGGAGTGATGGAATAGAGGTGATCAGAGGAAATGCAGCTGCAGCAGCGAGGAAGGGTTTGTGTGATAGATTATAAGACCTTAATGCATTATAAACACACAGAAAAGCAGTTTAGTTTGGCTTGCAGGAGTTTAGGGCAGCGTGGAGAGACATCAGCAAGTCAAAGCAGCAGTGGTGTTACTGAGGGATCAAACAGAAAATCCTTAATTTTGGAGTATTTTGCTATTAATAGCCTGGCTAAACAAGTTGTAGCCCAGGTTCTCCCAAGGAAAATGGGAATTTGTGGGAAATTTTGCTGGGCAGCGTGGTGACATCTGCACACCTGTGCTAATGCACAATGGGGTCTGGGGCCAGCACCCCGAATCCTGGCCTGGGGGGCACATCTGGGGCACATCTGGAGCACCGTGCCCAGCTCTGGGGCACGTCTGGAGCCGGGAGGGAGCTGGAGCTGCTGGGAAAGGGCCGGGGGCAGCTCCTGCCCGGGAGAGGCTGAGCGAGCCGGGGCTGCTCGGGGCAGGGGGAGCCCATCCCTGGGATCCCGATCCATGGACAATCCATCCCGGGGGTCCCGATCCAGGGGCAGCCCATCCCTGGGGATCCCGATCCAGGGACAGCCCATCCCTGGGATCCCGATCCAGAGGGAGCCGGGACTGCTCGGGGCAGGGACAGCCCATCCCTGGGATCCCGATCCATGGACAGCCCATCCCGGGAATCCCGATCCATGGACAGCCCATCCCTGGGATCCCGATCCAGGGACAGCCCATCCCGGGGGTCCCGATCCAGGGCCAGCCCATCCCTGGGTTCCCGATCCAGGGACAGCCCATCCCTGGGGATCCCGATCCAGGGACAATCCATCCCTGGGATCCCGATCCAGGGACAGCCCATCCCTGGGATCCCGATCCAGAGGGAGCCGGGACTGCTCGGGGGAGCCAGTATTCCTTGAAAATCTGATGATGTCAGTCCCTGCAGCTCCTACAGGTGGCTCATAAAAAAGGGAGAGGGACTTTTCGACAGGTAGATAAGACAAAGGGGAATGGATTTAAACTGCCAGAGGACAGGGTTAGATGGGATATTGGGAAGGAATTCTGGGCTGTGAGGGTGGGGAGGGGCTGAGATGGAATTCCCAGAGAAGCTGGGGATGCCTCTGGATCCCTGAAGTGTCCAAGGCCAGGCTGGTGCACCCTGGGATTATGGAAGGTGTTGAAGGTGGAACTGGGTGATTTTAAGGTCCCTTCCCACCCAAACCATTCCATAATTCCTTCGCCTCCTTGGCACATCTCTCTGGGAAATGTGCACAGAGGAGAAAAGTTCACCCAGTGAAACCATTCCCAAATCCCACTTTTTGCTATTACCATATGAAACTCCAGGAAAAACCTTCGCAAAAATCAGAACTAATGTGATGTTACAGCTGGGATTGGGTTGAGCTATGTGACAAGGGAACAACACTTGCACAAACTCCTCTCCACATCAAAGGGGAATCGCTGGAGACGAGCTTGAAAAGCTTCATCCCGTCCTCACTAATGCAAAGAGCACAACAAAAACCACAAAGCAGCAGCTCAGCCCGGCCACCGAATGATCAGGGAAACAGCAGAGATTGAAGGGGCTTTGAAACCTCCTTTTGCAACCTGATTTGCATCAAGTAGCCACTCCAAAGGGAGGCAAAGGCTGGGAAGCACTAATGAAGATAAAGCAGCTACGTGAGAAGGATGCTTTTGAAGAGAATCCCCCCCCTCCGTGCCCCCCTTCCACTGCTGGGCAGAGACTGAGCTGGAAGATTGCACCAGGCACACTCTGCTGGCTCAGGAGAACATTGGTGACCAAATTCCACCCCTGGAGGGGTTCAGCCAGCCCTGGAAGTGCTCAAGGCCAGGTTGGATGGGGTTTGGAGCAGCCTGGGATGGTGGGAGGTGTCCCTGCCTATGGAAAGTGTCCCCTGCCCATGGAAAGTGTCCCCAACCATGGGAGGTGTCCCTGCCCATGGCAGAGGTTGGGATTGGATAATCTGTAAGGTCCTTCCAACCCAGACCTTTCCAGGAATCACTGCTTGGTCCCTCAGACACCCACAAAGCCAAACCTCGTGGTAGGAAAGTTTAAAACAAGGTTAAACAGCCCCAAACCAAGCTCAGACCACGTGGCAGCAGCAGGGGCCTCACCACCAAATGCTGGCTCAGGAGAACATTGGTGACCAAATCCCACCCCTGGAGGGGTTCAGCCAGCCCTGGAAGTGCTCAAGGCCAAGCTGGATGGATTTGGAGCAGCCTGGGATGGTGGGAGGTGTCCCTGCCCATGGAAAGTGTCCCCAACCATGGGAGGTGACCCCAGACATGGGAGATGTCCCCAACCATGGAAAGTGTCCCCAACCATGGGAGGTGTCCCTGCCCATGGAAAGTGTCCCCAACCATGGGAGGTGACCCCAGACATGGGAGATGTCCCCAACCATGGAAAGTGTCCCCAACCATGGGAGGTGTCCCTGCCCATGGAAAGTGTCCCCAACCATGGGAGGTGACCCCAGACATGGGAGATGTCCCCAACCATGGAAAGTGTCCCCAACCATGGGAGGTGTCCCTGCCCATGGAAAGTGTCCCCAACCATGGGAGGTGACCCCAGACATGGGAGATGTCCCCAACCATGGAAAGTGTCCCCAACCATGGGAGGTGTCCCTGCCCATGGAAAGTGTCCCCAACCATGGGAGGTGACCCCAGACATGGGAGATGTCCCCAACCATGGAAAGTGTCCCCAACCATGGGAGGTGTCCCCAACCATGGGAAGTGTCCCCAACCATGGAAAGTGTCCCCAACCATGGGAGGTGACCCCAGACATGGGAGATGTCCCCAACCATGGAAAGTGTCCCCAACCATGGAAAGTGTCCCCAACCATGGGAGATGTCCCCAACCATGGGAGGTGTCCCCAACCATGGGAGGTGTCCCCAACCATGGGAGATGTCCCCAACCATGGAAAGTGTCCCCAACCATGGGAGGTGTCCCTGCCCATGGCTGGGGTTGGAATTGGATAATCTTTAAGGTCCTTCCAACCCAAACCATTCCAGCAATTGCTTGGTCCTTCAGACACCCATGTGAGGAGTGAGGGATTTGTCTTTCCAAAGCAGCTGTGAGATCAAACCAGCACTGAGAGAGAAAAGAAACAACGGGAAGGATCCCACTGATTGGTGAATGGAACAAAAAAAAGATATTTGCCTTTACAGACAAAGTGTAGGTTTGCTGAGAAATGAGATTGGATATGGAAAGATGAAAGAAACAATGGGGAGAAACCATAAATTCCTTAAGAATTAAAAATTAAAGGGAGGGTTGTACATGAGAGGGGAATCTCAGGTATCAGGGGTTTTGGGCAGTCTGTGCCTCTCAAGTACCTCAGCCAGTGGGGAAAGAGAGAGGGAAATGGGGCTGGAAAATCGGGATAAAAAGGGGGAAATTATTATTATTGTCATAATAATAATGATAATAATAATTTGGATGAATAGGAGGCTGCATCCTCCAAAAATTGGAGAGCCCCCAGGGTAATGCCCCATGGCCTCTCCCTTTATTTAAATAAAGTCAAAGGACTCCTCTGTCTCCTTTTTGGACATAAAACTCTGGTTTATGGATTTTTGTGGATT
>VXBS01000417.1:42082-89735 GCA_013400255.1 Sitta europaea
GAATGGAATGGAATGGAATGGAATGGAATGGAATGGGATGGGATGGAATGGGATGGAGCTGTCAGCACTTAGAAGTTTTCACTGAATTCAGCTCCCATAATAAAGTTTCACAATAAACCACACTTTGAAGATGAAGATAATCCTTGCAAGAAGAGTTTCCCCCTTGGTTTCACAAAACTCCAACCTGCTTTTTCAGGTTATGAAACCAAACTAAACTTTAATTTAACTCTGGTTTGTTTCTTGCTTTTTTAGTGAGGCTGGACAAGGAAAGAGGGTGCTCAAGTTAAGTTTTTTTTCCCTGCAAAAAAACCCCCAAGCACACAAACAATTTCACCCTCTGCAACGAGCTGTAAAAATGAAATTCTACAGTTGCTCCACAATTCCCTGCAAAACTTTATAAATGGTGTCAGCTGAGAGAACACAACTACAGGGTGACAAAACCACAACTACAGGAGACAGCACCTGGATGGAGGAACTCAGCACTGCTCCCACACTGGCCTTGTTCAGAGGCTGCTTTAGTTAAAAAAAGTGAATTTTCCTGGAATGAATCTCAGGCTGATTTGGTTGGAAGACACCTGAAAAGATCATCTCATTCCAAACCCCTGCCCGGAGCAGGGACACCTCCCAGGCTGCTCCAAGAATTATGGAGCATTTTTAATTGCAAGACAGATTCATTAATACCCAGCTACTCCCAGAGGTCAGAGAGGAGGGGTCAGGAGCAGTGATTTCCATAAGAAGGAGAACTCCAAGCCACATCCACCCCAAGGGATGGCTTTGGGAGAAGACAGCAGGCAGATGTTGGGCTGCAGCACATCTGGCTGTACCCCAAACTGCTTCTCCCATCAAAAATCCAGCTGTGGGATGGAGCCTGTGGCTGTGATGTGAGTGTGACTGAAGGGCACAACCAGCACGGGGTGCTGCTGTCCCTCTGCCTGTGGGGAACACAAAAGCCATAAAGCTGTCTGAAAGCTGGGGGAGAAGTGAATCTGTGCAATGTGAGAGAGTCAGCTGTCAGCAAGGTCGAGAAAACAACAGGGCTACGTGCAAAATTAAGGATGGCCTAGAAAAAATGTTATGGTAGATAGCAGGAATATGCAAAGCTGAATAATGGACAGTTGCCTATTGCCTGAGACCTTTAGGAGAGAGCATTGTTAGAAAGAGCTTGTGATTGTTAGAGCTTGTGAGTGGTTAGAATTGCTGCTTGTGAAGTTTTTGCCATCTGTAATTGGCTGAAAAAGTTTTTAAAATGTACTGCAACCAGGAAGGGGTTGGCTGGCTGTTTTCTTGGGGCTGAAGCCTTTTGCTTAAACTGTATGAGACTGGTAGCAAAAACAGAGTAATAAAAACAGGCTTCAAGGCAGCCACAGCAGCTGCCCCATGTCACTCGTGTTTGTAAATAGAATATTTACCTGACACACACCCTGCTGGCCCCAGCCTGCCCAGACCCCTGTGCAGAGCTGCCTGCCCTGCAGCACATCCACACCCAGCCCGGAGTGAGCCCACAGCCCACTGGGGGGGATGCCTTAAGCTTTAGATTTTGTATTTTCTAGATTCTGGGCTGGTTTGGTGGGGAGTTTTAGGTGTTGTGTTAGCCATTCCCTGGCTCCTGTCCCTCCATCCCCTGGCCCCAGCCCCTCTCCAGCTCTCCTGGAGCCCCTGGAATGTTCTGGAAGCTCTCCCTGCAGCCTTCTCCTCTCCAGCTGAGCACCCCCAGCTCTCCCAGCCCTGGGGCAGCTCCATGGATTCCTCTGGACTCTCCCCAGCCCCTCCAGGTGCTGCTGTGTCCCCAGGGCTGGAGCAGCTCAGGTGGGGTCTCAGGAAAGTTGAGGGGGAGAAAGGCAACACACACATTCATAAATCCAGTAATTATTAATTACTATTAACACCACCACTAAAATAACATTTTAGCTGCTGCTGCTGGAGAAGGAAGTAACCTTCAACTCTGAGAAATATTAAAAACAGAGCAATCTGCAAGGAAATGATGATTGACAGAGGGAGAGGTAAAGAGCAATGCTTAAATAATACATGGAAACCTGTAATTCAGCCTGACACAAATTCATTTTTCTCACTCTGCCACTCCGAAGTATCCAATCAATGAGACAAATCTCCATGGCAAAGCCATTATTTAAACAAAGCTGGCTTGGCTTAAAATCACAATAATTTGGGCCAATTTAGGACTGTGATATTATGCACCATTTCGCATTGTGATGCTCTGAGAGATCCCACATTGATCTGGGAATGAAAAGCCAACAGCGTTTTGATAGTTCATAGATTTCCCCCTTTTCTCTTTGCCTGCCAGCCCCCAGATGTTGAAAAGCCCAGCAGCCACCACCCCTGCTTCCCACTCCGGGTTTGTTATCCCTGAAAGCCAAACTGGAGAGACTTCTTGAAAGAAGCAGCAGCAAGAAGAGGAGATAACGACTTAAACGCAGCTTTAACAATGCTGCTTTCTTCCCTTTTGAAATCAGCATCTGGGGTGGGTGGTTTTTTCCCCCAGAATATGTTCAATTGCTGCCTTAAATGAATCAGCAAAGCTGAGAAATGGGAGGAAAAAGTATTCCCGGAGTTGGTGGATGGGGTCAGATTTTAAGGACCCGGCGGGAATTTTGGTTCAGCTGCTGAGTCCCTAAAACTCCAAGGAATTAAAGAGGTCCAGCAGTTTGTGGGATGGAGGTCAGGGGAGTGCAGAGCCCGCAAGGATTGGGGCAGGAATTGGAGGGAAGGGCTGGAATGCCCATCCCTGGGAGTGCTCAGAGAACCTCGGGATGTGGCAGCTGAGGCCGTGGTGCAGTGATGGATTCTTTGATCAATCCCTTCCTCTGCCTGGGTGTTCATTCCCCAAACAGAAACCGGGAATTATCATCCTCCCAGTCCCCCCACTTCAGCCACATTCCATCCTCTCCCCCTCTGCTGTGCCCTGCTGAGGCAGAGGGGCTGATTCATCACTAAAATGCTCCTAACAAACAGAGAGATGGCAGCTGGATAATCTCAAATGGTTTTTCACCTCTGGCTTCTGTCGTTTTGCTAATCAGAAAACACGGAATTATCTCAATTTAGCAGCTGTCACTGTGCCACCCACCACTGGGTAACCTGGCTCGGCCCCACAGTCACTGTGCAAGAGAGCTCTAAAAAGGTGATCTGATGCCAAAACTCTGACTTAAACGAGAATATTCCCTTTTTTTATCACCTCACAATGGGATTTCAGCCCTGCAGTCACAAGGGAGAGGAAGATGAATCGTCCCTACAGACTCCAAATATTGCCAAGAGCTCCTCGTGGCAAGGTGAAATCCATGCCTGGTTCTCAGAGATTCCAACCCAGAGCCAAAATGTGACAGCTCTGAGGCAGCTCCAATGCAGGGGGATTTGGGGGATTACACTGGGAAGCACTGGAAGGGACATCCCGAAGTGAAAAGTTGTTTTGAGGATGTTTGTGTCCAGAAACTCTGCCTGCTTTGAGGTCTCAGTGCTGGCTCACGTCAAATAATCACAGGAAAATGCACAAATTTGGGTTTTTCCAGCTGTGATGCAACCAGGAGCAGGAATCCCTGGGCTGGTTTTGTGTGGAGCACCAGAACAGACACTCAAAAGTGCAGGGAGAAAATAGAGAAGAGGAACTCCAGAGGAGTCTGGTCCTTGCTGTTCCTGCCAATCCTTTGGGGGTTTTATCCCAAAACTGGGATAAAAGCAATTTAGTGAGGTCAGGGCATTGTTCTCTCAGGAAAGTGTCTCCCTGAAACTTAGAGGAATAATAATAATAATAATAATAATAATAATAACAAATCACTCTGATCCCTCCACATCCACCTGAATGCTGCTGCTCCCACCAAGCTTCCTGGTCATGAGCAAAATGAGGGAATATTCAAAAGATCTGAGCAGAATTAGGGAATATTAAAAAATCAGAGCAGAATTAGGGAATATTAAAAAAAATCAGAGCAGAATTAGGGAATAGTAAAAAGATCTGAGCAGAATTAGGGAATATTAAAAAGACCTGAGCAGAATTAGGGAATATTCAAAAGGTCTGAAAGCCTCGATGCTGCTGGCACAAGGACTCAGACATGGGCTGTACTTACTGAGCTCTGTGGGTTGAAAAGGACTTTAGAGCTCACCTTCCATCACCCCAGGCTGCCCCTAGCCCTGTCCAACCTGGCCTTGGACACTTCCAGGGATCCAGGACCTTAACAGAGGCTGGATTTTAATGCAATTTCACATTTCTCTGAGGGATCTGAGGAGCTTTTTCATGATCAGGAAGAAAATTAAGAGACAAACGCTGTTTATCTTAAACTAAATTAAACTTGGAAGCACCACCCTTGACAAGGAGAACTTTAAGGTGTAATTTGAGAATTTCAGCAGGTGAAAATAAAAATAAAATCAGAAATAAACCCCCTGGCCTTGATGCTATTGTGAAGGTTATAACAAGTGAAACACAGCAATGTGACCTTTTGGGATGAAGGAGCAGAACTCTGGCTGATCCTTAGGAAAGACAGCACCTCCCATCTTTCACAGCAATGGGAATTTATTTTAAAAACACCCAAACCATTAAAACCCACCACCTAAAAACAACAAAACGTTCTTCAGTAGAACAATCCCTGTCACCATCTGAGAATTCCACCTCAACCCCAGACAGTTCTGATCCTCACATATTTTATCACTGCCTTGCCTGTTGCTTTTTTCCCCCTGCAAAAAAGCAGAATTTGGGAGGACAAATGGAGCTCCTCACCTAACAAGACAAATGGATTTTATTGGCTTCATCAAGGAGAGCCACAACTCCACAGCTCATTTCTTCAGAGCTGCCTGGCACAAGCTCTGGAGGAGATGTAAAACCCAGCCCATAAATTAAGAGTTCATTAAAGAAATGCCAATGGGAGCTGCTGCAGCATGGAATCCACGTCCTGCACTGCTCCCACAGCCAGTGGGCAAAATAGTGCCTGCCAACAAATGAGGCAGGAGAACTCCACCTAATAAATCATGGGGAACTCCCTGATTTTTCTCCTTCAGCTGATGAGATCGTTGTGCTGCTCTGTATTTGATGACACCAAGGGTTATCCCAGTTTTTGCTGCTGTTGTTCACGTGACAGCTTGGCTTTGCCACAGTCTTTTCCATGGAATTGTTGTGCCTCTGCTTCCCTAAATTCACAGAATTCCAACTGGCTGTGGGAGGAGCAGCTTGGGCTCAGATTTGCCCAATTTGGGCCCTGAAGTTGATGGATTTTTTCCTGCAGAAAATCTCTTGGGGTGTCCTGTGCCCAGCCAGGAGTTGCATCCTTGTGGGTCCCTTCCAACTCAGGGTGTGTCCTGAAGGGGCAAAGTCTCACTTTTCCCCCCTGGATGGGTGAAAATCCTGGGAGAAAGGCTTTGCACAGCATCACTGAGGGGCACAAACACACAGGGAGTGAGATCAGTGAGAAGAGGATAAAGCAACCGAGTACAAATTGTCAAATATTAGCAACAAGCCTCCAAATTACCCCAGAGCGAAGCAGCTTCTCTGAGGTAACTCAATTCCTGCATTCAGAGCTGAAAAAAATGTTAAATCAGGACCAGAGAGTGATTATATTGATTTGCACGCCCTGAACCACAGGAATAGGAAATAAACAGGGGGGAAAAAAATAAAATCGTGCACACACAAAAAAAGGAGAAAATGTTTCTAACAATTTCATGTATTCCTCTCAGGAGTGCACAGCCATCAAGGCACGAGAAACTTCTGTTCCAGGAGGGAATGATCAGTTTTTATTTCCAGATGAGTACAAGACAGATGATTTCTTATTTTGTTTTTTAACTAATGGGCAACAATTCAAACAAGAAGTGAAGCCTGAAGAGGGCTGGGATATTTGCTGCTCCCAATGGGCCAAAAATTTTTTTCTTTTTTAAATAATGCATGAGACTTTATGAATATTCACCATGCTGGTGCATTTACAGAAATATTTTTGGGATTGCAGGGTGAGTGCCACAGACACCCGGATATTTTTTTGCTTTATTGTCTTGTCCTTATTGTCCATTATTAAACTTTTTAAATTTTACCAGGAAAGTGAAGCTGGATTATCTCCCTGGTCCCATCTCTGGGTGTTCCAGTGCCACCCCAGGGGCAGCACACTGGGATGCTGAGGGTCTCCCTGCCTGGGAATTTGGTGTGGAGCCATCAGCACTGGCTGGAACCTCCCTGACAGCAGCCCTGACATCGGATGGATGATTTAGCACTTGTTAAACTTCTCCCATTGTGAAAGCAACCCATTATTTTCCTGCTCGTGCTCGGCAATGCCTCCATCACTGACAGAAGGAGTGAGTGAGAAATAATAGAGTTGGTTTTCGATTGCTCGTTCTGTGTACCCCATCTGCCATTGTTTCAGCAACGAGAGAGCTGATGGCTTTTTCTCGCCCCCTTTTCCGAGCCCACCTCTTTTACATCACTGAGGGTTCGAGCCAGGTGTTTTTGTAAAGCACTCAGGAGAGTGGGACCTGCATCAGTTACAGCTGAAATTCTGTCATAGCAGTTTATGTCATAAACGTAAATGAATAAATAACTAAAATGTCACAGCGTTTTAGTCATAGCAGTGTCAGAGCTTTGGGGTTTTGTCAGCTCGAGGAGGGGGGAATTTGATGAAGTTCAACAAGGTTTCCCTAAAAACAAGGGAGTGAGAGCAGCCCTGACCAGAGGGGCAGGTGCTGGATGAAAGGCTGGACTTGCCCTGGCCAGCTCCACTCAGCCCAAAGAGCCAGGAGAGCCAGCATGGGCAGGAGGTGAGGGATGGGATTGTGAAAAACGAGGTTCACTTTCCTGGTAAAATTTAAAAATGTTTAATAGAGACAATAAGAGAAATAAAATAAAGCAAAGAAATAAATACCAGTGTCTTGGAACCACCCTGTCTTACCCTGCTCTTCATGCAGGGACTTGTGCACAGTCACTTCTCCAGGAACTGCTCTGCATGGTCACTCCTTGGGTCTGTCAAGCTCAATCCCACTTTTATTCGGGTTTTATCATCTTTTGATTTGGGCTTGGGTCTCTTTTCCACAGGTGGTGAATGCTGAGAGTCACTTGGGCCTCTTTTGGAAGTGATCTTATCTATTCTGGCAGCTGAAACACACTACACCTAAATTCTAAACTACAGCAAGGTAAAAATAAATACATCTATTCAGGCAGTTAAAACTGAAGAGTAAAAAACTACAGAAAAACCATCATACTTATAACATTCATTCCAATATTTGTGAAAAGCCAACACTAAAATATGTATGGGGATGGGCAGGAAAAGGGAATGGAGAGACCAATTCAGCCAGGGAATGAGAAAAGCTAAAGAAGAATGTGAGTTTTCACCAAAAAACCCACAACAAATGGAGGCAACAGCCTCTGGCAGAAAGCTGCAGGTACTCCTGACTCTCCAGATGGGACTGAATGTTTCCTGGGGAGACAAACAAACCCCCACAAAACACAATAAACCAGCACAAAACACAATAAACCAGCACAAAACACAGTGGGACTGCTGGAAAAGAGCAGCTCAGGGAGCAGGGAAGCTCAGGAATACACCAGGGATTTGTGCAAACCTCAAAAGAGCAAGGATTTCCCATCCGTGGAGCAGCAGGGGTTTGTTCTGGGAGTGTGAGAGGAGCTGCCCTTTGGGGTTAAGGAGGTGTGGACAACCTCCCTGAGAGGAGCCACAGAGCAGGATTTGTATTTCTGTCTCAGCTGAGCTGAAAGCAAATTGCTGCTGTCTCTCTGCAAGGATTCACTGGAGAGCCAGGATCTCTTTTTTGGGGGCTCACAGGAACTCTGGTGCCCGGTCCCAAACCTCTCCCATCCCAATGTGCTGGAAGCCTGGGCACAGAGGATTCCAGGCTTTGTGTGCTGGCAGGGAATGATCCACAGAGACACACTGCCTTTGACCTGAGGGCATGGAAAAGGCTCCAAAACTGAGTAATGGTTTTGAGACTAGTTTTGACACCTGAGAGTGTGAGTGTGGAGCTGAACAGAAGTGTGTTATAGCACAGGGTGAGAGATTTGGATTTAAGGTGGTTAAAATAATATATATGTGACAAGATGGAGGCTTTAGGGCATTGTCATCATCTTCTCCTTCTCCTTCACGATTTGGGTGATTTTGTGGGATTGGTTTGAAGATCCACAGTGCAGGACATGGGTGGCTGGTTACTGGGTTATAAATTAAAATAAATGTGTTGGCATCTCATGATTGGGTAGTTTAGGCTTAAAAGGACCTTGAAACTTCTCTCTGCTCTCCATTTTTGCCTTGTTAACCTAGCATGCAGAAGCACTCACGGTCTGTGAGGCTGGAACTGAGATAAGAAATAACAAACATCCAAGTCCCAACAAGAATTCTGCCTCTCGTGATTTCAATTCTGACCCTGAAAAAAAGAACCTGGTAAAGCCAAGGGGTTCCCCACACCAACGTGGGGGATCCAGGGAGGAGGATCCATCTGTCCACTGCCTGGTGGGAACACTCTCCCTGAAAAGGGAGAGCGCTGCCTTTCCAAGAATAAAAAAAAAAATACACGCAGGAACATTTAAAAGAAGATTTTTCGAGTCAGCCCCACTCCAGTCAGAAAAATCCATCTAAATATAGTCGGGTATCATGTCCCAGCCCTCCACCAGGAGGGATCAGAGCTATGGGTGTAGCAATTCAAAATCCCTGTTAATGTATAAAAACAGTTGTAAGAAGCTGGGGGTTTCCAGAACTCCAGACTAAAAAGCCATAAACTGGAGCACATTAAGAAAATAACTGCTGCGTTGGTCTTATCTTTTTTTCTTTTTCTTTTTTTTTTAACTTCTAATAGCGTGTTTTGTCTCCATCAGCAAAGAAGTGCTCACAAATAATTGCTCTAAATGACTCTTGGAAGGCACATCTCTGTTTGCAAAGCCCATCAAGTCCCAGACAAGTCCCAAATCTTCCCTTTTTAATTTACTGTAAGGATGAACAAACAGAGGGAACTGAACGCGGTAATCACTGCCAGCACAGCTGAGAGAGAGGTGAGCTCCCCCCGTTCAGAGGGAGCTGCTGATCTCCCCCAGCTCTGCTTTTAGATGGGATTTAAGGAATCCAGGAGGGGAATTTACACCGATGGCAGCCAGCGACGCTCCAGAGAGCATCTCCCGTCAATCAGAGAGCCAAAACCTCGCATCTCCCTCTCAGCACCTCTTTAATAACCCATTTTCTGCGGGTTATTAAAGCCAAAAGCCACCCCAGCTCTGCTGAAGGAGCACCAACAAATCGCCCAGACCTTAAAACATCCCCTCCTGTTTATTCTGGGTGCCAGCTGAACTCCTACAGGCTGTAAAAGTGCTCCTGGTCCTGTAATTCCGAATCATCCCGGGACGTGAATAAAGATGCGTTTAACAACACAACAGGCTCCTCACCGTGCGAAGCAGTGCCACACAGCAGAAGTGTTTATCCCTCCTAAAAACCAAGGGAAATGTTTTAACCACAAGGGTGTATTCAGTTACCGGCAGCAAGCAAAGAATCAACTGCTAGAGTTGAAAGATTTAAGCAAGTCGTAATTCCCCTTAAGTACACGCCAGGGCAGAAAATAAAACACAGGGTGCTCATTCTAACCTCAGTCACTGTCTAATACAAACTGAAACTGCATTTCACTTTGGCAGACTTGGATGCTGTAGAATATTATTTTAGAAAGGTGGCAGAGAGAGTTGGAAAGGTTTTCCCGTTTTATGTTTTAATATGAACTTCTCGACTCTTCACAAGCTTGTAAATAGAGCCAGGCTCTTTTCCAGAGGCCCAACCCCAGTGACACCACTGGGACAGGGCAGGATTGAAGTGTTTCTGGAAAAATTGCATTTTTTAGGTCTCTACAAACACGTCAGCACGCTGGGTTTTCCTTCTGGGCAGAGCAAGCCTCAGATTGTTCTTACGGAATAAACATTCCCTCTCCAGGATTTGCAAACTGACCTCATGTGCTTAGTGAAAAAAAATCCTTTTTTTTTTCCTTCAAAAAATGGGATTTCTGATGAAAACACCAACGAAGCCCAGGTCTGACCAGAGCCATCCCAAAATTTGGGAGCAATCCCAGAATCTCCCCACCCTTTGTGAGATGGAGCTGGCACACGCCTGGCAGGTCCCCGAGAGCTGTCGGCAGCTCGTCCCCCAGTTTGGGGCAAAAGGAGCTGGCAGAGCTTCAAGGAGCTCCTTTCACAGCTTTTTGATTGATGGGTGATGCCAAGCACCCGAGGAGACCCAGGAACAGAAGCAGCTCCAGCCCCTTGCTGGGGCTGGGCTGACAGGATTGGGAATTTGGCCATGGATGCCTCAGGTGATGATGGATCAAGCAGGGAGGGTTGGGGGATTTGTGAAGAACAACAGAGCCCCTTTGCTCCACACACTCGGAAATCCCTGAGTGAATATTCATGAATTTGGAAGCACAGGAAAACAACTTCCTTCCAGTTTGGAGGGAGGGGAAAGCTCGATGTTAAGAGGGAGGAGAAATATTTTACAGAGTGGGGGAAAAAAGATATTAATTCCATGATGTGAAGGGATGTTCCTGGCCTTTCCTGTAAGCTCCAGGGACTTGCACTGAATCCCCTGCAGTAAAGATACCCAGAAAGCCACTGCTGAGTGTCAGAGGAGGGAAATATTCCAAATAACCAGGTGGGAACAGCCCAGTGGCATCCCCAGCTGTGGGCTTGGTGCAGACTGGTTTCAAACTTGAAGTTTCTAATTTTCTAAGTGCTAGTTTTTTCATGCTTTAGTTCCAGATGTCATTGTAAGGTAACACACCACGCAGACTTTTTGTGGTTTTTTTCAAGGTTGGGTGAAGAATGGATGAATTTTTAGGGATTGTTTTCTTTTATATACAATTTTCTACAGACCACTGTGATTGGTGAGAGAAAGACAAACCTCTTCACTCACATTGGTCAAACCAGAGGGACATCAAAAGAAATTCCTCTTACAGAAAGAATTTACAATATGTATACTGTTACAAAAACAATCGTGATGCTTTTCTATTTTCTCTAAGAAAAGAATTTCAGAAAACTAAAACATCAGAAAACTAGTACTTAGAAAATTAGAAACTTCAGGTTTGAAATCAGACCACAGGGTGGATCTGATAGAATTCCTTGGAAGAGTTAGAAAGAATCACAAGCCAAACCTGCCAAAATTTCAAGTATCTCCCTTGACCATCCTGCTCAATTTTTTTACCACTTTTGCCCAGAGAGACCATTTATTAAAAACCCAAGAGGTGCCAAGTTCGGGGAGGAAAGAGCTCAAAACTCAACCACCAATTCCCCTCTCTCCTTTCCTCCAAACCACTGTTTTAAAAACCCACAAAACCTCAGCTGGTTAAACCCACAAACTTGGGCTTAGGCACAAATTTGACACGGATCAATGACACCTTGTCCTGAGAAATCAAAGGATCATTGGGAAACAAAGTGTTGACCTGGAAGAATTTGTACCAGTCCAGAGTCCTCTAATCTGCCTGATAATGCTGACAAAAGCTGTCAGCCCCAGTGAGGCAGCTGAGGAGGAGGAGGAGGAGAGAAGGCTCACAAAGGAAGAAAGGCCAGCTGAGAACCCACAAGGGAAAGGAGGGGAGAGGGGAAAAAGCTTTAGAGCTGGAAAAGAGCAGATGACATTCAAGAGGGTCACGGAGTACGGAAAATGAGCTGGGAGATTGAAAGGTTTGGGGGGGGAAGATGACTTTGAAAACATTCCTTGATCTCTCTTCCTTCATTGAAATGTTTTCTTCACAAGGCCCAAACAACAAAAACATGAAGGGGAAGCTGCATCTACCGGGCTGAAAATGAAGGAATGATCATTCCAAAGTTGTAGTGACTAATTCTCCTCCTGGAGCCACAAATTTGATGGCACGTCCATTTGTCTCTACCCCCAGTTTGATGGCACAATAATTTGTTTCCATTCCTATTAGGAAAATGAGGCATGAGGTAAAAACCTGCCTGGTATAAACCTCTTCCCCTAAATCCCACATATATTCCACGTTTGCTGCTCATTAGAATGCAACTCAGAACCTGAACCAACACGCAGCCTCTTAAATCCCCCCAGGCAAAACCGTCCACTGGTTGAAATTTGTTTAAAACCATGGAAGTACATTTATTTTAACTAAATGAGGATCTGACTCTGAGTTCATTCTACAGCCAGTTAGCAAATATGAGGCAACGCTGGAAACTTAATTCAGTCAAACAGTAGCCAAGGGCAACTCTGGATATCAAAACTCATTTTGGATTAGGAAGGAATGGCCCTGGGTTAATTCCCAGCGTTATGGGATCTCAGCACCATGTGGACAGAGCCACCACAGACGTGGCTTTGGATGTCACACAGTGCTCCCAGGTAGGGATGGGAAGACAAAGAGGGAATATTTGGATTTCCCAGGCTGAGAGTAGCACTGTTAATGGAAAAATCTGTGAGAACAAAGTGTCCCTCTTCCCCCCCAGTTAATCTCCTACAGGATCAAAAACTGGGATTTCTTTCCAGCACAGAATTCCACCTGCTGTTCAGGAGCAGGTTTTCCTCTTCATTACTCCTTCTATCCCCTTATTCCATTTGTTGAGTGTCTTGGAAAAGCAAGGCCATGCTCCATTCCCAATCCTGCCTATCCCAAAGGATGTTTGTAGAATCCCAGAATGGTTTGGGTTGGGAGGGACATTAAAAGCCCATTCAGTGCCATGGCAGGGACCCCTCCCAGCATCCCAGGGGGCTCCAATCCTTCCTGGCACATCCCAGGGATGCAGGGGCAGCCCCAGCTGCTCTGGCAATTCCAGCCCAGCAGCAATTCCTGCCCCACATCCCCCCAGCCCTGCCCTCTGGCACTGGCAGCCATTCCCTGGCTCCTGTCCCTCCATCCCCTGTGCCAGCCCCTCTCCAGCTCTCCTGGAGCCCCTTCAGGGGCTCTGAGCTCTCCCTGGAGCATTTAAACATCTGACATTGCTGAAGGAACTTCTCCACTCAGCCCTGAGCTGCCCCCAGGACTCCAGAGGGTCCCTCAGCAGGGCCAGCACAAGTGGCAGGAATTTTGTAACAGACAGTCCCTGCCCTGGGGCTGTGCCCACCCTGGGGCTGGGACAAGCCAGGGTGTTGTGGATTCCCTGTTTCTCAAACAAAAACCGGTGAGAAGCTTCCTCCAACGTTGAGTTTGCTGGAAATACAGAAATACTCAACACAAGCATTTCTTCCTACACATTCCACATCGGGGATTTTAGGGGACAGCAGAGCAAGGAAGATCCCTCCTCTGGCTCCCTGCTCTCTGAATCCCACTGTCCTGCCCAGGAGACCCCAGGGATGCAGAGTTTGTGATTCCAGAACTGAGAGGGGGGCAGATGTCACAAATCCAGCAATTAGAGCTGGCTCATTCCCACACCTCCCCAAACACCAGCATCCCTAAAAGTGCCACTGGGGAAGCCTGCCATGTCCCTGAACTAATTTACTTCATCCAGCAGCTCTTTCTGCTCGCTCCTCCTCTCCACACACAATTCCTGGAGCTTTCTGCAGAGAAATGAGCTTGGGTTTTGCTTGGGAAGGTGAAAATCTTGGCAAAAGTCAGTGCCAGGCTTCCAATTCCTCTTTTCATTAGGCAGCAACCACCTCCTTTTATTCCAGGACGTGTTTCCAGAGGAAGAAAAGATGTCTCTAGTGGTTTCCTGATGCCATTTTCCCCCCTCCTAAAAATATCCAGTGGAGGCTGCTCCTGGAAGATTCCTTTCAAGCGCTGTGTGAATTGCTGATGGAAGAGCTCCTGCACACCAAAGCTCATGGAAAGCTTTATTCTTCCACACAGGGAAAGGATTTATTTAACCAGAATAAAAGGAGACAGCACACAAGACACGTATCCTCCTGTCCAACTGGGAATTCCAGCTGTCTCAATGAGATGTAAATGACATTCAGATTTAATGTGGGCCTGGTTGAAAAGGGATGAGTGTGAAGAGCTCATTCCTCGTCCAGTGCATCTGCTCTGGGTGTGCCTGAGGATCCATGGAGCTTCCACCACTGAGGGTGGTCACAAATCATCCCTGCAATTTTTCCCTGGAATTAATTATCTATTAAATGGTTTTCTTCCCATTAAAAGAATCCATTTGCTCCGTGCAAAGCTGGTGTTGAGCTGGAAACAAAAGAACAGCACCTGAAAATAGAAGTGGTTCACCCAGCTGGAAATTGAGGCAACCTCAATTGGGTTTTTACTATTGCTGATTGCCTGGATGTCTCCAGATTTGTTACCACTTCCATGATGTGTCCAGTGCTGGGACACTCAGGACAAGAGAGACCTCAAAGAGCTGGAGGGGGTCCAGGGAAGGGAACAGAGCTGGGAAGGGTCTGGAGGTGCTGGGGGAGCTGGGAAAGGCTCAGCCTGGAGCAGAGGGGGCTCAGGGGGGCCCTGGGGGCTCTGCACAACTGCTGAGAGGAGGGCACAGCCGGGGGGGATTTGGGCTCTGGGCACAGGGACAGGCACAGCAGGGCAGGGAACGGCCCCAGGCTGGCCCAGGGCAGGGCTGGGTTGGACAGCAGCAGGAATTTCCCCATGGGAAGGGTGGGCAGGACTTGGAAGGGGCTGCAGACCAGGGAGGTTTGGATTTCCCATCCCTGGACACGTCCAAGGAATGACTGGATGAGCAGAAATCTTGGACTGGATTTTCCAGGCAGCAAAAAGCAATCCCAGGTATCCAAGAGCCACATGGATGGGACATCAGATCCTCCAAACTCCTGCTGTCCCCAGCTCCAAAGGGACACTGAGATTCCAGTGATCCAGCTGGACATTCCCCCTGCTGGGAGCCCACCCCAGTCCCAGAGCCAGGCACTGTTAACACTGTAATTCCTCTTTAATTAGATCCAGGTATATAAAGGGCATCCCTGGGAGCCCTGGGAATTTCCAGCATTATTCCTTCACTGGAGCTGTGCTCCCCAACCTGCTGTGACACTGATCACCACCTCACCCCACGCCCCAGGAGGACCCATTATTTATCTCACTCCATTTTCCAGCGTGGAGTAAATAAATAGCATTAAAGTGCTAAATTTATGCATGGCAATGGGGCTGCGTTTGCACGCCCTCAATCAAGGAGATGCTGTTAATAGGCTGCAATGAAGATGTAAAACATCCATTTTAATATGGCTGCAATAAAGGCAGATTGCAGGAGCTGATGATGACATTTCACACGTGGGGACAAGGATGGTGACACTTTAATATCTCCAGTTCCTGGACTCAATTCCATGTGCCATGCAGCCCAAGAGGGCTGTATTAATTATCACGGTGTCGTCTCGAAGAAATTAATTCCGGTCGTTATCAGAGGATGCTCATTAAGCAACAATTGCTTGGCTGCTTGAGCAAATCCCACAGCCTGGGAGGGGACAGGAGCACGGTGACAGCCAGCTGGTGGGGTTGGGTGGGACACAAGATGCTCTTCAGCAGGCTGGGGCAGCAAAGCTGTTCTGAGCTGGGGGAGCACCTGGCACCAGTGGGAGAGCTGGGATTGAGCCCTGCAAGGAGTAGGATCCCATTTTTGGGGTCTTCAATTCAATGATAAAAGCTTTTTGATAAAGGTTTGATTGCTTTGATCCAAACACTGCTCCATCCCTGGAAGAGTCCAAGGCCAGTGGGGATGAGGTTTGGAGCAGCCTGGGATGGTGGAAGGTGTCCCTGCCCGTGGAACTGGGTGAGCTTTAACATCCCTAAACCCAAACCATTCCAAGATTCTGGGATTTATATCAAGTCTGCACCTTCTTTAACATCTCTTCTATGAATTAAAACCAAATTAAGTTTCCCCAAAGTGATCCAGAGCAGTAAAAAATGAGAGGAACATCTTGTCAGACTTTCTGCCAAGCAGAACTGAGGGCTCCTTTAACTCCTCCTAAATCCTACAAGTCAAAGCTTCCCTGAAATGGACTGCTTAAAGCTCCATGGCCTGTGCATGAAGACATTATTAAATTATTCTCCTCTAAAGAAAATATTAAGGAAATGCTGGTGTTCCAAGAATTGGGCAGCAAACCCATGGAAACACAGAGTGCTTTGGACTGGGAGGGATCTTAAAGATCATCTCATTCCAAGCATGGACACCTCCCCCTGGGATACCTCTGCTCCTCCCCACCCATTCTGGGGAATACACCAGACTCACACCACAAAACTGATGTCTCAATTTTCATCTTATTTTTATTTTTAACCTCTAAAAGTCCAGTGCTGAAAGCAACACACAGAAGAAGCCACTCCACACAAGCAACCCCCAGCAGCTGCGTTCCAGAGCTGCCCTTCACAGCATGCTCATGCTTTGTTTCTTAGGCCATTTTTATTATTTTGCATTATTAAAGCAAGTTTGAAGCCAAAAATTAATACACAAGTGCCAAGAGTGTGAGCACAGAACTCAGAATTCACAGCGAGGAAAAAAAGACAACAAACTGTGTCTTACCAAGGGGTGGAAAGGGAAAATTATATCCATTTATTCCTTAGCCAAATTGCTACTTGCATTTATTCATGGGATATAATTATGGATAGCAATCACATTTCCCCCTTCAGACTCAGTTTTGGTTCATAATTAAATGCAGGAGAGGCAGCAAGAAGTGAAATTAAAGTTTGCCCCTACTGAGCCAAACCCAAAGAGAGTGAGCTCTAAATCTGTGTTTCTCTTGTGAGAGAAAACTTCAGCTCAGAGCCAGAACACAGCCAGGATTTTCCAAGATTTCCTCAGACATGGGCAAGGATCATCCTGAGCCCCACTGGGTACCAATCAGAAATTGGACTGAAACAACCAAGGAAGACACCAAAAATCAACAGAAGGTCTACAGAACCTTTCATGTGTTTGGTGACGGCCTCACAAAGTAGAAAAAAAATCACAAAAAAAGCAATTTATTAAAGCCAAAGACCAGCAGGCAGACAAAAGACACGTGGAAGAGTGGCTGGGGTGAGAAAGGGATGCCCTGGGAATGTCAGCCACGAGCTGTGACAGAAGGATCCCTCCTGCCCACCTGGAACCATTTCTCTCCACGAGCCACAGGAAAATAAAATTCATAAATGTTAACGTGTTGCCTGTAAAGGGCAGGTCAGAATTTGCTGTGCCATGAGTTGGGGGGAAGCAAATCCATCTCAGCATCAGGTCACTGTGTGGGACAGCAGTGACATTAAAGAGAGAGGAGCTGAACCCTTCCCCAAGGGAATCTGGGGCTGGGATATGGTTTGGTCCCTTCCCTTCTGCCCTGGCCTCTGGGAGGTGGCAGCAAAGTAACAGAAAGTTCAGAAAAATGTTGGGTACAATTGTGAGGCTGATTTGTACCAAAAATGGTCAGAAAAGAGGAAGTGTCCTTAAAAAAAAAAATAAAAGGCAAGATGAAAGTGGGGTGAAATTTCTGGGATTTATCCACAGTGGGCTGTGGCAGTGAAAGAAGGAATTCTTATTAAATCAGGTTTAAAGGTCATTAGAGGAGGGGGGAGCAGAGCTGGTGCTGCCACTTCAGCTGGTTTTGACAACACATTCATCTTTTTGAAGGGAATTGTAGAAACATGGAATTGATAAGGTTGGAAAAGACCTTTAAGTGCACCCAGCACCACCATCATGTTCACCACTGAACCACGACCTCAATCCACAGGTTTTTTAAACATTCCCAGGGATGGGAGTCCACCCCTTCCCTGGGCAGCCAGTTCCAGCACTTGACACCCCTTTCCAAGGAGAAATTTCTCCTAAAATCTGACCTAAACCTCCTCTGGCACAACTCAAAGTTATCTCCTCAAATGTCCAACCAGCCTTGATCTCCATCCTGAAATCCTCTGCTTCCACCCACCCCAACTCCCTTTTGAAGCTTCTCAGTGGAAGGTTCAACCCAAGGGGAAAAGCCAAAACAAGGATTTGATTAATCCAAATTTAGAATAAGACAAGAGCCACTGATGTCTCAACCCCACAGGGCTCTTGAGCACTTTCTTGCCAGAAGTTTCCCTGTTTTAATTGTTGTGAAATGCAGCCATGAGAAATTAAAATCATCCACCATCACTGCAATATGTGACTTAAAAGATAAAGCATTAAAGTAATGATAATAATTATTCTAGCAATAAAGCATCCCAATAATTCAAGGAAATGGGGTCACTTTGGGTATTTGACTGGAGAGGTCTGAGGAAAAGCTGTGAACTCAGCAAAACCAAAAGTCATGGGACTCAAGGCAAGGAAAAATCATTACCCTGAGACTGCCATAGGCTGAGTTTAACCAAAAGAGTGTTTTTAAACTTTTTATCAGTATCAGAATCCTGTGTTCTTCACCTAGGAGATATCACTTGCATGTCATCACATAATTACAACACACACTTATAATTCCTCACCTCCTTGGTGAATGCTGGAATTATGGAAATTCTAGGCTCAGTGGCAAAAATCAGCGTTTTGAACAACGCCCCCAAAGCTGCCAGACTGTGCATGGCAAAGGGGAAGCAGGATAATGAGGCCAGCTCCTTCCTGACATTCATTCCAGGGAGCAGAGAACTGGATCTGGCTCTGCCTTTCAGATGCAACTTGGAAGGTGGAAAGGTCTCCTCACACTGTGCTCACCCCTGGATGGAATTTGTCTGGGGGAATCCATATTCCCACCTATTCCACGTGCAAAACAAGGGGAAATTTCTCACTGTGGTTATAAAACATCCTGAAGGGGAGATGGGCACGTCCCATTATCAGCTGAGCTTTGTCCTTGAGCTTCAGAGCAGGAGCTGGAGGAGCCTTGGAAGGCTCAGATCAAACCAGGCACCCAACACCAGCACCTGGAGAGTCCAGAGGAATCCATGGAGCTGCCCCAGGGCTGGGAGAGCTGGGGGTGCTCAGCTGGAGAGGAGAAGGCTGCAGGGAGAGCTTCCAGAACATTCCAGGGGCTCCAGGAATGCTGGAGAGGGGCTGGGGCCAGCGGATGGAGGGACAGGAGCCAGGGAATGGCTGCAGAGTGGGAAAGGGGAGATTGGATGGGATGTGAGGCAGGAATTGCTGTCTGGGCTGGAATTGCCAGAGCAGCTGGGGCTGCCCCTGCATCCCTGGGATGTGCCAGGTTGGAATTTTTTTTTGGTAAATAAATATTGATCAGGAGGGGTCCCTGCCCATGACCTGGAAAGGTCCCTTCCACCCCAACCCATTCAATAATTCCATGATAAATAATCCACCACTGGGACATCAAACTCCACACCCGCTCAGAGATGGAATTTATTTGGGTAACAAAGCATCAAATGAAAGCTGAATTAAGGCATCCTGTGTATATTCTCTATTTTTAGCCTAGATTTTGGATGGAGATGTTTGACTTGATTATATTTTTGTCTCCAGGGAAACATTTGTCCATGTGTAGTCTCTTGGTGGGAATGATATCACTACGAATTCCCTAAAATCGTGACCCAGAATGTCCTTTAACCCAGACATATAAAAAACACTTGTTCCTCTAATTTAATGTATTTTAGCAAAAAATAGAGATGAAAAGCCCAGTGCTGTGACAACAGAGACATTTTTCTTCTTTCAAACAGAAGCTGAAATAAAATCTTTCTTAGAATAAGCTCAGGTAGATCCTGTTGGAGACTTGTCTTTGCCTTCAGGTGTTGAATCCCAAAGGCAATTTAAAATATGTTATTTTCCTCTCCTTTTCATACAAATCCAGTTGGGATAACTGGATGTGACAGTGTATTTTTATGGAATGTAACGGGCATAAATCTCTCTGTGGCTGGAATGAGCCTGGGGAAGGATGAGCCAAGCTCAGGAGATGATCCATGTCCGTGTGTCCCTGTCCCTCACGGGCACTTCCAGAGAGTTCCCCACATTTCCTGGCAACTCCCAGCAGCTCCTCACGGACAAAAAAGTCAAATTGTCAGAAGTCATTAGTGGCTGTCACTTCAGGGACCTTCACACCAGAGTTCCCCCTTTGGAATTTCACTGGAGTGAGTTTCTTTTTCCTCCCCTTCGAATAAGTAGGACAATGTTGGACAAAACTGCTGGAATTCAACCCATTTGTTTTTTGGTTATGGCTGCGAAACTGAGGTGAATTTAGGAGTTTGAGGCTCAGTTCTGGGCTCTGCCAGGAGCTTTTCTCCTTCTAATTATTCTTTTTAGACTCAAATTCCCCAATTCCTCTGCTCCAGGTCCACGCTGAAGCTGTGCCACAACAAATCTCTGATCCCAACTCCTCCAGGACATCCCTGCTCCAAAAGAGCCACTGAAGCAGAAGTCTGAGAGGGAGATGCTTTAAATAAATCCCTTTTATGTCCCTCTGACAATGAGAAGTGGATTTTGGGCGTCCTATTTACAGTTTTTTCCCCCCAGATTCTCAAGTGCTGCTGCTGCCCAAGGCTGCTGAGCCTGTGCTTCGTGGGAAGTTATTTTTACAGATTCATTTCTGCACAGAGTCATCCCGAAATAGAAAGGTTTTGCTTTCGTTTATATGCTTTGAATTCCCGAATTTTAAAGCATATATTAGTAATGCTTTGGTTTCTTAATTAAATACCCAATTATATTTAGCAGTTTTAGGGGTTTTTTTTGCTTCTTTCTGGTGGCTTTTGCTGCTCTGATCTTTGCTGTTTGTGACATTTCCAACATATGTTTGAATTCTTCCAGCTCCTGTGCCTTGTCATCCCATTGCTCTTTTTTTTAGCACTGATATGTAACTTTTGCAAAATAACTGCACAATAACAATCCAGTGTTAATTTTTAATTTTTAATTTTTTTTGGAAAGCCACAGGGGCTGTAGGTATTCCCTCAAAGAGATGGAATAGGAACTGTGGTGCTGCAGGGGGGCTGAGCACCAGGAGTAGCAGAGTAGTTGGGGAGGTGTAAAAAAAAGAGTTTTATGTGTATTTTGTGTAAAATCCCCTTTTGGGAGCAAAATACATTGAGGGCAGAAAAAGAAAAGCAAAACAAGAGCATGAAAGTCACCTCAAACCTGGCCTGGAGGTGCTTCTTACAGTAAATCTTTTGACATTTCCAACATCTGTGTCACAGCAAAGCTGGGGGGGAAAATTCCCACCTCGTGTGACAAGAGGGCAGCTGTGTCACAGGCCATTAATGTCCATCCTCCCAGAGCTCAGCCTGCCTCTTCCTGCACTCCTGGAGCCCAGAGGTGGCCAAGGGGGATGGAGGGAGGAAAGTTCCAGGCTCCAGGGCTGCCCCAACAGGGATCTGTGCCCAGGGCTGGGGTCACTCTGGGTTCAGCAGGGAATGTGGGGTTCTGGAGGGACACCAAGCCTGGGAGCCTCAGGAGGCTGGGATGGAGATGTGGGGCTGGAATCCCTTTGCAGCAGCAGCAAAGCTTCCCCATGGTGCCAGCAGGGAGAATTCCCAGCTGGAGAATCACTGCCTGTGCTTCAGCTTCCCTGCTTTGGGGTTTTTTTCCCCCTCTTTGTTCAGCTGTTTGCTGTTGAGCAAAAAGCACAGCAAAATGCTGTCCCCACCTTTCACACCTCGCTGGCCTTTTTCTGGTTGTATTTCCATAAAAATTCTCTCGCCCTGAGGAGGGTGGGAAGGTTTTGGGGCATGATGTGAGGATTATCAGGATCTGTTCATTCCAACATCACTGCAGCAACTCGCTGCTGGTGCAGTCTGCTCTGTTTTTATGGAATCCAGAGCAGGATGAATTAAAAAGATGATATTCCTGGGTGCTTGAGAGGTGCTGAGCTGTGTCAGTGCGAGAGGAAAATCAGCTTTTTCCTGCAGTCACAGAATCCCAGAATGGCTGAGTTGGAATGTTCATGAAGCTCATCCCATTCCACCCCTGCCATGGCAGGGACACCTCCCACTGTCCCAGGGGGCTCCAAACCCAGTGTCCAACCTGGCTTGGACATTCTAGAGATGCAGGGGCAGCCCCACCTGCTCTGGGAATTCCAGCCCAGCCAGCAATTCCTTCCCAAAATCCCACCAAATCTCCCCTTTCCCAATCTGCAGCCATCCCCTGGCTCCTGTCCCTCCATTCCCTGTCCCCAGTCCCTCTCCAGCTCTCCTGGAGCCCCTGGAATGTTCTGGAAGCTCTCCCTGCAGCCTTCCCTTCTCCAGGGGAACATTCCCAGCTCTCCAGCCTCCCCTTGGCTCCAGCTCCTCTCCAAGGAATTCCTGGCCCCAGGGGCTTCCCTTGCAATCCCAGCAAAGCAGGCAGGCTCTCCCTTCCCTTCTCCTCTCTTTTCTCTCCCCATTTCCCATCCCAAGCCCTCGCCATGGATCCTGAGTGTGCCCAGTGCCAGAAGAATCCCGGGATGCTTTGGCTGGGAAGGGCCCTCCCAGCTCATTCCAGGGACCCCTCCCAGCATCCCAGGGGGCTCCAATCCTTCCTGGCACATCCCAGGGATGCAGGGGCAGCCCCAGCTGCTCTGGCAATTCCAGCCCAGACAGCAATTCCTGCCCCACATCCCATCCAATCTCCCCTTTCCCAATCTGCAGCCATTCCCTGGCTCCTGTCCCTCCATCCCCTGGCCCCAGCCCCTCTCCAGCTCTCCTGGAGCCCCTGGAATGTTCTGGAAGCTCTCCCTGCAGCCTTCTCCTCTCCAGGTGAGCACCCCCAGCTCTCCCAGCCCTGGGGCAGCTCCATGGATTCCTCTGGACTCTCCCCAGCCCCTCCAGGTGCTGCTGTGTCCCCAGGGCTGGGGCAGCTCTGCAGGTGAGGTCTCACCTGAGAGGGGCACAGGGACAGAATCCCCTCCCTTTCTGTGGGATCTGCCCAGCACTCAGGGGGGGTTTGGGTGCCAGCTGACATTTTTTCCATCTTAAAATGAAACTCTGGGCCACCAGGGCTGGAAGGAATTTGAGGAGGTGACAGTTCACTGCTGTTAATCCTCACGGAGCCAGAACATTGCTCAGAATCCGAATTAATTCCTGCAGCAGCACTGGCACTGTGACACGTGCTTTCATCAAAATTCAACTTTGCTGATTAAACATCTCCAGGAATTTGGTCGTTCTACATCCGAATTCTCACAGGAGGTAAAGGTCACCGGGAGCCCACACTTCTGCTGGTGACACTCTGGGGTTTTTTTCACTCCCTCTCTCTTCCCTGTCTTTGCCAGACGAGGCTCAGGCCCTGAGCCAGGAGAATACAAATTTGGGAGCTCAGCCTCCCCTGCTCCCTTTGCATCTGTTGATTCCTTTGAGTGTGGAGAGGAGGGCAATGCAAATTTTCCCCTCTGCCTCCCCTGGGGGCTGTGCCCCCTTCCCCACTTCTCCCCAGCCTTTCTCACACACAACCAGGGGCAGCAGCACCTCAGAGAGATTTTTCTCTCCTAGCACAGCAGAGCCAGACTGAATAACGATCCCTGGGGGATTGACACCGGGAGGCTGTTCTGGAAAATGCTTTATTCAAGGCACACAATGCTTTTCCAACCCTGCCTGCTTGGAGGAACTCTGCAAAAGCTTTGATTTATCAGCACTCCAGGCATGTTGCTTGTTCTGCCAAGATTTTTGGGAAGGTTTAGGGCACTGGAAGAATTTATGGAAAAGCCCAGCACCTTTGTTTTGGTTACCTCACTGAGCTGATTGACAGCTATAAATGATATTGTGCTCTCCAGAGCTGCTGCCTTCCATTCAGAGGACTCAGTTCCATTACTTCAAAGATTGTATTTTGAGCATTGTAAAGCTCCTGATGGTGGGTAATTACAACAAATTATCTGAATAATTCAAATACTGCATCTACTCCATTACAATTGACAACCAGCAATTAAACCCATCCTAGCTTTTCAGCAAACTAAACAGAAAAAACCACTTCACTCCTGACCTGGGCGTGTCCATTACTGATAATAAGCACCCGTTCTGCTCACTGCAACAATAGTTCTCCATCCTTGACAACTTCTGTTTGTTTTTTTTAACAGGGAGGAGGTGGCAAAAATTTTCCCTAGGAGGCTCCCAAGGGCTGCAGATGGCAGATGGGAAAAGTGGGGTTTGTGTGGTGGAATGAGGAACCCCACAGGTGATGGGGTCAGCAGCTGAGGGGGACTCGGATGAACTTTTCTGTCATAAAAGTAAAAAATTTAATAAATAAATAAATAAATAAATATTGATCTGGAAGCAGAAAACACGGAGAGGTTGTTGCTGTTCCACCCCTGGAAGTGTCCAAGGCCAGGTTGGAGCAGCCTGGGGCAGTGGAAGGTGTCCCTGCCATGTGGCACCAACCTAAACCATTCCATGATCCTGTAATTCTGTTATTCTATAATTCCATAATAATTCTATAATTCCATTCTATTCCAAACACTCAGTGCCATGAAGAACTTGGAATAAGTGCCTGGGAAGGAGATGAAACAACATTTCAGGAGTCAGGCAGAGGTGAGACATCAAAACCCCAATGTCACAATAGGACAGCAACCAACAATTGAGGAATTCCCTGCAACTAATCAACTTTTAGTAATTTTTATCAACATTTTTTTCAGCTCAGATGAATGACTGTGTTGCAGGTCCAGCCTGGCTGTCAGGGTGCAATTCTCCCTCACATCCCTCAGCCAGGGAATGTCAAGAGGAATCATTGTCCCAGTGGCAGTCTGCAGTGACAAACTGCACCACCCCAAGGAATAAAACAAGGAATTATCCCAGACTTTTCTCCACCTTTTGCAAAGATGTAGCACAAGGGGATGGTTTTATTTCCTCCCTGAAAGATTAGAAAGCTTTAGAGTATATAAATGTTCCTACTCTCTGCAGCACTTCTGGGTTTCTGGCCATCCACCAGACCAGGCTGTCACTCATCCACCTCCAAAATCCACCAGGATTTCCTCTGGAAGAGCTGCTAGAAAATGACACTTATCAACATTTTCCCCTTCTTGTTGTAATTACTGTTATCTCTAGAAGCTCTCCAGTTTTTCTCTATGAAAGGAACAATTCTGTCCTGTATCTCCTGAATGAGTTCCCTGGCTCAGGTGAAAAAATATCAAACTTGGGTATCCCCAAACCAAGGAACTTTTGAGGGACCTGCACTTATTTAGCAGCATTATTTCATTTTATGGGTGTATAAAGCTTTAATTTTTATTTTTTTCACTTTGAAAATGCTGTCTCACTGCTACTCCAGAGACAAAGAGTTTGCTAAAAGTCACCAAAAATTATTAAAGCCACAAAGAACCTCATCATCATCATGGGAATGTAAGATTTCCAGTTTTTCCCATTTATTCTAAATCTGCACAGAATTCAGGAGCATTCAGCTCCACACTTCATCCACAACTTCTTCCCTGGCAGTTCCAGCACCAGGATTTCCATGGGCAGAGCAATTTCACACTCAGGGGTGAATGAATTTTGTGTCTGAAAAGTTTGGAAGTTCCCAGAGGAAAGGAACTATGGAAGTGATATTCCACAATGTGCAATTCCTGCTGAGCTCTCCAAAATTCAAGATTCCCAAGACACAAAATAACCAAACTAAAGGCCAACTTCTGGCCTGCAAAATGTATTTTTGCCTGTTCTGCAGATCTCTAAAAGTCAACAGAATTTAAGGTTAAATCCCTCAGGAATATCCCACCAAAAAGTTATTTTGTGTCAGGACCTGGTGCTTGAAAAATCTGTTTTTTTCCATGGGATGTTTTTTCACATCCCTAAAAGGCTTTTCCAAAGTTTCTGCCAGGATTTTTCTTTTGCCACGTGCCCATGAAAACCCTGCAAGTGTTTGTGGAGCCACATCTGATGTGGAAAATGAACAGCCTCACCTTAAAAGTTTTATATCTGTGTGATTATGTGTGAACCAAATGATGCCAATAAAACAGGAGGAATAAATGAGGGTCCTGCACTGTGAGATCCAGCAGAAGGGGAAAACGCAGCTTAGTGGTGAAGGAACTTCAAACCCAATTTTAGCTCAGTTCAAGAAAATGAAAAAAGGGGAATAATTGAAATAAACAGTTCAGATTATCATAAATAAAAATTAAACAGTGTAAGAGCCTGAGATGAGAGAGCTGGGAGCCCAGGCTGCTCTTCAAAAATGTGTTTATTGCACAGAAATCACAGCAATTTTGGGTGGTGGGTTAAAGCCAGGCCTAAAATCTGCCAGCTCCAGCCTAAGGCTGCCTGGAGCCACCTCTGCTCTGCTTCCAGGGCAGGAGATATTTTATTAGAGAGCAGATATTGTTCTTGGCTGAATATCTTCATGCACCCCAACCAATCAGCACCACCCCAATCCTTCCCCATCCCCTCCAGCCCATCCTGACTCCTGATATCCCCAGATTATGGCAGGGACTGACCAACCACAGGAGTCACACCTTGGAGTTTAGGCTTAAAACTCATTTTTCTGCAGTGGAAAATTCTTCTCCCTTGGTAGAAACATGTTTTCTGTTTGCCTGTGCTTTTTGAGATTTATCTTTATTTGTTTGTAGACAACTCATCCTTTGCTCTGAGCCATAAAATCTCTTTCCAGCTCATCCCAACCTCTGTCCAGTGACCCCCAGCTCAGCAATCTTTATTTTCACACATCTTTTGTTCTTCTCTATCAAAACTCACTTTCATTTCTGGAGAATTTTCTGCTAAGCATTCACATTTGTAAAATTTCCCTGATAAATTTGATTTGCCCAACAAAACCATTTGGAAATCTCCCTCCCTCCTCTTTTCCATCTGTGGAGGAGCCAGGGATTCACCCCCAGGCTTTGGGGGAACAGCTCAGGATTGCCCAAATCACAACATTTTAAATGTACAAAAGGTTTTAAAGAAAAAAAAAAAAAATCCCTGCCAGAACAATCCAGGTGAAACACAGAGCTGAGAGCTCCCACACCAGGTGCCCAACTCCAAGGGTGTTGAATTTCCTGAACACAGAGAATTTCCTGACAGGAAATAACCCTCAAAGATTCACTGCATTTAACCTAAAACCATAAAAAACCCTTCCAAAACTAAAGGAAAATACTAAAGCTATAAATAGATAATTAAATAAAAATATATACTGCAAAATAAAAAAATTAAAATAATAGATTATTATAATACATATAGATAACTAAATAAAAAACACCTTAAAACATNTATTAACATATCAAAACACTCACAATCAACAAAACTACACCTCAAATAAAAAATAATAAACACCCAAATCCAAACAAAAATCCTCTCTCTCACACTTTTAATCCTAACCCTAAAAAAACCCCAAATAAAACAAAAAAACCCTCCCTTGTGTGGGGAGTTTTTTTATTTTATTTGATTTATTTTTTTTTAACCAAAGGCTTTTCCCAGAAACCCCTTGAGCTGAACATCACCACATTGATGTCAAATGCAGTAATGACAAAAAATTCAATTATTAATCTTCCCTTTCCTTGCTCTGCTGGCTCCATGGGGGCTGTGGGCTCCAAAAGGCTCTGTCATTGCAGGCTTCAGATCTTTGCTTTTAACAGCAAATCCTAAACACAGGAATCACCTTTTTTATGTTCTCATNCACTGCATTTAACCTAAAACCATAAAAAACCCTTCCAAAACTAAAGGAAAATACTAAAGCTATAAATAGATAATTAAATAAAAATATATACTGCAAAATAAAAAAATTAAAATAATAGATTATTATAATACATATAGATAACTAAATAAAAAACACCTTAAAACATAATCTTCACAAATTTAAATAATTNTCCCTTGTGTGGGGAGTTTTTTTATTTTATTTGATTTATTTTTTTTTAACCAAAGGCTTTTCCCAGAAACCCCTTGAGCTGAACATCACCACATTGATGTCAAATGCAGTAATGACAAAAAATTCAATTATTAATCTTCCCTTTCCTTGCTCTGCTGGCTCCATGGGGGCTGTGGGCTCCAAAAGGCTCTGTCATTGCAGGCTTCAGATCTTTGCTTTTAACAGCAAATCCTAAACACAGGAATCACCTTTTTTATGTTCTCATGGAGCCCCAGCTCTCCTGCCTTCAATCAGAAATTCATAAAGCTTGATGAAAGCCACCACAGGCACTGCATAAAAATGTTTAAGGTAACAGAACCATAAAGTGGACTTTCCTTGGATTTCCCCCATTCAGGGAAAGCCCTCACTGAAGTATTTTTTGAACAGCTTCCACTGGCAGATTACAAATTTAGAATTTATCAAGTTCTCTCTGCCTTTTTCATCCGCCACAAAAATCAAAGATGCTTTTCTGGTTCTGCCATGGGAGATCTTCTGTTGCTCTACAGATTTTTTTTTTAGCAATGTCAGAGTATTATTTCCTATACCTGAAATGAAAATTGGGGCTATTAAAGCAAGTTTTAGCTGCTGCTGGAATTCATTCCTCAACAGCAAAGGTGTGGCTGGAACAGCATCAGCTCCTGCATGGCAGGGTCTCACCTTGGGATGGAGATTTCAAGGGTTTCAGAATTCTTGTGGCATTTGGGGACGTGTGGGGGCCTTGATGGTCTTAAAGGGCTTTTCCATCCTTAGTGAGTCTGGAACTTGGTGTGGAACTCGGGGGTTTTGTCAGGAATTTTGTACCTGAGACGGTCCAGCTGAGCTGGTGGATCTGTTCTGCCCTTGCAGCTTTGCTCAGAACTTCCCTGGCCATGTGGAGAGCCCTGAGCTGCTCAGGGAGTTGGATGAGGTCATCATTTCAGATCCCTCCTGACTGAACTGTTCTGTCCCCAAGGAATGAATGAATAAATAAAAACCTCCCATGACATCACCAATCCCTGTGACAAAACCAGAATCAAGCAGTGCTCAGCAATCTGGGGAAGCTCCATCCTCCTCCACAGGAACACGAGTGAAATGCTGGAAGCAAATTCAAGGTTTCCCAGAGGAAACCTTTCCCAGATCCTGCCCCTGGATCCTTGGAATGTCCAAGGCTGGGCTGGACACTGGGGTCTGGAGCAGCCTGGGATGGTGGGAGGTGTCCCATGGATCTGGGACATCTTTAATGTCCCTTCCAACCCAAACCACTCTGTGATTCCATCAAGGAACGAGCCAATCCTGCTTTGTTGGCTCAGTGAACACAAGCCTGGTTCAAAGTACCTCATTACCATGGAATTACATTAACACTGTTTTCAGCTATTCAGCCCCAGCTCTTGCAAATGTCAAAATTTCTCTGTTCCTTCAGCTTGTATTTCATCCAAAGGGAAGGAGGAGCTGGAGACATGTGAAATTTCTGACAGGCTGTTGATTTTCCCTTTGGATGAAGCATGTTTGAAAACTCCAAACTTGACTGATCTGCTGAAGCACATTCTCTGACAGACAATATAAAATCAATGCCTCACATATTAAGAGGGTTTGGGGTTTTTTTTATTTTTTTTATTTTTTGGCGTGTGAGAGTTTTTGTTTGTGTGGGAGGTGGCGGTGGCGGGGGGGTGGGGATCGCTTTATTTTCTGTCATGGAAAATGAACAGCCTCACCTTAAGGTTTTTATAAACTGTCATCTTTAATCAGACACACAGAGCAAGACTGTCAGCTCTCATAAAGCATCGGGGTGGGGGGAAGAGAAGAAAAGGCACAAAATGTGAAGCTGTTCCCCATCCCTTCCCCGTGTGAGCCCCCTCGACAGCCCCAGTCAGGAGGAAACCTTCCCTCAGCAGTGTCACAACAAGGAGCTCTGCTGGGATGTGGCTTCATCCCCCAGCAAGGCTGGCTTTGGGAAGGCTTGTCAGGGAGGAGAAGGGTTGGGATCTGCCTGTGAGGAACATCCACCCCTGCTGCTGCACTCATTAATGGGGGTTAGGGAGGGGAAAACATTCCCTAGGTAGGGCTCAGACTGCTCCCTTAATATTCCCATCCAGGCCAAAGGATGGAAGCAGTGTGGAGAAGTTGAATTGAGAGTGGAATTTCCAAAATAAAGCTGGGAGCATCCAGGGGAAGGTTCTCCCAGTGGAAGGTGCCCTGGCCATGGTGGGGGTTGGAGCTAAATGATCTTTAAGGTCCCTCCCTGGTGTTGAATTTTGTGTTTGTGTCATTGGGATTTGAGATGTCTTGGTGCTGCTGGCACTGCTGAGGCCCCTCGAGGGCAGTGTCCAGTGTGGGGTCACTCAGAGTGACCAGTGCTGGGTCCCTGTCCAGGAGACACTGGAGGGGCNTTCCTGGGATGGCACTCAGAGCTCTGGGCTGGGCACAGCTGGGGCTCCATGACCTTGGAGGGTTTTTCCCACCTCGGTGCTCCTGGGAATTGGTGATCCCTGATCTCAGCCTCCTCTGTCTCTCCCCCTGTCCCAGCGAGCAGGATCCCAGATTTCCCAGATTCCCCACCTTGCAGAAGCAAGAATTCCATGAACTAAGTGCTGTTTTCCCCCCCTTGGAAGGGGATCTGTCGAAATGTGAATCCTGATGAAATCTGCAGGGTTCTTTCCAACCACCCACTACCTTTAGAAGTTTCCAAATCATGCTTCCTGTGCACTTAACAGCACCTCAGATATTTTTTTATTTACCCTGATCCTCTGCACATTACTCAAACACAAACTTTAGGTAGCCAACATTCTAAGTTCTCTCTCCCAGCTTATTGATTTCCTTGAAATCAAGTATTTTAGCTTTGATCCAGAAAGCCAAAGGCATCAGCTCTCATTATTTAGCAATAATTGTGCCACAGGAGGACTTGACATTTTCCATCTACTTCACTAATAATAAATAACCCTTAGACTTTAAAATACCACATCTTTTTCTTAACCTATTTGGTGTGATTTAGCATAGTTTAAATGTAACAAACTCATCTAATTTTCACACTCCCTTTGCTCCCCTAAACCCACACTCCCTGAATTATCAAGTATTAATTTTATAGTGTGCAACAACAAGATATTACAGCATATTTTAAAATAAAATGAGGTTATTATTATTATTATTATTACTATTATTACTGTACAGATTTACTAAAAGGGGCTACTGGTGAGATACACAGGGGTTCTGAGTTATACACTGAGTTTTAGATCAATTTAATGATGAAGTTTTAAATACCAGCAACACTTGATGCTCAAAGACCAAGGGACTTTGATGCCCCATGACAACTTTGCTGTCCCCTCCCAACATTTTCAAAAGAAATAAGATTTAAATTCCATGTCCAGCACCTTTTATCTTGACCCACCCTGACTTCAACAGCAGCTTGGCAGGATTATTCCCATAAAACATCCCTGCTGTACTGGGTGGATGCACTTTGTGCACTTCCCTCCCAAGGACAGGGAATTCCTGGGATCTGAACTTGGCCACCAGCAGCTCAGAGCCAGCAGTGGAGAGGAACATTCTGATACCAACAGGCAGCAAAAGTCCATCACCACCCTCCCCAATTAGTCCCTAAATGATTGTTTCATTTAATAACTAAATATTAATTACTATTTAATTAAATTAATTCTTATTTATTAATAACTAATTTAATATCAGAGAAATCCTTTTCTGATTTGCATTAAAATAACTGGAAGAAACACTTAATTCCAAATTTCCTAGCAAGCCTACTGCTTTCACTGATGGAGACTGTAGAAAATTCTTCATTTTACATGAAAAGCTCAAACTACTGCTGCTCCCAAAAAACAAGAGGCATTAAACTCTGCAGTGCCCTGTTCACACCCCAGAGCATCCAACTTCAGTCTCTGCATCCCAAACAACAAACTGGGAATTTTGCCTTTCCCTCTTCCCTGTGGGGTTTTTCCTACCCCAATACACCAACTCTTTGTTTTTCCCTTTCTCTCCAGACTCTGAAACCCAAGGCAGTGATGAGGACTGGCACATCCCAGTCCTTCCCACTGTGGAGATCCAAAGGGGGCCAGGAGAATTCCTCCTCCTCCAGGAGAATTCCTCCTCCCCCAGGACAATTCCTCCTCCTCCAGGAGAATTCCTCCTCCCCCAGGACAATTCCTCCTTCCACAGGACAATTCCTCCTTCTCCAGGACAATTCCTCCTTCCCCAGGAGAATTCCTACTTCCACAGGACAATTCCTCCTTCTCCATGACAATTCCTCCTCCCCCAGGACAATTCCTCCTCCCCCAGCAGAATTCCTCCTCCCCCAGCAGAATTCCTCCTCCCCATTCCTCCTTCCCAAGGTCACCTCCTGTTGGGAAGTGACTCTTCCTTCCAAATCAACGAGCACTTGGCTTTCTCCTCCATCCTCCAACCCATTTTAATTGCTGCTTGATCCTAATGAAGTGTGGCTGATGGTAATAAATGGAAACCCTCCCGGCCTCAGCAGCCAGCACCATCCATCCCCTCCATCTCCCACCCCTCCCATTCCTCCCCCTCCAGCCTCGAGACTGCAGACATCTGTTCCTCAATTGTCTGGTAATAAACACACTCTATAAAGCATATGTAAAATGATTATTACCCCCAGGAGCCAAGTGCCTTTCAAATGCCAGCTGAAACAAATAAACACTTTAAAAAAAAAAAATTAAAAAAATAAAAGACATTTAAAAAAAGAAAAAAAAATCCCCACCAAACAAATGGTACGACAGACATCGCTCAGGCTGTTCCATATTCCAGAATGAAGGGTGTTGGGATTGCTCCTGTGATTCCTTCTTCCAAAGGGAGATGTTATTCCTCAGCCCAGTAACTCCAGTGCTGGTTGCCAGCACAGGATGGAGGAAGCACCTGGACTCCTTCGGTGACTTTTATACTTTGGCACCTCCCATGAAATGTAATTAAGCAAAATCAGAGGTGGGTTCTGCCTCAATTTCTAAGTGCAATTAGTTTCCAGATGTAGCCAGGAAAATCTATTCCCAGGAATCATCTCCTCTAGAACGCCCACGTGTCCCTCAGAAATACATTCCTCGTTTATTCTGTGTGTGGTGGTGTCATTAAGTGCTGGTAATTAATCTGGGCCTCAGTGAGTCTCAGTTGTCCTTGTGGAAATTAAGGACTCACATCCTGAACAACACAAAGCTCACTTCCCACCTCTGGCTCCCTGCTCTGAAGGAATTCAAAGGCAAGGAAAGCTTTGAAAACTGATTTTAGGTGTTTTTCCTTACACTGCCCATGGTTTCAATTAAGAGTTTCTCTAAATTTTGCTAATTGGGAATGGGCTCATTTGCATCTCCTGCAAAGTCTGACCCCGTGTTCTCCAAGAGGATCTGCAGCCAAGTTCCACCCTCAGCTTGTAAATAAAAAAAGGGTTAAAAAGTGGCTTTATAAGCAGCAAATTTGCCCCTGTGCAGCTCTGATGTGCTCAGCACTGACACTTCTCATAGCAGGAGTACAAAGAGAGGAGTTCCCACTGATGAGTGCTCTGCTCCCAGCTCTCCCCTCAACATCCCAGGGCTGAGTTATATTTTAAAGCCCTCATTTTATGTGATGCTCAGGCTTTAAATCAGCACACCAGGGTCTGGTTTCTCAGTGATCCAGTTTGTTTAATACTTTCAGAAGCACTCAGCTGCCTCATAAAATCAGAGAGTCCACGCAGTGCTGAAGCTCCTCTGGCAAAGGATTTATGGGACTTTGATAAAAACAAGGGGGAAAAAACCCCTTGTAAATAAAATATTGATCATTTGAATTCAAACCAGATCCATTTCAAACATGTGCAGGGGACAGGGATGAAAGATGAGGGGGGGCAGGTCATAAAGCACCTCAAAAAGGAAAATAAAACAGGTGGGAACATCACAGCTCTGCAGGAATCAGCTCCAGGAGAGCTGGACAGTTAAAACAGGAACATCTGGAAAAGGACAACAAGGATCTAACCAAGAGATGATGGTTTTATGATTCCAAGCATCAATATTTTAGGAAAGTCACCTTTCAGCTGCTGGTGGGACCCTGGCTATCCCATCAGGAACAGAATTCCCTGGGGGGAATTATTGTCAGCTGAAGAAATCCAGTGCTCATCCCAGACTCTCTGCATCCCATTCATCCCTAAGTCATCATGAGTTAAATCTCTCAGCATACTCCCTGAGTCCAACATTAAAATGAATACAATTTTTAAAAATTAAACAATTTAAAAGGGTTTTTAGAGCCCTCTCCTACCCCCAAACTCTCCCATCCCACAGGGAGAAAAGGGCAAACTGGGTCATTCCACATTTTCCTTCTTTTCCTGCAGTTGCTGATGAAATCCTCAATGCAAGGGAGTGAAGATGTTGCAGGTGGTTGGCACGAAAAATACACTGTACACAGACACCTTCATCTCAATGCAATTATTTTTTATGAGGCAAATGATTCCTGCTGCCTGACTTGCAGGCTGGGAATGCAAAGTGAAGTGTTTGGGAGAAGTGCTATTTAAAGCAGAGCACTCGTGTTTCGCTCAGATGGGAGGAAAAAAGGGGGGAAAAATAAAGCAGGAAGGCAAAGAGGAAGAATTTCCATCAATGGGAAAGATTTCATCAATAAAAATCAACAGCATCACCACCCTCTGGGCTTGCAAGATGTCTGTAAATTCATTAATGGTTCAGAAATTGAAGTCCACATCATCATAGTCACACTTTGAAGAACACAGAATTTCAGTTGTCCATTTTTCCCATCATAGAATAGCTGAAAACTAGAAATCATCCTGTAGCAAGTTTATTTTTTAGCACATTTCTTTGGTTTAAAAGAGACAGAGGTGGAAGTGAAATGTGCTTATGGAATTCTCTGCTTTTTTATGGGCACGTAGCAAGAAATAAACTCTTTTTCCAAGGCAAGATCTTGCACACCATAACACATTTCAGGGTGTTCTCAAGACTATTCCAATCTCTGCTGTTTTGACACCAGAAATTTAGATTTGGGGGATTTTATGCCTTTTCCAACTGCGTTTTTAAGTCTTGAGAAGCCACAAATAAGCCCAGCTCTCAGCCACAGAGGTGTCAGAAGACTCCTTCCTCTGGGCATCACATTCCAATTCCTTTTTCTGACTCTTTTGTGACTTCTTGGGTTCAGCACTGGAGAGAAGCCCCTGTTTTAAAGTGCCTCAGGACAGTGAATTCATAGAGGCACAGGCAAGGAGGGAAAGCTCTCCAAAGGTGCTGGGAAAAGCCACGAAAACCCTCCCAGGAAAACAGGGGTGACATGAGCTGAGACAAACATTGTAGATTTAATTTCCACAAAACCAACAGGACAAACTGTTAGAAAAGCAGCCAAATTCGAGTATCAGAGGTGAATGATGCAGTGGGAAGAGGTTGATTCAAGGCTTGTTTAAAGTTCCAGCTTTCCACTGACAGTTTTGGTAATCACTGGCTCACCCTGGATCAGGAATTAATTTGCAATCCCCAGCCCACAGTGTTTTATCAATGAACTCACCTTGCAGCTCCTCTGACTTTTTAATAAGCACAAAGAACAGCAAGAAACCATTTGTGGCAGGTTGCAAATAAACTTCACCCAGCTTAGGTCAATAAATGACACATCAGTGACACAAGGGTCACCCAGACAGGAAATCCCACCTGACATCACAGCTCAGTTTGAGAAAGATTTAAAAATATTGTCGAGTTGCTTTTTTTTTTAACACACAACAACTTTAAATTAACTCCTTTCTCAGAACTGGAAAGGGCCCAACATCCCCACAAAATCAGAAGGTTAATTCTACTTTATTCTAATTCTCTGTGCAAAAATGAAATGTGCAGAAAGGCAGACTTTACCTGAGCAGGGGGTGAAAGATGATGGTGATGTTCCTGGCACCTGGTTTGCAGACAAACTTGGACCCACCACCTTCAATTAAGTTATCATCTGGTCCTCCTGGAAAATAAAGTGGGACAAGTTGTCTAACAGACCTCGACATCCCTTGATTTTCAGACAGCAAGTGATAATTAAACATTTAGCAGGCGATAATTAAACGGGAATTAAACGCCCCTTTCCTGGTGAAAGATCAGTAATTAAAGCTCTCTGTGCCCTCCCCAGGCACTGCCAGGGCAGAGGGAGCAGTGCAGGTGGTGACTTTGGGCTCCTCATTCCAGATTCAGGCACATTTGGGCACAAAAGCACCGAATCCAGGTCCTTCCCCTCCGGGGACAGACCCCCAGCCCCTTGGCCGTGTGGCTCAGGTGTGTTTTGAAGCCCACAGTGCTTGGAAAGGGTCTGGAGAGCAGCAATTCCCAGGATTTTCCTGCTTCCAGAGTGCTGCCCCTCTGACATAGAAAGCAAAATTCCAGCCTTGGTTTGGATGCCAGTGACTGGAATTGAACTCATTTATTGTGTTTAGCATTACTGCCTCTCCCAGGAGTTCATTCCTGGAATTCCTGCATGGATCTTTCCCTCCTCTGAGCTCCACCTGGCTACAAACGGGCTCTCAGCTACAGGAAAAATACATTTAAATATTTGGCAGCAAAACACAACTCAGGGAGCATCATTCACACACCACAGGCTCCAGGGTTTGGAGTGGCAACAAAACCTGACCAGTGCCACTGTGTCACTCCAAAATTACTTCCATGGGCAGCTCCAGACACCAAAGCACCTTAAATTTGGATATGTTGGGAGAGAAAAGAGAGGGGAGGGAAAATATCAACTTCCTGAAAGCTCTGCACGTCCTGATAGCAACAGAGTCCATGTGGAACCATTCCTGAAGAAAAGATTTTTAAACCAACAGGCCAGACACCCCCCACACAAACAAATCATCATGGAATGGTTTGGGTTGGAAGGGACCTTAAAATCATCCAGTTCCAATCCCATGGGGACACCTTCCCCTATCCCAGGCTGCTCCAACCCCAAATGTCCAACCTGGCCTTGGCCATCCCAGGGATGCAGGGGCAGCCCCAGCTGCTCTGGGAATTCCAGCCCAGGGCAGCCCCAAAAAGGAATTTGGGTAAAGTCTGAATATCCCAGGTATTATCAACCCCTTTCCACGTGAACTCTCTTTAAAGATTAATAAGGACAGAAGCCAATCCATAATTGAGACAGCTCTAGAGGCAGGGAAATGCAAAGTTATGAAATCAAAACTACCCCAGCAGGGCAGAGAAGTTTTTGACCCTGCCATCTCCTCTGCCTCCAAAAAAAAAAAGGATTTCTCCAAATGGCAGAACTGATGAGGAAGTGACTCCAACCTTCTTTTCCAAGTGAAGTTTTTGTGCTTTACAACAATCAATCTACAGATAAAGCTCTTTGGTGACTGAATTTATTTGTTCTTTCTGCAGCAACGTGCAAAGACTGAGCAGGTCACCAACCCCAGCAATTCCATACCCTAAATAATCCCTCTAGGTCAAGACTGCAAGAATTCCCACAGATTCCAAGACGTGGGAGCAAAATTTAGAGTTTTACTCCAAATTCCTCATGGAGTGGAAATCCTGGGAAACTGGCAATCTGCAGTCACAGCATTTCCAGAGCTGACTCAGCTCCTGAATGAGCCCTGAGCACACAGAGCTTCCTGCTGAATCCTGCCCCGACAGATGGACTCGGGAAGCACGGAGCAACTGAGGGCAGAGTTTTTTTAAAACTTTCCTGATGGTATGTAGAAAGAGGCAGCTCCAAAAAAAAAATTAAAAAAAAAAAAAAAAGAAAAATTCCAGGGATTTCAGCTGGCAGGTTGAAGAGTGAACTCTCCCAACGTGGTGGTTTAATCAGGGAAGAAAAGAGGCGCGAGTTCAAGGAAAAGAAAATTATTCACTTCCCCTGTTAATGTCAGCTCCTGCAGTTTCCAGTGGGCTCTGTGTCTGAGCAGAATTATTGAGGGAGCCAGCCAAGCATGAGCTGCTGAGGCAGGCACGAGGAAATGCAGGCTCCAATTAAGAGAGGGGTGTTATTCTTGTTCCATCAAGTCACCCTGCACTAATCAATATTATTGACTGGGATGAACTCCACGGTGAGGAATAAAACAATCTGTCTGATCTGCTGGGCCAGATGATGATGGATTTGAGGAGAACAGAACCCTGGCACCCAGAGAAAAATGTGCTTTTACATCTCCTTGGCTCTCAGCCTTCCATTAATAATCGTGGGTGCTCTGCAGGTAGGTGCAGGCTACGGGGGGAGAAGGGAAGGAATTTTGTTGGTGTTTAAATGTTTTACCCAAACCAAGATGCTGAGGTGTAAATCTTATTCCTGGTGATGCTTTGGACATCCCAACTACACAGCAGTGCAACTTTAATGCCATTGCTCCTCCCACCTACACTGCTCTGAAGGCTGGAGGTTTGTTATGGAAAATCCTGGAGAAAATCCCCAAATGGGGAGTGAAGGATTCCTTTCCCAGGGAATTGGAGCTCTCCATGAGGACTCTGACTGTATCAATGGCTGAATTGTGTTATTTAAATCCTCCACTGCAGCCAGTTCCCTGTGCTGGAGAAATCCAGGAAATACACTGGGAATATTCCTTCATCCTGGTTGATTCTACCAAGAGCACATCCTGCAGGGAGAACAACTGTTCATCCAAACAACCCAAAACTGGAGAAAACAGGGAGCAGAGAATCCCAGAATTATTTGGGTGGGAAGGGACCTTAAAGGTCTCCCAGTTCAACCCTGCCTGTGCAGGGACCCCTTCCATGGGCCAGGCTGCAGAGGAAGGAAGGTCCCTGACCTGTGGGAGAAACTCCAGACAAATCCATGGAATTTGGTCCCTGTGGAGTCAGGCTGGGAGACCTGGGGGTGCTCACCTGGAGAAGGGAAGGCTGCAGGGAGAGCTTCCAGAACATTCCAGGGGCTCCAGGAGAGCTGGAGAGGGGCTGGGGCCAGGGGATGGAGGGACAGGAGCCAGGGAATGGCTGCCAGTGCCAGAGGGCAGGGCTGGGGGGATGTGGGGCAGGAATTGCTGCTGGGCTGGAATTCCCAGAGCAGCTGGGGCTGCCCCTGCATCCCTGGGATGTCCCAGGTTGGACATTGGGGTTGGAGCCCCCTGGGATGGTGGGAGGGGTCCCTGCCATGGCAGGGATGGCCCTGGGTGATTTTAAGATCCCTTCCAACCCAGCCCATTCCATGATTCCATGAGGAGTGGAAACAATCCCATTTTCCCTCTCCTTATCAACAACCACCAGAGATCCAATCTGGAGCCTCCCAAACCAGAGCTGAGCTGGCAAATTCTGCACTTCTGGCATATCCAGGAAAATCTCCCAAACTTCCCCCTCCCTCTGGCAGCACCGCTGTTGCAGCAATTTCCTCTCAGGAGCAAACTCTGCTGGTTTAATCTGCCCAGTAATAAATTATGAAGAACAAAAGAAAAATAAGGAAAACTTGGAGATGAAGTGGAATTTGTCAGAGAGTTAATGACACCCTCCTGCCGTGCTGGCAATGGAGTGTGCCCACCTGAATGTCACTGCCAGTGGTGACAGCGACAGGGCCATTAGTGACAGAGCTCGATGTGTCTGAAATGGAGCCTAAAATGTCAGGCATCAACATGAAAAAGGAGAGGAGCAGGGAAAGGGGAATCTCTGCAGGAGCTGAAAGTCAGAACAAACATTAAGAGAGTTTTTGTTTTTCATTCTGCCGGGTATGATAAAATTTAAATGTTTGCATGGATCTCTTCTGAGTTTATGGAAAATGTCAGAGAATCCCTGGATGGGTCGGGTGGGAAGGGACCTTAAATCACCCAGGGCCACCCCTGCCATGGCTGGGATCCCTCCCTCCATCCCAGGGGCTCCAACCCCAGTGTCCAACCTGGNCAGCCTTCTCCTCTCCAGCTGAGCACCCCCAGCTCTCCAGGCTGGCTCCAGGGCAGAGGGGACGGGTGGAATTGGATGATCTTTAAAGTCCATTCCCACCCAAACCATTTTGGGATTCTACTCTCTGGCTGTCCCACTGTGCTAAGGAGGAATCACCCATCTCTCTTTGTATTTATCTGCTCCTTGAAAGTCCTGAGCACAGCAGAGAAGAGGCAGCTCAGCTCCTTGAAAGATTTGCTGTGCAGATTTTAAAATTAATTGTAACTAATGAGGTAATTTCTTTTTCTTTTTAACAACATCCTGAGAAAAGCTCTCTGTGTGTCTCACACAGGAGCTAAAAAAGGTGAGATTTCTTATGCTGTCAATTCAGGAGCCAGCAGACATTACCTCATTGTTTCAGGGTTTTATCTGTCTAAATGAGTTTTATCCTCAGTCCTGCCACGTTTTCAATCCTACCAGTCACTAAAACTTTTCAGACACGAAGGTTTTTGCCTGATAAGTAAATCCCTTCCCAAAACATCCAAGAAATACTCATTTGGGGTCAGCCCCAAACCCATGAGGAGCTCAGGGCAGCTTCAGCTCCCTTCCCATCCCTGTGTGAGCACAGGACGGGTTCACTGAGCTCTCTGCAATGCACAATTCACCTAAAAAGCTTCCAGGCATGGAGTGAAGAATTCCTGGGCCCCTCTCCATGATCAGAGCACCTTTCCTAGGCAGCCACTCCATGTTAATCCATGCAGAACAGAGGAAAAAAGAAGAATACAGGACGAGGCTCTGAAGCAACAGTTCAGCAATGAACACATCCTGCAAATCCCCAAAGCTCCCCCACTCCGAGGGAGCAGCACAAGGTGAGAGCAGGACAGGAACCAGTTTCCAAAACTGGTGCTTCCCAAAAGTTCTTCATTGTGTGGGAATCAACACCAGGGTTATTGCCTGCACATCAGCTTCAAGGCATGGAAATTCAAATTTCACTCAGTGTGAAAGGGAGGAAAGCAGAATCTGCCTGAAGAGAGCAAAGTGATCAGAAAACAGCTCAGCAGAGAGAAGGGATCAGTCTGTGAGCAGCAGCTGTGGGGGTTTATATGGAAATCTCCTGCATTTTCACATTTCTGTAAGTTAGACCCCCCAAACAAACCCCAGAATGATTTGGGTTGGAAGTTCCAACCCCCTGCCATGGCAGGGACCCCTCCCACCATCCCAGGGGGCTCCAAGCCCAGTGTCCAACCTGGCACATCCCAGGGATGCAGGGGCAGCCCCAGCTGCTCTGGGAATTCCAGCCCAGCAGCAATTCCTGCCCCACATCCCCCCAGCCCTGCCCTCTGGCACTGGCAGCCATTCCCTGGCTCCTGTCCCTCCATCCCCTGTCCCAGCCCCTCTCCAGCTCTCCTGGAGCCCCTGGAATGTTCTGGAAGCTCTCCCTGCAGCCTTCCCTTCTCCAGGGGAACATTCCCAGCTCTGCCAGCCTGGCTCCATGGACCCCACAGGAACATCAGCTCCTGTTCCTCCTGCCTGGATTCTCAGCAGGGATTCACTGCTCTGGCATTCACACATCTCAGTTCTTTTCTCATGGAACCAAACAGGATTTGTCATCTCTCAGATTCTTTTGCATGTCTCAAACCCTCAAACTTGGTTCCTTTCAGAGAATCCCAGAGTGGGTTGGGTTGGCAGGGACCTTAAAGCCCCCCCAGTGCCACCCCTGTCATGGCAGGGACCCCTCCCACTGCACCAGGGCTCCCTCCAACCTGGCCTTGCACTCTTCCAGTGGCATTCTGGGGATTATTTCAGGCACCTTTTTCTCTCTGTTCTCCTGTAATGCTGATTTTAGTTCCCTCTGCCCTCTCCACCCCCGAGCTGGCAGGGAGTGACCCCCACTCTGACCCAGCACGTGGGGCTCCCATTCCCCCTCCTGGAATGGGAATGAGGGAACTGAGATGCACCAGATTAAAAAATCCACCTTATCAAGATAGACAAGAATAAGCTCCAGCCAATACTTGATTACTTCCTTGCTTGAGGGGAGAAGCAATTTAGCAGAGGTTTCTGACAGAGGAAAGATTGCAGTTCTTGTTTGATTCTCTTAATCACCTGCTCTTCTTTTAATCATGGCACGTGGGAATTTACACATCAGACCATCAGGAATGAGGGGCTGATGATGGTTACAAACACACAGGCACTCACATTTTCCCAAAACCAGCAAGAGATCAGAGCTATGCTGGAACTCCAGAAGCCCCGAAATCGATGGGAATTAGGTGGTAAATACTTGTGCTGTCAGACCTGGGGCCAGGAAGCTGCAGGGGCAGGGAGATGGGAGATGATGGAGTGACTCCAAGAGCCGCTCTCAGCTTCCAGGGCCTCCTCCCCAGCCTGAGCTGGGCACAGGGGGCACCAAACGGGCACAGCCAAGGGCAGGAGCACCCTAAAGCCACAGCTCTGCCTGCTGGCACCTCTCCAGTCACTCTGGAAATACTTCAAGCTCATCTTTATACCTGAAGGGTATAAAGCTCATCCCATTTCAGTGATAAATTCCCAGCCATTCTCCCAAAAGCTGCATTTGGGGTGATGGTGCCCAGCGTGGGGTGCAGGGCAGGGTCCAACCTAAAATCTTTCAGTGAAACACTAAAAATGTTGGGCAGAAATATTGAGGGATGGTCAAATCAAGTCAAGTCTAATGGCTGAGCCTTCACAAATCCCTTACAGGTATAAAAATGCGAGAGAAGGAGTGGAAAGGGATCGGGATAAGATGCAAGAGCTGGAGTCCCTCAGCTCTGGAGCCAGGCTGGCAGAGCTTGGAATGTTCCCCTGGAGAAGGGAAGGCTGCAGGGAGAGCTTCCAGAACATTCCAGGGGCTCCAGGAGAGCTGGAGAGGGACTGGGGACAAGGGATGGAGGGGCAGGAGCCAGGGAATGGATGGGATGTGGGGCAGGAATTGCTGTCTGGGCTGGAATTGCCAGAGCAGCTGGGGCTGCCCCTGCATCCCTGGGATGTGCCAGGAAGGATTGGAGCCCCCTGGGATGGAGGGAGGGGTCCCTGCCATGTCAGGGGTGGCCCTGGGTGGGCTCTGAGATCCCTCCCAGCCCAAACCACTCTGGGATTCTGAGCAGAGCTGGAGTTGGTGCTCAGGTTTGCAGATCAAACTCTGCTTCACACCCGAAGGAGGAGTCCCAAATCTGAAGGAGATTTCCCAAAGCAGGAGAGGCAGGTCTGGGCTCCAGCCACGGCTCTGATGTGGCCTCCCTGACCCTGCTCAGGTTTCTGCATCTCAGTTCCCCAAAAGGGGAATTGAGATTGTGGCTCCAACCTTCCCCTGGCAAAGCTGTTTTGAAAAAAAAGGCAAAAAAAAAAAGAAAAAAAGGAAAAAGGCGCCAACGTTTTATTCACTGTTTTAAACTCCTGCTTTACCCTGAACATAGAATAATGTCCCAAACTGACCAACAACTCCAAAATTCCTGCCTGAAACAGCTTCTCCAAGCATGCACATGCCAGGATGTGGTGCCTGATTTTGGGGCAGCCCCCAGGCCCTGCTCTGCCAGATTGCTGTGCTGATGTTCCCCAGCCCTCCCCGCTCCCCTATCCCGCCTTGTCTGAGATCCAACACCATATGCATTTAAATAAGTTGCTCTTTAATGTTTCAAAACCTGATTTATTAGTTGCTCACACTCCATCTGCCTTGAAAAACGGCGCCGTGCCTCGGCTTTCACAGCCTGCACAAAAGGTTGGGGTTCAATTGGAGGCTCCTTTATCATTTGATCACCGTGTCAGCCACATATGTAAAGTCTCCTTCCAGCTACAGAAATTGTTTAAAATGCATATTTCTCCTCTTTTCTTTTTGTTGTGTTTTTTTTTTTATTTTTTTATTATTTTTTTCCTGCTCTCCCCCAGGCCACACGACTGAGCAGCAGGCACTTTGATTAATGGATTTGTCAACTCGCATATTTAGGATTTTGTTGGTTTGCCTAAAACTCCCCGTGTAGGGAGCTGAGCTCTTCCAAAGCCTGGCTGCAGCAGAATTCCTTATCCGGAGCTGGAAAAGGCACTGGAGCTAATGAGCTGTGATTACTCACACCCTCCATCACTTTTACACCCTTCTCTGCTCCCAGCTTTCTTCCTTTATCTTATCTCCCTTAGCAGCAAATGGCTCCTACCTGAATCTTTTATATCCCTAACATGTTTTTTATTCAGTTGTAATGTCAGAAAGGAAAAAAAAAAAACCAAACCACAGTGAGGTAACAAAAAGCAAGTGAAATAAAGTAAGATATTTCCTGACAGAGTGTCATTTGCTGGTTTGTTTTACAAGTTGTTTAACTCTAAAATCCCTGTTTCATATTTTTTTTTAAATATTTAGAAGCTCCAAGATATTTTAAACAAAGGAATTGGCTGGAATTACAGAAGGACAAAACGGTTTGGGTGGGAAGGGACTTCAAAGATTGCCCAGTTTCAATGGGCAGGGACCCCTCCCTCCATCCCAGGGGGCTCCAGCTCCAATGTCCAACCTGGCACATCCCAGGGATGCAGGGGCAGCCCCAGCTGCTCTGGCAATTCCAGCCCAGCAGCAATTCCTGCCCCACATCCCATCCATCCCATCCCTCTGGCACTGGCAGCCATCCCCTGGCTCCTGTCCCTCCATCCCTTGTCCAACTCACAAATAAAACATTGTACTGTCTTCTGGAAGAAGCAGACAGGGAATTATGGAATTAATAAGGCTGGAAAAGATCTCTGTGATCATTGAGTCCAACCAAGAGGTCTAAAAATGCCTCAGTGTTTACCATGATGGTAAAAGAGAAGCTTTTGAGGCTGTGACAGGGCTGGGATGCAGCAGCCCCAAGGAAAGCTGTCACGGGCTTGTTTCCCAGGGATTAATGAAGGAGTCTGTTCTAATGAAGATAAATTCACCCATCTTTTGACAGGCCTTGAGAGTGTTACAAACCTGGCAGGTAAAACAAGGTAAAACAAAACAAAGAAATCCTCCTCGGTGATTCCACACCGGGATGGAATCATAATCTGCCATAAATTTGCACCAACAAAGGAACCTCCTGCCTCCTCATCTGCTGGGGATAAATTCATTTTCCAGCAATATGCACCATGATCCCCACCAATAACCCAGCTGTTCCCCCCGGGAATGGCAGGGGATTGTCCCTGGCAGGGCACAAACTGCACGGAGCCTCTCCCAGCAGGGGCAGGAGTGGGACCTGTCAGGCAGCATCCCTCAACCTGCTCACCCAGAATCTCTCTGGGATGGCTTTCCCCCACCCCCACGCCCCCCCCCTGGCTTTGTTTGGCCTGGAATTCAATCAAAGATGAATTAAGACTGGAGGAAACCCACTGTGGTCCCTGGGAATTGGTGAGCTCCGTGTTAATTTTGTTACAGCTTTTATTTCTTGCATTTTCATGCAGAGTTGCTCCCCCCCTGAGACTGTCGCTGATATTGGCAGCAACCCCCAGGGGCTGCAACCAAACCCAAATGCCAATAAAGAGGAGGGGGCTCAGCCCTCAGAGACCTCAGAAACTGCAGGCAAACAGCCAGAACTTTAATCACAACTCTTTCAAATGCAGCCAGGGATTTAGAAAGGCTGTTATTGTAGGATATGACCCTAATTCAGTGTTAATCAAAGCCGCTGGTGGCACGAGAACAACCTGGTGATTTAATAAAACACCATTTCACAGCAGCCACCATCAGGATCAGGATGGCTCCAATATCACAGATCCCAGGGAGAAGGCTGGCCAGCCTTTTCCATGTGGCTCTGGACATTTCTAACATCAGGAAATTTGACGTTTCCCCTAACTAACAACCAAGAACTTGGTTTGGTAGAAAAATCTTAATTGATTTATTTTTGTTTCCTTTTTAATCGTTGCTCCTGCTGCACAGGTATCAAGGAGAAGAAAACTGGAGCAGGTTGTGCAGAGAAGCTGCCCCATCCCTGGGAGTGTCCAAAGCCAGGGTGGAGCAGCCTGGGACAGTGGAAGGTGTCCCTGCCCATGGCAGGGGTGGCACTGGATCATCTTCAAGATCCTTTTTCAACCCAAACCATTCAGGAATTACATGTAGGAAAAAAATTCAATTATTACACATTTCCTTATTTTTAATTTCACTTAAAAGCTAAAGAAGCCAAACTTGAACGTTTCAGCTTCACCAGAAAAAAAAATAATTCATTTGTGGTTTCTGCTGATTCAGCAGCTCCCAGCTACAGGAACTGAGCAGTTGGTGAAGTCTGAAAATCTGGAATGTTGATTTTTCATAATTTCCAAATTAAAGGAAATCCATGCTCTCAAATCCAGCTGCAGGAAGCAGGAGCACCCACGGGTATGGGGCAACCAGAACTGGCAAAAGCAAAAATTCACCTTGACATTGAGTTATCCCAACACCTCGGGGCACATTCCAGGCTGTCCAAGCTGTAGCCCCAGCCTGAAAATCCCTGTTTAAAAAGAGATGGGAATCCCTCCTCACTGGAGCAGAGGGGGGAGTTCAGAGCTCCCCTGTGCTCTGCTCCTCACCCTTCAGCTCCAGAAAAACCAGAAATGGAAGATGTTGAATGTGAGGGAGGGAGGATTCCCAAAGCTCTTCCCCCTCACAGCTGGGGAAAATGAAGAGAGGTAATACAGGCATAGGGATGGGCTGTTTGGAGCAACACTCAGGAATAAAAAGTCCCACAAAGCAGCAGGAGCTGCAGAGTTCACATTTCCCACCTCCTCAAGGGGTTTGCATCAAACTCCCCTGCAAGGTGCTCATGGGCACTGGAGAATCACAGAATCACTGATGATAATGATAATAATAATAATCAGAATATAATAATAACAAGGTAGATATCCTGAGTTGGAAGGGATCCAGGGATGCAGGGGCAGCCCCAGCTGCTCTGGGAATTCCAGCCCAGACAGCAATTCCTGCCCCACATCCCATCCATTCCCTGGCTCCTGTCCCTCCATCCCCTGTCCCCAGCCCCTCTCCAGCTCTCCTGGAGCCCCTGGAATGTTCTGGAAGCTCTCCCTGCAGCCTTCCCTTCTCCAGGGGAACATTCCCAGCTCTCCCAGCCTGGCTCCATCCATGGAGCAGCTCCAGGCTCTCCTCAGGACCTCTCACCCCCAGCCAGCTGCTGGAGCAAAGATCCTCCTCCATTTGCAAGAAAATCTCCAGATGAAATATTAGAAAGAATCAAAACAAAGCTGTGAACAAGGTCTGGCACCAGAGAACGAATCTAGGCTGATATAAAATAGGTTTATGGCACTGGGATAAAGCAAAGGAGGCACAGTAAATGCTGAATTCCCTGGGGGGCACAGCTGGAGTTTGGCTGTAGGGGATAAAAGCCCCCAACACTCCCAACATTCTGCTGAGAGCTCTGCCAGGAGGCTGCTGCCCATCCCAGCACTGCTCAGGGTTTTGTGTTGTTGCTGTGACCAGAGAATTGCCCAAAATCTCTGTTTTTCCCAGCCAGGAGCAGAAGAACAGCTCAAGATCTCTCTGTTCTCTGTTCAAGGATTGTTTATTGTTTGTTTTCTAGAATATTGTGGTCCTGGTCAGCACAGATCCATCCTGCAGGTGGAAATGCAGCAGACTGGCACCCTCTGGGTGGTGTTTACACTAAAATCTACTTTATTTACAATAAATATTAAAATAAAAAATACAGTAAATAAAGTATTCTTTATTTACAATAATTTTCCTATACCTATCAGCTATGTTGGACAGTGTACCTCTACTCTAAACCAATCAAAAAGTGCCACCACCACAGCAGAAGATGGAGGCTAAAACACCAAGAAGAAGGGCAGGGACATGCCCAAAATCCTCCATCTTCTCCCTTAAACCCAACTACAAAACCCCCAAAATTCTACATTTTCACCCTGTGACAAGTGAATTATCACTCTACTCGAACCCTAGGGTCTTGCAATTCTCCATACAAGGTTGGTAATTTTTTCCATGGGTTCAACTCAAAGGCACAGGGTTTTTTTCCATGGGCTCAACTCAAAGGCACAGGGGTTTTTGACTCTGTTTTTGACTCTGATCACCCAGGGCACTCAGAGGAACGTTCTGGGTTCCAGCAAGCACTCAGCAGGACAGGCCCCCCATGGAATCACAGGGATGGAGGTGGAGAAACCCCCTGGGAATGAATCCCCTGGGAATGAAGGACAAACCCTCCCAAGCACTGCAGGAGCTGCCTGGGTTTGCTACCACAGAACTCAGAGACTGCAGGAAAGAACAGGGAAGGCAAGCAGCTGAAATCCGAGGAATCCATTGTCCAGACATCCATTGTTCCCAAAATAATGGGCTCCAGGAGCAGCCCTGCCTCAGGTGCTGCTTTTGACACACTTAACACACCTCAAGCCACAGCCCTGAGCAACCCACTGCTATTTTTACCTCTCTTTTTACCACATAACATCCTTCCCTAATGGCAGTTTTACACATATCCCTGTTCAAGAGACTTGTGCTTCGTATTTTCTCTTTTTTTTTTTCTTTTTTTTTCTTTTTTTCCCCTTTTTT
>VXBS01000417.1:98146-190732 GCA_013400255.1 Sitta europaea
TTTTTTTTTTCCCCCAAAGAGACTTGCATTTTCTCACTGCTAATCTGCCTTATGGAAGCTGGATTTTAACTGAAAAGTACATCAGTAAATTGGCATCCCCTACTGAGACAGATAAGAGCTTCCAGTCACTGAATAAGGATGCCGAAACTGTGACAGGTATCTCTGAAAGCTCTTTTGAAAATTCCTTTATAAATAGTATTTATTTGGCTAAAATACCTGATCAGTGCAGCACTTCTGTAATCTGACTGTTTGCAAAGTGCTTTAGTTCTTGAGATAAAAGCTGCTACAGAACTCTGAGGATCATCTGGAGGAGCAGTTTCCATGTACGTGTCAAAAGCTTTTGTCCCCAGCCAGGTCTAATTTCATGGCAATTGGGCTCATTTTGAAATCTTTATTTTTTTTTTTTCAGCTTTCCAGCTACACGAGGCACATGTTAAAAGTGCATTTGGTTGGGAGAAGTCTCCAAAGCAGCAGAAAATCGTTCTAAGAGAAAAGCAAAAAAGCAAAAAAAAAAAAAAAAATCAAGCCATTAACTGCATTTGCAGGGACCTGTTGACCATGAGACTGAGATTTTATCAGGATAAAGGCACAGGGACACAAAGAATTCCCTTTCCTTCATGTGCCATCCTCTGCCTGGTCTTTGTCCCCGGGGTATTTACAGCATCCTCTGCTCCCACTGGATTGTTTTCCCTACATTTCAGCTGTTTCAACTCTCAAAGAGTTAACGAGTCTTTCCCAAATGAGATCCCTGCAGGTGTCAACTCCTTGGAAGCAGCCAGGTCCAAAGGGCAGACACATCCTTATAATGAGAGCAAGATTAAGAGGGGCAGAGAAAAGGAGCCAGCATGAGGCGTGAGCAGGGCTTTGATGAATGATAGAGCCCGGCATTAATGAGAGCTGGTAATTTTACATTTCCAGAAAGCCGTGGTCGTTAGGACTGGGAGGATCGTGGCTTTATTCAGCTGGAACAGAGGAAAGTTTAGGACAAAAGGCGGCTCATCAAGGAATCCTCTCCCCTTTGAGGCAACTGCTGCTGGGATTTGCAACATTCCCCATCCCTGCCAGTGCCAGGTTGCTCTTTCCAAAAGCCACCCTCGGCAGAACAGGCACACCTTGGCCAACAACTGTCCCAGGAAACTCTGCTCTTGGGAAAACAAACAAACAAACAAAAAAATTGTTGTAACCTCCCCTAGGTGGAAAACTCACTCCAAGCATATTCTCCATGAGCCAAACTCTGCAGCTCTTGGTTATCCCACCACTTCTCCTGCTTTCTGAATCCTCAGCTCCTTCAAGGTATGAGGGGTAAGAACTCAACAACGGGATTTTTTTCTCTGTTTAATCTCGAGGCAATTTGATTTTTAGTTCTGTAGCTTAAACCAGTAAAACCTGCTGTAAACATGAATGGAGAGAGGAGATGTGGCACGTGGAGGGCCGAGGAGAGCAAACCCACACTGGGATGGATTTATGGAGAGCAGCCACGATGACAAGGACTTGGGGTGTCCCCCAGAGTGGGCAGCAGGGGAGGGAGGGGGGATTCCATCCCTGTGCCCCTCTCAGGTGAGAGCCCACCTGAGCTGCCCCAGCCCTGGGGACACAGCAGCACCTGGAGGGGCTGGGGAGAGTCCAGAGGAATCCATGGAGCTGCCCCAGAGTTGGGAGAGCTGGGGGTGCTCANGCCAGAGCAGCTGGGGCTGCCCCTGCATCCCTGGGATGTGCCAGGTTGGAATTTGGGGTTGGAGCCCGCTGGGATGGAGGGAGGGGTCCTTGCCCATTTTTGAGGCATCTTTTGAGTGTCTGCTCCAAGCCCTGCAGAAGCCCTTGCCTTTACATCCTTGAATTCCCTTTTCTTCCTATATTTGCCACCAAAACAAAAATAAAAAAATCGAATTCTCTTTTTCCTCAGCCACAGCACCACACGACAAATTTCCAAACTTTCTGACCAATTTCCAGCCTGGTTTTAATCCTTCCCTCCCCAGCCAAGCTCCACAGGCTGGAGCTCCCACCGTGTGTCCCCTCACACCAGCCACACCACAAAACTCAGCGTTAGCCCACCAGGAATCACCAAAAACAAAAACAAAAAAAATCTGCTTTTTTTCCCTGCCCTCACTCCCTTCAAATGGGAGATTTATTGTCAGTGGTGCACCTTTTGAGGAATTTCAATCATCCCAAGCCTTTCTGGGTGTTCTGACTGACAGGAAGCCTCCCGAGATGGCTTTGCTCCCTCACCAGCACCATTCCTCCTCATAAATATTTATACATAATTTTCACTTTTTAACGAATTCCAGATAGTCAGACTTCTTCTTGTTGAAGCTTCCTCGTATCTTCAGAGATCATTTTAACTGATTTTTTTTTTTTTTTGGCTTTGCACGTGGATAATGATCAGCACTGAGGAACAGTGGAGTCCTCACATCACCAGGGCCCTAACATGGATTTGCTTCTCCATTCCTGTAATATGCAGCTGACAAAACCCCAGGATTTTAAAAAATGATAAAATAAAATACACAAAAAGCAGACACTACCAAAATCCAAGTTACTCCTTTTATATATTTTTTTTTCTTTCTCAGTGTTTGACCACTCATAAGTTACAATATTTGCTTTGGCTACTGTTCCAACCCAACCCCCAAAAAATCTAATTATTACCAAAGGATTAAACCAGTCTCTGTTTCTCCAAGGCTGGCTCTGCTCCCATCCCACTTTCACACTTCCCAATGTGGTCCTTTAGGAGTTTAGCCAGATTTCAGAAATCTGCCACATCTGATCACCTGTTCTGCTGTTTCCTTCCATTTCTCCATGTTCTTATGCCTCCCTTGGGATTTTTTTTCCCCTCTGACATCTGCTCCTTCCACAACATTAAGCCAAATCACTTCTAAGATGATTTGCTAAATATCATCCTCATTCTTACTGATATTTTACCTTCTTCCTGAAACTTTCCACCTTCTCCTGATGGTGGGAGCATGCTGGAAAAAAACATCCATATCCATGGAAACATTTACAGCCTCTCTTCTCCAGGCTTTGTTTTTATTCCCTCAACTTCATCCCCAGTCCTACACTGAAGGAGGGAATGTTTAAATGGGATGTTAGGAAGGAATTCTTCCCTGAGAGGTGGGGAGGGGCTGGAGTAGAATTCCCAGAGCAGCTGGGGCTGCCCCTGCATCCCTGGAATGTCCAAGGCCAGGCTGGACATTGGGCTTGGAGCACCCTGGGATGGTCAAAGTGTCCCTGGCATGGCAGGGGGTGGAATGAGATGAGCTTTAAGATCTCTTCCAATACAAACCCTTTTTTAATTCTGCAGTCATTCCTCTGTTTGCTTTCTGTTCATTCCACAGCCTGCCCCTCACCATTCACTGCTTTTTCCACAACCATTTCCCACTGACCTTTCCTTGCTCAATTTTCCCCTTAAAATAGACATGTGCTCCATAAAAAGGCCAGATATTAATGAAATCTCAACGTGTTTCACCTCCCTTCTCTTCTTTTTTTGCAAGTTGTTTTGATTTCTAACTCACCTGCCATCCTTCAAGGTATAAATTCCTGCTGGACCATCCTGGCCTCTTATTGAGAAGCTCTGTAGTCATTCCTGTAATAATTCCAAAAGGAATTCCAAAACCTTGAGCTGCCTCCAGACAGGAATGGCTTTGGGGTCACAACCCCCAGAGAGGGTGAGAGTTCTCCCACTGCCCCAGCCCCTGCCTTCTGCAGAGCCCTCCTCAGGAAAAAGGCACAGGGGGCTCTGGGTTGTTCTCCTTCTCCAGGGGGTTCATCATTTCCTGATCAGCAATCTCAGCACTCCAGCCTTTGCACCAGCCCAGCCTGAGGGAGAAAAGGCACCAAAAGGCCCCAGCACAGGGGATCAAGGTTCTCCTAAAGAGAATTCACCCAGTTATCACCAGGAACGTTCATTATTTCTGCTTTTCTACCCATAACCAACTCCATTTCTATTCATGTGGCTCTGAACAGCCAATGGTCCTGTGTCCCAAACACTGCAGAGCAGGGAGGAGATGGAGGAGGAGGAGGAATCCCAAAACCCACAAGGCTCCTCCATCCTGTCTCCATCTCCTTACCACACTAACAAACCCCAAATCTAAATTGCTCACCCTGTGATAAATCACACACTGTGCCACTCTCTAATTGACATTCCTGACAATTCTGTTCCATCCCAAAGCCTGGAACCCTTTCCATGGACCAAGGTTAAAATTTGTGTTTGTCAGGGGGGTTGGAATCTTCTCTGCATTGTGGGTGACCCAGCTGCTGTGGGGTCTCTCCAGTGCCACCCCAGTGTCCCCTAATCCCACATCTGTTCCCCTGGTGTTGGTTTCTCCATCCAGCCCTCCTGGTACCCACAGCTCCCACAGGAAAAACCCCAGCTGCTCCTCCCAAATCCTCCCAAGCCCACTGGAAAAGGGGTTTTAAGGACTTTTGGCTTTTTTTGGCAGCAGGACTGAAGGATTTCCCTGCCTCAGCAACAGGCAGGAGCTGGACTGGGTGATGCAGGTGGTGCTCCAAATGCTGTAATCCTAATTGGAAATATCCATCTCCAGCAGGGCAGGCTGTGAAGAGGATTTTAGAAAATAATATATTCTGCTGTGGATGCAATTATATCCCAGCCCCAGACACACAGAAGTTTGTTTTCCTTTTGGAACAGCAAATATTTTGGCGGTTTAAAATGTTTCGTAACAATGCCACACACTTTGCCAGATGTTCCATCAAATGTTATTGAGTTTTTAACATGTCTTTATTTAATATTAGATGTAAATACATATTTGGCTCCCTCTCTGCACAGATTTCCAGTGCTTCTGTGATTTCCTCCATGCATCTAAAAATATTAATTTTTGTAATTATTGCTGCTCTTTCCTAAATTTGCTGATTCAGGCTTTGCAAAATCCAGATTCTGTGATTTACCAGTGTTAATAGATGTTAAACTACTGAGACCTTTTCCAATATAAAGTGCATTTTATCTTGGAAGGGAAAAAAAATGGACACATTCTAAATCTGCAGAGCCAGTTCTAAGTTCAACAAATGGTAAAACTGAATAATTAGTTCTTTAGTAGCTAGGAAAAATGATCAGTTGCTTTGGGGAGAAAATAATAATCATCACATTAATAAGTCACATAAGGAGTGACTGAATAACAGAATGGGTTGGGTGAGAAGGGACCTTAAAATTCATCCAGTTAAAATTCTGGGCAGGGACCCCTCCCTCTATCCCAGGGGGCTCCAACCCCAAATTCCAACCTGGCACATCCCAGGGATGCAGGGGCAGCCCCAGCTGCTCTGGGAATTCCAGCCCAGCCAGCAATTCCTGCCCCACATCCCATCCATCCCATCTCTCTGGCACTGGCAGCCATCCCCTGGCTCCTGTCTGATCTAGTCCCTCTCCATTAATTACAATAATCAAAATAAATTTAAGGTCCCAGTTGCATTTTTGTAGCCTCTTGTTGTCACCTAATTCTTTCTCCTCTGCTGATGACAACGTTGATTCTGTAAGAAAGCAACACCCAAACTCATCCTTTATGTTATTTCCAAGGGACTCTGAGGGGAGAAAAAGCACTAAAACCCCACTGCTGTATTCACAGCTCAGCTGGACAAAAGAAAAGCCAGCTGAAAATGGTTTGTCCTTCCTGTTCTTGCCACTCTGAGCTGAGCTCTGCTCCATGAACCATCCAGCACTGCCTGCTAACTTGTTAGACACAAAAATCCTGAAAGGAATCTAAAAAAACAGGGGGAAAAAAATCAGAATGGAAAGCAAACAAACCAAATTCCCCCAAACCTCTCACTGCCAGCCTCCTTCCCCTGGATGGGAGCAGCTGGAACCCATCGATGCTCCAGCAGCAAGAGATGCTCCTCCAGCCAAGCCCTCTTCTCCTCAAGCCTCTTCCTTTCTGTGTTTGTGTTATTATTTATTTTTTAACATGGAAAAAAAAAAAAAACAATCAAAAGGAAATAACAAATGACACCGGGAGAGCACAGGGAAAAGGAAATGAGAGACTGAGTGAAAGGAAGCAAAAATCCCCCCAAGCTCCAACCAGAGGCAGCTGCAGGGCAATTAAACTCAACAATTTACAGATGTTCCTGGAGAAGGCTCACTCACAATGCCACCAAATTGATCTCTTTTCTTAAAAACTTGGGGCACAAAGCTTACTTTTCTTAAAGGGCTCTCAAAATAAAAGTTTACAGCCCCTTTTTATTCCTATTTATGCCACCAAAGGGCTTGCTGGAAAAGAGGAGATCGAACTTCACGTTTAACCCTTCCCTGCTGGAGCCTCTCTGGCTCCTCTTCCACAGTTTCAGGTCAGAGTTTTGGGAAGTTGAAGTGAAATTCAAGAAATTTTTTTTTTCTTTCTCATCAGTCTCGACCATCCTCTCTCCCAGCACAACCACACACATGACTAATCATTCTTTTTATTATCGAATTTAATTTTAATTTAAATAAAGATGCCTGGGAATAACTAAATCCTATTTGCCCTTCCAGCTCCCCAAAAAACATGGAAGGATTGCTGCTTGGAGAAAGAGATGTGCTGCCTTTGTCCCTTCAGCTTCCACACTACAATCTCCATAAATCCAGATATCCATGGCCAAATTTTCCTGGTTTTTCCCTGGGTTTTCCCCTCTTGCAGCTGCTCACGTTCCCGATTTTCTTCCCCTGGAATTCCACATCTTTGCACCTCCTGCTCCTTTCACATTTGGCTGGTATCAGTCCCATTAGTGGGGAGGGAGGGACAGAACAAACCTAAAGGACTCATTTCCTTTAGGATGGGACTCATTTCCTAGAAAATCAAGCTAAAACCACGATAGAGCCACTATCAAGTGAATTTTTAAATCTACATTCATCTCATGGTAAGATAACATTCATTCCACTCACTTCTGAGGAGACAGGGTTATTTTTTCCCCCAAATCAAGAGGATATTGAAGAAATTATCACTGATAAATACATGGAAGCACAGCCAGGATCAAGATATCAATTTCTACCTCCTATCAGACATCTTTCATGTAGCAGAAAATTATTTCTTCAACACCACTTGGAGAGGGACGAGCAGTTCAGGAAGAGCACAAGTAAATGATGGATTTATAAAACAGTTGCATTCAAGAATACAAATAACACAGGAAAAAAATTGTATTCCCTCAAGTCCCATGCTAAAGGATTGTTCCTCTGCTTCTCTGCATGAGAGATTCAAGTCTCAGCACTTCAAGCCTTCCTGGATAGTCACACTCTGCAAGATGAGGATTATTTGGATAACAGAGTCAAGGAGGAAAAGGAACAAATCCCATGAGCACCAATCTGCACTGCAGGGAGAATTGGTTTTGTTTAAAGACTCCTTAATTCCATAAAATACCAAGGATGTGCAAAATTTAGCTTTAATATGAAACAGTGCTGGCTGGAAAATATCTGTGAGACCACTGAGTCCAACCTGTGACTGATCTTGTCCCCAGGTGCCACATCCAGTCATTCCTTGGACACCTCCAGGGATGTCCAGGGATGCCCCAGGCACTCCAAACCAGCCTGGGCAGCCTCTTCCAATTCCTATCAACCCTTTCCAGGAGGAAATTCTTCCTGGTGTCCCCCCAGCCCCTGCCCTGCCCTGCTGTGCCTGTCCCTGTGCCCAGAGCCCAAATCCCCCCCGGCTGTGCCCTCCTCTCAGCAGTTGTGCAGAGCCCCCAGGGCCCCCCTGAGCCCCCTCTGCTCCAGGCTGAGCCCCTGCCCAGCTCCCTCAGCCTCTCCTGGGGCTCCAGCCCCTGCCCAGCTCCATTCCCAACCCCAAACTGAGCCCACCAGGCCAGGCAAGAGGCTGCAATCTGGCAAGGGGCTGCAATTCCTGCCCTGCCCTGCCTGAGGAGAAGCTGCACACACCAGCAGGCCCTGATTCCCTTGCCAAGGAATTTCCCTCTTTTCCCCAGTGCTGGCAAGCAGATTTCCTGGCTCTGCACTCACTGAGCCCCCAAACAGCTCAGGGAGTTGGGCAGAGCCACCAGATCCCCCCTGAGCCCCCCTTTTCTCCAGGCTGAGCCTTTCCCAGTTCCCCCAGCACCTCCAGACCCTTCCCCAGCTCCACTCCCTGGATCTGTTCCAGCCCCTCCAGGTCCTTCCTGAGTTGAGGAGCCCAGAACTGCCCCCAGCATCCCAGTGCTCCCTCAGCAGTGCCCAGCACAGGGGACAGTCACATCCCCAGTCCTGCTGGCCACTCCAGCCCTGGTAAAACCCAGGTGCCATCAACCTCCTGCCCAGCTGGCACAGCTGGATTCCCATCCAGCTGCTGTGCCCAGCACCCCCAGGGCTGCTGTCCCAGCTCTGCAGCCCCTGTGCCCCAGCCCCTGGTGCTCCATGGGGTTAGTGGGACCCAAGGACACAACACCTGGCCTTGGAGAACTCACCCCAATTGTTCCCAGCCCAGGATCCAGCCTGCCCAGGTCCCTCTGCAATCTCCAGCAGATCCACACTCCCACCCAGCTTGGTGCCATCTGCAAAGCTCTGCTGACCTAAAGATGGAATCCCACAAAAGAGAGAGCTTGGAGGGGCTTTGCAGATGCACAGACCTAAAGATGCTCACCAGACTCACACACTTGGCTTTGTGGGGAAATGCCACAATAAATAACCCAGAGTAATGGGAAAATGAGCAGAGCTGGGATGGGGTGGAGTGACCTGGGCAGGCTGGGGAGAGGTTCTGCTCGTTTTTGCAACAGCAGAGATTTTGCAGAAGTTTCTTTTCCAGCAGATCTTGGGTGAATCCCCTCTGCTCCCAGCAGCTCTCCAAGGGTGAGAAGGGTCCACGAGGAGCTGGGAAACATCCCCTGGATTGCACAAAGCCTGAATGAACAGTCTGAAAACAGAACAACCTCTTCAGGTAGCAAATAAACACCCACAGCAAGACTCTCTCTCTGCTTCTGTAACACAAATCTCTACTAAATTTTATGTCTAAATGAATTTTTCAGACATGGCAGATACAACATCCCATTAGGGCTAATGTGGGAAAAAATTAGCAGAAACTTCAGATTTTTTTCCTGTAAACTGTTTAAATTAGTCACTATAAATACAAAGTTTTTGAAAAATAAAAAGAAGGAACACCAAAGATTTCTGATTTTATTTCCATGTTAGCACTTGCAGGCCTTGATCCCAGCAATGATTAGGCATAAGGATGTGTGATTAGTAAAAATCACTGCCATACATTTAGAGTATGGAAGTATTTACATTTTTACTCTTAAGTGGACATATGGCAACATTAAAAGATTAAGATCTGTCAATATTTTAAATATAGGCTTGTCTCTTGAGAAAAGCACAAAGAAAACCCCTTGATTACCACAGGCAGAAAAAGGAAAATTCACAATGTTTTAGCTCTTTTTGGAACCCAGTGCCTTTTTATTCAGCCTCTACCATATTCCTCTTTAAGGGCACTTTTAAGCTCCAAATCAACATCACGAGGATTTTCTGATGATGCTCAAATTCAATGTGACACCTCCAGATGAACACTGAGGTTATTTCACCTGTGTGTTTTCCCGTGCTATATCAATTTCTTCCCTTTTTTCTGCTGTTTAACATCAACTCCTGACCAGAATGGTCCCTGTCTGTAGCACAACTCGTATTTCAGAGCTGATAAAAATGCACGAGGTGTGGGAAAGCTCTGAGCACAACTGCACAGCGTGGAGAGATCAGACCCAGAGACATTTGCTTCCAAGCAAAACGCAGTTGCAGCCACTGCATAATACATAAAATATTATCTACAACACATCCTCCTCCTCTTCCTGGGCGCAGGAGGAGAAAGCTCCTTTGGATGTCACAAGAATTAGCTGCAGACACGTATGGAAATTCCATTTAGGATAAGAATCAGTGACAGGAAACAGCCAGGAGGGACTATTTGTACTGAAATACAAGCCATTAACTTGAGCCAAGCTAACAGCAAACGACTGCTCAGGCAAGTGCTGGCTGCAGATAATTAGTTTAGAACCTATTGGAACATGAATATTTTATCGTGCAGCACAAAACTCGTTAGGGAGAGGAATTAAGAGAGCCAGGACGTCTGGAAGCACGGCAGAGGTGATCTGTCAGGTCCCTGGGAAGAGCTTTTCCTGGAGAAAACAAGTTCAGGAGTTAAAGCCACACCAATCCATGAGGAACTGAGCTGGTGGCACTCCAGGAGTGCAGGGAACTGCCTGGATTTCATGGCTTCACTCGGGGCTGCTGGACACAGCTGGGATTTTGGGAATCACCCCAGCCAGCTGCTTCCTCAGGGGCTCGTTTGCATCACAGTCACTCCTGGGGAGTGAAGTCACTTCTGAATTCTTCCTGGGAAATGGAGCAATTTGGTTCCATTCTGCAGCTCCACAGCCTAGAATGGCAGAGCTGGATGGGGCACTGAAATCTGTCCTCTCCATGCTCACAGAATTCCTGGGAAATGGAAAAATTTGGTCCCATTCTGCAGTTATATAGCCCAGCATGGCAAAGCTGGATGGGGCATTGAAACCACTCCATACTCACAGAATTCCTGGGAAATGGAGCAGTTTGGTTCTGTTCTGCAGTTATACAGCCTAGAATGGCAAAGCTGGATGGGGCACTGAAATCTGTCCATACTCATTGAATTCCTGGGAAATGGAGCAATTTGGTTCTGTTCTGCAGCTCCACAGCCCAGCATGGCAGAGCTGGATGGAGCATTGAAATCTGTCCTCTCCATGCTCACTGAATTCCTGGGAAATGGGAACACTAAAGAAGAGGATAAATGCATAATTCAGGGAATCCCAGAATGGTCTGGGTTGGAAGGGACCTTAAAGCTCATCCAGTTCCAGTGTATATGTGATACACTGGGTGGAAAGAGAACCAAAAAAAGTTAATTTTATGGGACTTCTCTATTCTTTCCCCAGCAGACAGAAAATTGAAAAGAGATGGCCACGACCTTGAAGACACTGAGCTGTAAAAAAAGTCTTGATTAGCTAAAAATGCTGAATTTTCAGTCCATGACTGAAACTGTTTTGGCTGGATCTGAGCAGGGAAGCTTTTAAACAAAATAGGAGGTAACAAAGTAAATTCACACATCTGAATTTTCCCATTCCACAGGGAGTTATTGGGGAAGGAAGGCCCTCAGCAACATCCTCGTGTAGACAAAGTGAATCTCTTCTGAATTGTCCTCAAGTCATTACCTGTTACATCCAACCCCTTAAATCCATCATTTCCAGCCTGAAATAATCCAATATACATTAAAAGTGTCTCTGATGCACACACTGGAATGATTTAAATCCACCTCAAAAACTCCTGGAAAGACCAGAACTTCAGATCTCTATTTCCCTTGGATTATAAAATATTGCACACATCTCACTGCAATCCTGACACCAGAACAAAGCCTAAGAAATAGAAAGCAGGGCCCAAATGACAGATTATTGCCAAATCACACATGATGTTAAAAAAACCCAAACTGTTGAAAGTTATATATTTATATTTGGTTTTTTTATAAATACAAGATCCACCTCGTACAGAATATCCAAAGCAGTAACAGAGCTGCTTGAAAAAGAGCAAAGAAATGTAAATTTAGGTATCATTTATGCTGTAAAAAACCCCCACCTTAACAGAATAAAATCATGGCAAATCATTCATAGCATGTGTTTTCCCTGCTTTTTTTAAAATTCAAACCTGCTCCTATTAATCATTAATTAGAACATCATTATTTCTGGGAGATGAAGACATGCCTAAATCAGTCAGCAGCAATACTTTTAATGACAACCAACTTGCTTAACTCCATTTTTTTCTCCCCAAAGCCCTATCAAAACAAATCATTTTGCATTTCTGGAGACAAGAACGTGCCGAGCCCACCTCACCCCAGTAACAAGGTGCTGGAAACACTTGTTCCTGGATTACTGAAATGCTCATTAAATCCATTTGTTTATTTTTTCTCGGTTGTTCCAGTAATTGCTGTGACAACAGCAAGCCCCATAAAAGCTGGAGTGGTTCCTGATTTCACTGCTGCTCTGCCTTAGCTTCAGCTCCTGGGCAAAGCCCAGCCTGAGCACAGGTGGCAGAGCCCCAGCCAGTGTCCATATGGAGCTCCATCTGCTCTGGCAATGAGGAACGCTGGGCTGGGCTCCTGGAACAGCCCCAGGATGCTGCAGGGCCTCCCCTGATGCCTCAAGTTTTAGATTTTGTGTTTTTCAATCCTGTACTGCGTTGGTGTGGAGCTCTGAGCTCCACACAGTGTTGGTGAGCTCTTCAGGCTGAACAATCCTGCCAAGGACACCTCACAGCCTCAGGCCTGGAAAGTGCAGACAAAAGAAAGTTGGGGAAGTGACCCTTCATTACCTGAAGCTGTAATTGGACCATTAACCCCTGATATGCAAACAGACCAAAATTAATCTACCCAAAAAACTTGTGACTAGCTTTCCTTGGGTTCACCAGGCCCTTGCACTGCCCAGGGTGTATCTGTGGAAGGGCTTTAATAAATTCTGCTTTATTCTCTAACTCTGCCCCTGTTCTAGGTAGCCAGTCCAAGGCTGCAGCAGCACATCCAGGAATGACAGAATCCTGGGATGGGTTTGTGGAACAACCCTGGGACTCTGCAGTGCCTCCCCCTCAGCCTGACCTCGAGGAGTTGGAGTTTCCACTCGTGCTGTGTTCTCTGTGAGGCACTGAGTGCAGAAGAGCCAAGTTTTTAATCTTTCCCGAAATCTCCGGAGTTGGGAAGAAGGGATGGAGCAGAACCAAGGCAGACTGGAACGTGCTGCCAGCAGTGAGCGCCTACACAGCCCCTACTACACAGATACTACAGCCCAGAGCTGGGCCTTGCTGCTGGAAGTGGCTCCACAAAGCCACCACTGCTCCCCAAACAGGTCCAAGCCTGGCTCTTACACAGCAGCTCCCAGGAAACAACTTCATGGAAGAGCTGGGACAAATATCCGTGTCCAACCACGCTACAACACCTTAAACCCCAAACAGGAACTCAGCTCTCTCAGGCTGAACACATCAATGGTTTTGATGCATCTGACTTTAAGATGAAAGAGGCATTTAACAGGAGCCCTTCCCACAGTTAAAAACCTTCCAGACAAAGCTGGGCTCAGCTCCTGCTGCTTGCATCGGCAGCACGAGGCAGGGGAAGGCAGCCCCGAGTGAAGCACAGGATTTATCCCTCCAATAACCCAAATGTCATCTCCACCTTCTTCCAGGCTGCTGGACTCAGAGGTAACGGAGATGTGCTCCTCCAGAAAGAAATAAACCCAGAAGAAAGAGAACAGAGCAGCTCTTTTAAAGACTTCAACCCAGTGGATCAATATCCTGTTGCTTAAGAAAAGGGATGTAAAAAAGATGGGGCTTTAATTTCCATTTCAAGACCAGGGTTCAGCATCACTCGCCATTCAGCAGCAGCTGAAGTGCTTTTTAATTTTGTCCTCGTGCCAGAGCATTCAGGGAACAACAAGCAAAAAGGACAAAGCCAAAGTTCAAAGATTGAAGACACAAAGCCGAGCTGAGGCTCTTGTGCAGATGGGCTGCCAAGCTGTAACCTCGTTTAATTTGTTGCAAGGAGATGTATTCAGAAATTCCTGTTAATGGCAAAGAAAGAAAAGTGGGACAGGCACTCAGAAATCAAGATGTTGGACTGGGAGAATTTAGGGAAATAGGTTTCACGCAGAAGGAAATGAGTGTTTGGTGGGAGTCACAGGACAGGTCGCTGTGCTGTGACAGTTTTGTAAGAAATCCATTCCTGCATGTGCTGAAAGGATTAGAGACTGGGGAGAAGAAGAAAAAACCAAAGAAATGCTCATTTGTCAGGTCACTTGAGCTTTAAGAAATTCTCACCAGTCCCAAAATGAATAGTTGGGATTGTCCTATATTCTCATCCAACCACAGACAGGAGTTTATGTTCAGCTTCTCCCTAAAATCTGTATTTGGGACAGCAGAACTGGACTGAGGAAGAAAAGCACATCCCAGCTGCTTTTTGTAGTGACTATAAAACAGCTATAATTTGAATTTTTCAAGGCAGCAATAGTAAAAATAGGTCACAATCCTGCTGAATCCATTGGGAAAGGTTTGAAAGGGAATTGGAGAAATGGAGTGCTGAGCCAGGGGAGTCCATCCTTTGGCATTCACCCTGTGCTGGTTGGATCAGGGATATCCAGGGCTCCTCCTCCAGCAGTGGAGGTGCCATTGCAAGGTGAATTCTCCTCCTCCTCCTCCCCAAAATGGGACACAGGTTAATCCTTGGCTGGGAAACTGGGATTCTGGATGAGTGACAAAACCAGAAGAGGGGGGATTGCTGCGAGGTGGAATGAAGCTCAATCCTCTTGCACTCTCCAAAGAAAAGGAAGACAGAGAAGGCAGGAACCTTCCAGAAGGATGGAATTCCTGCCTGGGAGGGTGGGGAGGCCCTGGGATGGAATTCCCAGAGAAGCTGGGGCTGCCCCTGGATCCCTGGAAGTGTCCAAGGCCAGGCTGGATGGGGCTTGGAGCCCCCTGGGATGTGGAAGGTGTCCCTGCCCATGGCAGGGTGGCACTGGATGAGCTTCAAATTCCCTTCCCACCCAAACCATTCCATGATATCCAAGAAAGGTAAAACAGTCTGGTTATAAATGAGGTAAATCCCTCCCTGCTCCTTTTATTACCCCAGAAAATCAACATTAAGATACCTCAGACAAAGCTTACACTGAATAAATAAGAATTTTTCTGTAACACTTCCAAGCCTTATATGAGGATGGTATTTAAGAACAAAGTCTTTTGTTCACTTTTAGTATTGTTCATTAGAAAACTGGAATTGGTCTCAGGCAAACAGGGATAGTTTCCATAATATATAGAAACCTGGAGACTAAATGAGTTTAAGAAGAGATGAGAAAAACAGAGCATAACCAGGAGGATGAAAATTTATAACTAAATGGAGATAGTACTGTTTGCAGAAAGCCCTGGGAATTTTCAGTAATAAACACAACTTCAGCTCAGCAATTAAAAGAAGTGTTTATAAAAATAAAGCTGTTCTTAAACTTACAATGTTCCTTCAGCAGCTTCCTTGGGGAGCAGAGATGTAATAGTGTATAAACAGCTGAAATTACTCTTGTTTGTAAATTGTGTCACTGCTTTTCATTTCCCCTGCGTGGCAGTTCCAGGAAAATCTCACCACCAATTCATTAATAAATGATCCCCAAAAAAATGGGTGGTTTTTCCACCATAGGTGGATATCACTGAAAAAAGGCAAAATTATTTGGGCTTTATCAAGATGCAGCTTACCAAAATAAAGAAGTGTATCACGATGCCACCCATAAATGAGTTTGAAATCTGTTGTAAAGGATCCTTGTTCAATTAAAGCCTTACAAAACCACCTACAAACATATCAATAATCCTATTATTTACCACACAGCTCTAACAACATGAAAGATATAAAATACTGAGAAAGGAAAACACTTTACACCTGCCCACAGCTACTTTGATTTTTATGCCTTCCAGAGCATTAAACTGCTGATAAACCCAAACCTGAGCTGATTTTAGAGCCAGGTGTGAACTTCACAACCTGCCTTTGGATCTGCTGAGCTCCAGGGTGAAGTTCCCACCTCAGATGCTGCTGTGGCATGATAAAAAGATGCTGTGGATGATAAAAAGTCCAGATTTGAAAAGTCCAGCTGGGTTTGCAAGCAGCTTCTGTGATCATCTTCACTGTGGCTCTTGAGTCCAAAGGCTTTCCATGGCTCCAGAATCTCCAGGGGATAAAAGAGGCTCTGCCACCCTTCAGATCTCTTTCCAACATCCCATTTTCCCACTCTCTTCCAGCTGCTGCTCCAGAGGGAAGAGTTCAGAGGCAGGAGATGCTGAATTCTGACAAATCCCACCCCAGGAGCACGTTATTTCAACCTGATTTTTAATATATCCTAAAAACAGACCCCCAAAAGAGAAAAGCACAGGAGGAAAGCAGGGGCTGAGCTTCTTCCTAACGAGTGGATCCTGTGACAAATGGCACTGGGGTAAAAATCCACCAGGATTTTTTTTTTTTTAAATCCACCAGGGCTTTTGGTTTAAGGACTCCAATTTAAATCCAGGCCTCACTAATGAAGAGTGCACACAGGAATTTGTTCTTTCCAAAACAGGTGCTCTGCTACTTGGTCATTTTTAAGATGCAACCTGCATTTTCTTTATTTTATTCACTTTTTGGTTGTCTTTTGAGGGTGTAGCTTGGAAATCAGACCCTGGGTGAGGTGGGCCCTTGGGAAAACAAGGATGCCCTGGCAGGATCCTGGTGCCAGAAGCAAAATTCTGACTTTTAACCAGGCCTGGTGACAGCTGAAGAGGGTGGAAGCACTTTTAGCTGCCACCCAAACTGGTTAAAGGTGAACTGGAACTCCCCTTGACAGAGCAGGTGCCACTGACAAACCCCCCAGGTCAGGCTTGTTCCTTCCCTTTAACGAGGCTGGCACTAATTAAGTCTAATGCCAGTGAAGTCTGTGGCAGGACTGACTCAATTATGCACTAGAAATTGGACAAACATTCTCGGGGAAGCACACACTGCACACAGAAACTGAGGCAGGAATTGGGGAAATTTTTTGGAAATTTCTCTCTTTTTTTTTTTTTTGAAAATTTCTGGAAATTCAGCAGCTCAGGCAGAAAGAGGCTGGAGTGCAGGAAATGCATCACAAACCTCTTTGCTCAAATCTTACCCCTTTAATGAGTCTTAAATGCTCTCATATCCATGGATATTTGTATGGAATTCTATCATAAATATACTAAGTGTGGAGAAACTTAAAAGAAATCCCAGGAATTTAATTTGGTGCCTGAGCAGCTTCATCCTGTTACACTACTGGGCACTACTACTGGTTAATGGGCTGGAAGAGCTAATTACTAATGAATTACCAAAAATGCTCCTTGCACTGGACTGGGATCTTTTTGGCAACTGGGGAAAACCAAATTATTCTTTAATAAGAAGTCACAGGTAGGCAAGAGCCTCGAGGGAATTCAACAGAGCATGGAATGATTTGAGGAATAACAGCAGCTATAAGATTTTGTGGAGATGCTTTGCAATCCTCATGGAATTGTGGAATGGTTTGGGCTGGAAGGGACCTTACAGAGCACCCAGCTCCAACCTGAGCATCATCTGTGCTTCCAAAATCCCACCCCATGCTCTCTCCTGTCCAAACACATGTTCTGCTGAAATGTGGAAGTTTTTGTCTGGCCACAGACAAAACTACAAGACAAAGAGATCCCACAGAAGTAGCAAAGGTTAGGGTGGATTAAAACCCCAAAGCTTTACCCTGGAACTGCAGAGCCAAGTGTGGGTTCACCCTGAAGAGAAACCAAACCAGTCTGGGTCAAAACTGGGACAGACTTGTGGGAATGGGGCAAGGCAGAGCAAAGAGCATGGGGACAAAAGAGAAGAAATCGAGGCAAAAATCAAACAAACCCCAGCTTAATGAGGATTTATGAAGATTTATGCCAGGGATAAACAGGCATAAACACATTTCATTTACTCATCCTCCCTCCCTAACGATTCCCCACCTTCCCAGTCTTAAAACACCAATTTTTAATTCTCTCTCATCACCACTGAGGGCTTAAGCTGTTCATTCCAGCAATGCTTCAGCTGAAATCCAGGTTTCTGCCCCAGCTGTGAGTGGAGCAGAGACAGGGAGCACGTGCAGGTGTGAGAGGGACTCCAGAGCACGGGCACAAACCCAGAAGAACAGAGCCCTTGATTAAGGCATGAATGGAACCATCAGGGCACATCAAGCACCCTGCTGATGAGCAGCTATTTGGCCACACACAGAGCTGTGATTTCCATCCACTTTAATAATCAGGGAGTTGGGATTTACTGTTAATGTGACATTGATGAAGAGAAATGACGCTAATGTGACAGTGATGAACCGGAATGACAGTTCAGGCTTGATTAAAATTAGCCACAGCTCTTCAGCACAGGACCAACCAGAGAGGCTTGACACGTAGCTCAGATCTTCCAGAGAGGGTGAAACGGAGGACAAGGTGAGGGGAAAGGAGCAGAGGATGCTAAAAAAGCCAGCAACTGTTCTCTGATTGAATCCAGGATCTTTCAACAAGGTTCGGCATCCCTGCTGCTCAATTCCCTGAATTCACAGATAAAAGAGTCAGAGTTAAAACTCAAAGTGGAGGGCAGAAAGTGCCCACCTACCTCATCCTCACCATTACAGCTCCTGGGGACACCACTGGGCACCAGCCCTTTGCTTTAGCAGGTTCACAGGTTTGGGTTGTGTTGGAACCCAGAGTGCAGAGGAGATTTCCCTGCAGGTTTTGGAAGGGTCCAACCCCCCTGACAAACACAACTTTTAACCTTGGTCCATGGAAAGGGTTCCAGGCTTTGGGATGGAACAGAATTGTCAAGAATGTCAATTAGAGAGTGGCACAGTGTGTGATTTATCACAACGTGAGAAATTTAGATTTGGGGTTTGTTAGTGTGGTAAGGAGATGGAGACAGGATGGAGGAGCCTTGTGGGTTTTGGGATTCCTCCTCCTCCTCCATCTCCTCCCTGCTCTGCAGTGTTTGGGACACAGGACCATTGGCTGTTCAGAGCCACATGAATAGAAATGGAGTTGGTTATTGGTAGAAAAGCAGAAATAATGAACGTTCCTGGTGATAACTGGGTGAATTCTCTTTAGGAGAACCTTGATCCCCTGTGCTGGGGCCTTTTGGTGCCTTTTCTCCCTCAGGCTGGGCTGGTGCAAAGGCTGGAGTGCTGAGATTGCTGATCAGGAAATGATGAACCCCCTGGAGAAGGAGAACAACCCAGAGCCCCCTGTGCCTTTTTCCTGAGGAGGGCTCTGCAGAAGGCAGGGGCTGGGGCAGTGGGAGAACTGGCACAAGGTTGGAAAAGACCCTAAAGATCATCCTGTTCCCCACCTTCCACTAGAGCAAAGCTCACCAAGCCAAGGCTGAGAGTCCAAGGCACGGAGACTCCTGAGGAGCTCCAGAGGAAGCACAGAGCAGCTCTGCTTGAGAATCAGGAAAATAAAGCTGTGACCTTAAATAAGCCAAGCCCAGCCCTTCCAAATCAGAGTTGCAAGGGCAAACAGCAAACCCTGTTTCTATAGGGAAACACTGGCTCAACAACACTGCCTGAAGGATGTCCTGAGGAATGCTAAGGAAAAAATGAAGGAAAATATCAAGCCACAACTGCTCAAGTCTGGATTCTGCTCACCAGAACGTGTTCATTTACAATGGCCCCTCATGTGCTTTCACCACAAAGTTAAACTCTTAAACTGTCTCCATAGGGAAGTTCCTGAATGCTGGAAACACTCACAGGATAAGAGCCTTGTTCAAACCCCTCTGCCCCAGCTCAGAGCACCCAGCACTTACACAGGAGTCAACAGCAATCACCAAGATTTTCCTTCCAGCTGTGAATGAGTCGAAATGGCCCCAACCTTCTGTAGTTACACTACTTGTTCCTTTTATAAACAGAATATTCTTTCATTCATGATATAATTTCCTAGATTATCCATTATTAAAATTCCCCCTCTCCAAAATGAATTTACATCTGAATTATCTCATTACTTCTGAACAAGCCAATTATTGCCTCTAGTGAACAAAATAATTAGACTTGTGCTCCCTGCATTCGAGATCTTCTCCAGCAGTCCCAGAACACAGGAGTACACAATGCAAAGATACAAACACACAGAACAAATCAACAGAGCAGCTTTTTTATCCTTCTGAGCACTGTTTACCAACTGAATAGGTTCATTTTATTGAATATAGACACTCAGGGATTGAGGGCACGATATGAACCTGAAATTTAAACTCTACCCATCAGTCCGGTCTGGAAGAGCAGAGAACTTCACTTGGTTTATTTTTTCTCCACTGGAGTCAGAAGTCTTCCCTCTCCTCTGACATCTGTGTTGCCAAACAAATCATAAAACACTGCCCCCAAAGCTGGGGAATGTTTGCAGTAGGTTGGTGATGGGATTCATGGAATCTCAGGATGGTGTGATTAAATCTCATCCAGTGCCAGCCCCTGAAGGGGCAGGGACACCTTCCACCATCCCAGGGGGCTCCAAGCCCTGTCCAGCCTGGCCTTGGACACTGCCAGGGATCCAGGGGCAGCCCCAGCTCCTCTGGGAATTCTATTCCAGGGGCTTCCCAACCCTCCCAGCCAGGAATTCCTTCCCAATATCCCATTTAACCCTGCCCTCTGGCAGTGGGAAGCCATTCCCCCTGGTACTGTCCCTCCAGCCTCTGTCCAAAGTCCCTCTCCAGCTCTTTTGGAACCCTTTGTCTTGGCTGAACTCAATTTAAAGAGGTGGACACTCTAAAATAAAATTCAACCAATCCCCTTCCACTAAGAAGTAATGACTATGAGTTGATATAAGTGAAAAAACAACAGTTTACCCACAAGCAAAATGGCACCAGGCAAACATGGACAAATCATTAGATACAAAATCACTGAATCTCAGGAACCCCACAGGAACAAAGAGACCCCAGAAGGGCAGCAGGGCCCTTCCCAAGAGGGTGGCAATTTCTCCTCCCAAGGGATAGAGAAAAACTTGCCACAAAACATGGCCANCCTGAAGGGGCAGGGACACCTTCCACCATCCCAGGGGGCTCCAAGCCCTGTCCAGCCTGGCCTTGGACACTGCCAGGGATCCAGGGGCAGCCCCAGCTCCTCTGGGAATTCTATTCCAGGGGCTTCCCAACCCTCCCAGCCAGGAATTCCTTCCCAATATCCCATTTAACCCTGCCCTCTGGCAGTGGGAAGCCATTCCCCCTGGTACTGTCCCTCCAGCCTCTGTCCAAAGTCCCTCTCCAGCTCTTTTGGAACCCTTTGTCTTGGCTGAACTCAATTTAAAGAGGTGGACACTCTAAAATAAAATTCAACCAATCCCCTTCCACTAAGAAGTAATGACTATGAGTTGATATAAGTGAAAAAACAACAGTTTACCCACAAGCAAAATGGCACCAGGCAAACATGGACAAATCATTAGATACAAAATCACTGAATCTCAGGAACCCCACAGGAACAAAGAGACCCCAGAAGGGCAGCAGGGCCCTTCCCAAGAGGGTGGCAATTTCTCCTCCCAAGGGATAGAGAAAAACTTGCCACAAAACATGGCCAGTGCTCACGTAAATCCTGGGAGAGAGGTGTAAAACATCTGCTGTCTGAAGGAGTGTCCTGTTCCCAGATGAGTGATGCCTTCAGTTCCAGCTTTCATCTTTTCCAGATTCTGCACTGCATTGGTGTGTGACTCTGAACTTCACAGAAAGTGTCAGCAAGCTCTCCTCCCAGCTCAGCCACACAGAACAATCCTCTTCCAGCCCCAGAACCAAGGACAAGCTGCAGCTTTGGGCCCAAAAAATGTAAAAACCAGAAAATTTAGGAGAGCAAACTGGGAGGGTGGGACTGCATCACCTGGAGAGCTGGAATTGGACAATTCACACCAATATGGAAATGATCAAAACTTGTAAAAGTGTGAAAACTCAGAGTCCATCTTGGGTGGAGCTATGGCTGGGCTCTTGCACTGCCCAAGGTGGATCCTTTGAAGGCCTTTTAACAAATCCCTGCTTTATTCCTTTAACTCTGCCCAGCCCCTGTGCCAGGGAGCCTCTCCAGGCATCAGAGGAATTTTCCCAGTTTTCACACCTCGCTGCCCTGCACGTGGCCCTGCAGGAGGAAGGGAGAGATGCTGCAGCAGCCCAGCTCACAATTCCATCAAGGACTCTCTGCCAGCTGTCAGGGTCAATCCACAGCCTTACCCTCAAGAATTTCTCAAGCAAAAAAAAAAATAAAAATAAAGATTCATTTTTATCTTCTGTCCATAAGTTAACAAGCAGAGAAAATCAGACCCCTCACATCTGCTTCTGGGCCCTCTTGGATACTTCAGCGATTCCCTGCAGGAGCCTGAGCAGGAATTTCTCCTGCCACTGAGCATTAACAGCACAGTAGACAACATATTGAGGGTAATAAAAACAATGCAACCCTCATTTATCAGCTTGAGGAGAAGCTGTCGAGGCAACTGGCTGAGAACGACCCACCAGGAGAGCCTGAGAAACACAAATGAAGACGTTTGGGGCTTCACCCTTTGGCTGGAAAAGCTCAACTCCAGCACAAAGTGCAGAGAATGGAGGGAAAGCTTTGCCTCCCCTCCCTCCTCTCTGTCCCCAGCACTATTTATGTGCATGTTTGACATTTCCTGGGCTGATTTTGCTGCCAAGTGAGGTTTGAACTTCTCTCCATGGCTTGTGCCCTCCCCTGCACAATCCAGGATCAGTGCACAGCCTAGTGCATTATGTTTCCCTATATGTATTTTTTTTTTCAATGTATTATGTCTCTCCATAAGTATATTTTTAATTAATGAGCTATTTCAACTGGAAGATGAAAAGCAAAAGTCTCCTTTGCCTTTTGGAAGGGTGATCCAATAACACTGAGAGTACCAGATGGCTTCCTCCTTGGAAAGCCAGACAAAGCAAATGCATCCATAAATGTCCAAAATGTCAGAAGCAGGCATCAAAAAGAAAAGGTCCAAGTAAATACACACAGCTCTTGCTTCTCAGAAACCAGGAACATTTGCTGGTCCTGTCAAAGAACAGATTTTTTTTTTTCCTTCTCCAATTCAGTGAAATTTCTGAGCAGAGCTGAAAGCACGGAGGTGCCTTGGTCTCACTGGGGAAATAATTCTGCACAGCTGATTTGATCTGTGAAAACTTCACCCAACAGCAGCAGCTGTGCTCAAGAAGCAGAGGATTTCTCTGCAAAAGCCCAGCACTAAGCACCTCACGGGCAGGGCTCTGTAAGAAACCCTAAAAAAAACCCCCAAACACCTTTAATTTATGGTGAGGAGAAAAGCCAAGATCAGGGTCAAGCAGTGCAAGTGCCAGTTCTGGGAGCACAAAACACCTGCAGGTTCCTAACCCTCCTCCATGGATTTAAATCCTAAATAATTCAGGTGCTCCTGGGAGATGGCTCAGGGCACAACCAAAATCATTGCAGCCCAAGGCAGGTGCCTGTGTTGCCATCCAAACCATCTCTGCCTCCTGACTTATTTAGCTGTGAACACAGATAATTTCCTGATGGGGTTTTCTTGAATAATCCCTAACAGCAATCTCCACTCAGTTTCATTTGAAACCCACGTTGTGGGAAGAAATCTGGTGCTGCCTAAGGGAATTTTAAGGGAAGAGCAGAACAGATCCCAAAAGTGTGAAAGGTTTGTGCTCCACAACCTGCCAGCCCTGCAGCCTCCTGTTCTCCTCCCCTGTGCTAAAATACCCATTTCTTGCCCTAAAATACCCATTTCTTGCCCTAAAGTACCTTTTTCTTTCCCTAAAATACCCATTTCTTGCCCTAAAATACCCATTTCTTGCCCTAAAGTACCCATTTCTTTCCCTAAAATACCCATTTCTTGCCCTAAAGTACCTCTTTCTTTCCCTAAAATACCCATTTCTTGCCCTAAAGTACCCATTTCTTGCCCTGAAGTACCCATTTCTTGCCCTAAAATATCAATTTCATGCCCCAAAATACCTATTTCTTTGTTGTCTCCACTTCTCCCTTGCGACCAAAACTTACTCAAAGCACATTTATGTGTTTTATATAAAACTTTCTAGGTAAAAAGTCATAACATTACCCTGAATTTTGAGCAAATTTCTACAGAAAGCAAGGCAGAGGCAATTCTATTTACTGAGGCTCCAAAGTCTGATTTTCAAAAGAGAAATTTTTTTTGAAAAATAAATTTTCAAAGTCCAACAACTTTTGGGTCTTCAAAAATCAGTGAGACCTCCAGGATACGAAGCTGCTGGAAGCTGCATGAAAGACTTCACCTCTCAATGCATACACCCAGGGAAATTCAGAGCCTGTGCCTGTATTTCTTAAAAGATCAGGCCTCATAAATGGAATAAAATTATTTCCCCCCCAATTTCGAGGGCTCAGCCCAAGCTGAGCACAAACATCCCAGCCTAAGAGCTGGTTTGAGACATTTCTGAGGACAAATGGAAGCATTTTGAAGCAAAACAGGTCAATTAAATTACTTTGAAAGTCAAATTCCACTTTAAGTGAAGAAATAAAACCTCCAGGTGTGCATCCAAATATTCAGGATTTGCTCACTTTCTCCAAGCCCCTCTCCAGCTCTCCTGGAGCCCCTGCAAGGGGCTCTGAGCTCTCCTTGGAGTTTTCTCTTCTCCAGGCAGAAAAATCTTGGGGGGAAAGGGAGGGAATGAGGGGAACAGGGGAAAGAAGGAAGCTTAGAAACAAATAAAATAAAAAAGACCACACTGGGAAACAGTTTGGAAGCCAAGCAGAGCCCTTTTCTCCAGGTAAATATTTCCAATTAAATCCCTGCCCTGATCTCTGTGGGAACATCAGCAACTGGACACTGAGTGTGGCTATTTTCAAATTAAAAAACAAAATCCCTTTTCCTGCAAAAAAAAAAAAGTGACATTAAAACACTTCCATCCTCTGGTTTTTTTTTGCATAAGCACGACCCAAAAGCATTAAGTGGGTTAAAGACATTAAATAACTGTAATAATCTGCTCTCAGAGTGCAGAGTAATGGAATCTTGCAGCAAGGCTTGGAATTAACCTGCTTAATTTCCCTGGTATTACATCCACCACATCCATCCCCTCATTGTGCTTCACTACTGCATCATTAACTTCCCATCCAGACATTCCAACCTCTCACTCCAACTTGCCACTTCTTCATCCAAATGGATTATAATTTGCTTATCCCCTGCCATTTGCATCAAGTTCCTATTAAAACAGAGAGGAAGAGGTTTAAATCTTCCTCCTCCACATTTAATTCAATTGTCTGGCATTACTTAGTTTTTATGACTCAGTGCACAAGACGTGGTTTATGCTTGGCTTGGACTAATCCAGAAGTTTCTGCATCCAGGAAGGGGAAAAAAAGACTGGAAAAAGAGATAAAATGAAGCATTTTTTGGTCCTGGCAATAAGGTATTTATGGTTGTACCCCAACAAAACTGAATTCCTAGGAGCTGAGAAAGAACTGGCTAATGCATCATCCAACACAGCAACCCAGCTTGCTCAGAACATTCCCAAAAAACCCTCCCAGACCAGCTGAAAAGAAAAAGGAAATCAGCTGGGGCTGATGTGGATTTCCAGGGAAATTCATTCCCACTCTCCTTCTGTGATTTAATTCTCTGTGATTTTATGGGGGCAGGGGTTGGAATCTGATGACCTTTAAGGTCCCTTCCAACCCAAACCTTTCCATGGTTCTCTCCCTGATTTTCTGTGTCTATTAAATACAGAATTAACAACCAACATTTAAAAAAAAATTTAAAAAAACCCCAACACAATCATTGTGGTTCTCTCCTTTTTTCTGTATCTATTAAATACAGAGTTAACAACCAACATTTAAAAAAAATTAAAAAATTTAAAAAACCAACAAAATCACTGTGGTTCCCAGCTATAGCTGATTTTGTGTAGCCCTGAGAGATCAGATTCATTTCCTAAACCAGGCCAGAAAGGCAGCCTGGGACTGATTTTTACTAATGAAAACATGCTAAACCAAATTTCCCCTGGATAAACGACACTAATTACATTTTAAGATGTTTTTTAAGGTGACAGGGATTGTGCTATTACAGCATGGAATTAAAAAACACAAAAGAAATGAAAGGAATTTTCAAGTAAAATCTATTTTCTTCTGTCTTTTACTGGAGGGTTCACAATGCACTATCAAACCAGGAGAACACAATACTCCAATTAATTCGGTTTTAATCACTTCTGGCTGAGGAGGATGTGCACAGAGTCACTGAAAGGGGAGGTATCAGAAATGGCACCTTGGATGGAGGATGGAGCTTTATCTACCACATTCCAAATGCTTAAAAATTCCCTTGGAATTCTTTACCTGAGCCAGATCCATCCTTTCCCACAGCAGAGATCCCCACCCACAACAAACCCTCAGGAATCTGCTGGCACAGAGTTCAGTCCATCCTATGGAGGATGCTAATTCCCTTAAATTGTTTTCCACTGTGGGGTCTCCCTTGTCCTTTTGCATCCTTGGTTTCTGTGCAAATCATTCCAAATCTATTCTAACTCCACTTCCCTTTGGCTGTTGCATCCATGGAGTAAAAAATTCACATTTTCATAAATACAAATTTTTGGCTGATACCTTTGATGGTGATTCATTGAGTGAGCAAAAACCAGTCCTTCATGACAGATGTTTAAACCACTGCAAATCATTTTTTACCATAGCACCAAGTTTTCTATGCAAGGCCTCCAGTTTTCCAAAGGAGTCAAAACAATTCTGGAACTCCTTCATCTCCCTTTTTGTAGCATCTTTATACTGGGAATGGGAATGGAGCATTTGCTCCACAAGTTCCCAGACAAGAGATGCAACATTTTTTCCTGCCCCAAGCAGATTTATCTCTGTATTTCAGATCTCTATCACCACTCAACAGAAGGGAAAATAAAGTTATTCTCCCTTTTCTGCTTTGTAGCTGCAGCACCTGAAATTGGAAAAGCATCTTTTGTCATACAAAGGTAAAGGCCAAGCTCCAGCGGGCGACTTTTTGTTAAATTCCTAAATTGGATCCTCCAGTTACAAAAGTCATAAAAATAAAGCTTTTAGAGACACAAACACTTGACAGCTGCAGGAGACCAGGTGGATCTGAGATGTGCAGGTGGCACAGGAGAATTCCCACCCAGCCTGGTGGCTCAGGAGACCCCCACCCCGAAATCCCTGTGCCAACAAAAACACAAAGCCCAGTGGTCTGCAGAGTTCAGACACACAAATGTGTGAAGTGGCCAAAAATTCTGGATAAAAAAAGAACAGGCTCTGATAAAGAATGATGGAATAATCAATAAAATCAATTATATAAACTTCTATAAACGAAACGAGTTCTTGAAATAACAAGAAGGATAACGAGCTATAAATAATTGAATAAAACCCACCCCTGGCTTTTCTCTGTAATGCTTTATTCTGTATTCCAGAGAGGCTCTTGGATAATATTCCAGCAGCAAGGCAGGATATGACAGAGACAATGGGAGAGCAGAGAGAAGCGCCCAGTTTGCTGGGATTGATGGAATAATGCCAAACTGAAACTCCAAGTGAGAGCTGAGGTGTTTATCACAGGGTTCCTTATCACACCTCGGAACAAATGTTTGGATTCTTCACTTATCAAGCAAGGAAGGGCCTTTTGTTGAGGCTTTTTTTTTTTCCCCAGATCCATGAAATACCCAAAGCCCCACCAAACTCCTTAATTAGGGATAAGAGACATGAATTAAGTGTCAGATATTTACATGGAAACGCATCTTGCAAAGCATCATCTCCTCTTTACACACACACACGCCCCAGCCATTACCACTAATAGAGTTCCAAGCATTTCCCTATTCCAGGGAACTAATTAGGAAATAAAAGTTGCAAGGAATTCGTTTTTTATCCACATTTTAACGTGGAAGTTGCAGTTAGGAATATCTCAAGGTTGGTTTAAATCAGAGAGGGGAATCATGTCAGAAGTTAGCGATGGTGAATTATTCTTGTTTTCTGCCTCAAAACGCTTCACTTACAAATTAACTCACATGGAAAAATAATAAAGCTGGAAACAAAGCACGGAACGACACAGCCTGTTACCGCAGAGCTGGAGCCCCAGGGTGGGCGAGGCCCCTGCTCAGCTCCCGGCTCCAGCCCGGGGCACGGGGCAGTGTCCGGGACTCGGGAATGTGCCCAGGGAGAGACCCCGGCCCCTCCCTGCTCCCTGCACACTGCCCCCGGCCGGGGGGATTGCCGGGCTCGGCACCCTGCAGCGGGACCCCCGGGATGGGCTGTCCCTGGATCGGGACCCCCGGGATGGGCTGTCCCTGGATCGGGATCCCCGGGATGGATTGTGCCATGGATTGGGAACCCCAGGGATGGGCTGTCTCTGGATCGGGATCCCAGGGATGGGCTGACCATGGATCGGGATCCCAGGGATGGGACCGGGATCCCCAGGGATGGGCTCCCTTTGGATCGGGATCCCAGGGATGGATTGTGCCATGGATGGGGATCCCAGGGATGGGCTCCCTTTGGATCGGGATCCCAGGGATGGATTGTGCCATGGATCGGGACCCCAGGGATGGATTGTGCCATGGATCGGGACCCCAGGGATGGATTGTGCCATGGATGGGGATCCCAGGGATGGGCTCCCCCCCGAGCAGCCCCGGCTCGCTCAGCCTCTCCTGGGCAGGAGCTGTCCCAGCCCTTCAGCACCTTGGTGTCCTTGGCAGTACTGGGGGAACACTGGGATTCGATGATCCTCGAGGGCTTCTCCAAGTTTATGATTCCATTTCCCATCACGGCTCCTGAACTCTTTGGGACTTTTAAATTTTATCTGCTAACGGTTCCAGTAACTTGAAGCCATCTCCAGATAAATCCTCACGTTTCCACAGCAGCTAAAAAGGCACCAAGCCTGATTTCTGGACCAGCACCCACTGGGCACATCCCTCCCCACCCTGGGGTTGGCCAAACTGGCATCTCCCCTCACTCAGGACACATCCCCAGCGCTGGGAACCACTCATAACCGGGATTACAGCTTTGCCCATCACACAAACACATCCCCAGCTACGGAAGGGGCCATTAGAAATCACTGCCACATTCATCAGGCAGACAAAGCAAGTGCCATTTGTTCCATTTGTCCCCACATTCCTGAGGTGCAGCAAATGCAGGGCTTAGAGGGAGCTCATCCAATAACTCCTGATGACAATTAAGTCAAACACAACTGCACGATCAGTGCAATTAAAATCCCCAAAGAGGAGCACAGATGTACTCGAGGCCCCCAATCACTTACAGGATTTTTTGATATCATGTAAAAATGCAGCGAGGCTTTGGTATTATACTATTAAGTAATTACAAAGAGATATGAAAACACTAATGAGATCTGTGGTGAGGATTTGCTGCACCCAATGTTTCGAGGAAAAAGAATCAGTCTGGCTTTCTCCAGCACACACTTGGAACAACCTCCTGCAGGCAGCTGCGTGAGTTTTATGTGGAGAAAACACAGAAAAATCTGGTTTCAACAACTTCCCCGCCTTTGTGGTGACTGCAAGGCTCAAAAGACTGGCAAGGGAAGCGGGGAAAATTTGGGAAATTGATATCCAGAGCATGAATTTAAATGCAGGCCCTGGTGTGCACATTGATGTGGGGAACTGCAAACAACACTTGGAACGTGGAATGCCCTCCCTGTCCTCTTTGCTGTGGGAAATCACCCAAATGTGGCCCATTAATGACTATAAAGGGTGACCAATCTCTGCCTGGTGTACAGTCAAATGAATTCTCAGGGAGGAGGCTTCACATGAGCACTGCCCTCCCAGACTGAGCCTGTTAAAGTGATCCTGGTCACCACTGGAGACACAAAACCCAAGGACTCTGTGACAGCACCAGACATTTGCTGAAACTCTGAACCTGCTGATGAAAAGAGCCCCCTTTGTCATAAGGAAAAAGGGGCCTCCTAATTTTAAAGGGAGAGAGGGAGCATCCACAGAAAAAAAAGCCATGTCAAGGCAGCAATCCTGGGACTCCTGAGAAGTCCTAACACTCCAAAATGCACTGGGAAACTGAGGCAGAGAAATGTCTCTCATTTTGCCCAAAATCACATTTTCTGGTGACAGTTAACTTGGGAAGAACATCCTTGGGACCCTTCCAAGGCACCTTTCCCTCCTGCTTCCAGGAGCCAGCTGCCACCTCTGATCACTGGAATAACTCAGATGGATCCCAAAGCCCAGCCTTCCCCCTGGGAGAAGAATGTGGGTTCACCCAGGCCATGTCCCAAAGGAAGCTGACCACAAGGCTCACCCCTCCTCACATTATGATTATCCAGCTGGAGTGGTACTCAGGGCCAGTTTGAGAGGAAGGTTCTGTTTTCCCAGTGCTAGGTGGTCCATTCCATAAGTTTTTAATGAATGCATCCAAGTTCACATCTCTCAGGCCAGTTAAATTGGAATAATTACCAAAATGAGCTCCTTTAAAGATGCATCCAACGAGCACATGATGTGCTTCTATGACTTCACCTGATGGACCTTTGAATATAATTTTAATTATGAGGCTGCCATCCCAAACCATCATAGGGAGCCACCCACTCTGGAATGGACAATTCCATTCAAGCTTCAAAACCAACAGAAATCCAGGAGGTAAGAGATTTAAGAACTCATGGACAGGAAGATTCAGAGCTCTGGTGCTTTTATTAGAAAAAAAAAAAAATCTTCCCCATGAGGTTGGTGAGGCCCTGGCACAGGGTGCCCAGGGAAGCTGGGGCTGCCCCTGAATCCCTGGAATGTCCAAGGCCAGGCTGGACAGGGCTTGGAGCACCCTGGGACAGTGGGAGGTGTCCCTGCCCATGGCACTGGATCCCTTCCAACCCAAACCAGTCTCTGATTCCATGATTCTCACAGACATTCCTTTTCTCCACCTCCAGCCTCCAGAAAAACACCCTTTACCCTGCCCATCTCCTCACATTATTACTGGATGCAAAACCTTATTCAAGGGAACTCTCCTCACCCGGAAATCATCCATATTTCTGTGTTCTGATAAGAAAATATTCTAACACTGTCCATGACATATTAAACAAAAAAACTCCAACAGCAATTGATGCACTTGGCCCACAGAGCCCTTGAGAAACTCAGCTTTTGCAGCTTCAGACCCCTAAATCACATCCCTTCACTGATTAAAGTTCCATCTTCATCCTGCAGAAGAGAATCACCTCCTCAGCACACATTTATCTCCTTACAAAAGGCAGGGAATAATGGATCTATGAAAGCAGTTGCCTTTTTTTTTTGGCAATAATTGCTGATCTATGATACACAAATGGAAACACAGGAGAGCGACACCTCCAATTCCGGTGTTAGTAAAATGGAAAACAACCAACATTAAATCAAATGTGTAGCATTTTAATCCTTTAATTAGGTAAAAAATTACTTTCTCCCCAACACTTCTTCCTTATTAGGAAAAAAACTCAAGACATCTACAGATCCTCCAACTGTTATTCCAACTCGAAGCCACAAAAGTCTTTGGAGCATCTGGCGTGTTTTGTGCTCGGTGGCAGCCTGGTTCTCTTTGAATTGAGTGATTTATTACCACCTCACCTCAGCCTCTGATGAGATTATGCTGCCAATTTGTGCCTCCTTTTCTCAGAGAGGGCTCTGGAACCCGGGCTTTGGGCTGAGCGTGGTGAATCTCAATTAAAGGCTGACCTTTACAAGACGAGGGAAATGTTAATTCGTGCTCACCTAAACCCTCCTTGAAAGCTGACTTCCCTGAGCCTGCCCACTCCTCTGCCTCTGTAAAGCTCCATTTCAACATTATTAAGATAAAAACCCCAAATGCTAATAACAGCTGTCTGGGGTGCATTTGTTATGCTCCTTGAAAAACAACGAGGTCGCTTTTTGAAGGGATTTCAGCCCCAGATTAGAGGCAGCAGAATGACAGGGCCAGAGATTAAACACTTCTTTACCCCCTGAACAGGTCCAAGAGCAGCAGCAGCTCCCTCCACGCTCACCCTGAAGGGCTCTGTTGGAATTTGCCATCTCCTGTGATGTGGAATTAGTTCCTGGAGAAATCTCAGCTTGAAAGGTATAAAATTTGCAGAAGAAGCAAGAAAGCGGCTCAGTCCCCACAGATAATTGTGCTGGGCTTTTTTTTTAAATTAGGATTATACACTCCATCAAATGGGAGAAAGAAAAGGAATGTTTCAGCAATGTATTTATCAAGGTCTTGATAAGCAAGCTGGTGAAAACAAAGAAATTTGACCTGCAAAAATGATGGATGTGGAGAAACTTCAATATGAAAATAAGGACTTGATGAAAAATTCAAATGTCAGCAAGATTTCAATAGAAAAGATCAACAACCACGAGCATCACAGGACTCTACACCATCTAAAAGGACAGAAGAAACAAAAGAAAAAAATATACAATGCCAAAATAGCAGTTAATCACTCTAGAAAGGAGATGGAATCATAGAATATCCTCAGCTGGAAGGGACCCACAAGGATCAGAGTCCAAATATATTGTGTGTATATTTTTTATATATATTATGTATAAATCTCTTCCCAGCACTATGTATAAAGGAAATATATTGCAGTTTTGGCCAGTGTGGTGACTCAAGATCCCAAAAAATCAGGATTAACCGATCAACTTCCCCCAGGAATTCTGACCCAGCTGATCTGAACTCCCATGGATATTTTATTCCCCATTTCACAGCCTAACACTCGTGGTTTTTAAATAAATGGTTTGCTACTGATATTTAGGCAAAAGCACAAATTCCATGGCTCAGTACTTCCAAAAGCCTGCTCCTCCTGGAAAACACTCCAGTAATTGATATAAAGCAGGGTATTATAGTTCACAGGCATAAACATTCTCCACCTATTCTGTTTTAATCTACATAATACAAGATAATTCCATGTTGTCTCTGTAAATTCACCACAAAGCCCTCAAATGCTTCAGTAATCCAGATTCAAAGCTGGGAAGGAGCTGTAAATAAGTGCCTTGAAATTCAAGGATTGCTTTGCAACCAAGGCACTGGGACCCAGCGAGTCCCAGCTGGAACAACACAACCCAACCAGTCCTGGCTGGAGCAGCTTCCAGCAAAATGAGGGAGTGGGGAATTTCTGGGATGTTTCATCAAAGGAAGATCCTGTTTCCTGACATCAACGAGGGAGAGAAGCATGGCAGAAGTGGGAGGGTTGGGAGGATGGAGAGTCCAGGCTGGTGACAGAACTCAAAGCTGATTCCAGCACTGGTTCTCCATCTCTTGTTTGAGAAGCTCCTCTCCTCATACACCACCTCGATGCCCCTGCTTTTGGTTTTCCTGTTCCAAAAGGACCACGGGGCTCTGAGGTGAGAACAGATTGAAGGAAGAGGGGCCTGAGGTCAAGACCCAGGTGGGGAGGCCCAGAGAAGCTGTGGCTGCCCCTGGCAGTGTCCAAGGGCAGGCTGGACAGAGCTTGGAGCACCCTGGGACAGTGAAGGTGTCCCAGCCCATGGAAATGGGGCTGGAACTGGGTGATCTTTAGGGTCCTTTCCAACCCAAACCATTCCATGACAGTGGAATGACCCCTCTGAACAGGCAGCAAATATCACCCTGACCCCAAAATTCCTCCTCCTGCCTCACCTTGCTCAAAGCCCCCGACACAAAGCAGAGATTTCACAGCCCAAGCCTGCCTTTCAACACCTCCCACCTCCCTGAGAAGCGACTGACAAGAATTAGGTGGGAAATTCAAGCCCCCCAAATGTTGTGCAGGATTAACAGAAGTGCCCTGATCCTTTTTCACAGACTGCACCGGCGGCTGAGGTCAGCCTTTAATGAGCAGCAATACACGCATTCAGACACCTGGAAGGGATCAAAAACAGGCCTGAAAAGAAGAAAACAAACCCACACGGCTGGGAAAAGGAGGGCTGACCCCACCCAGCAATGAAAACCTGTTGCTGTAGATGAAATGCCAAACGTGCTCTCCCCAACACCGGGAGCTCTTTGCACTGACAAAGCCCAGGGAACCTCCTGCCTCCTTTTTTTTAGGGATATCCCTCTGAATTGTTGCAGCTTTAATAACAATCTCCGAGGAAAAATCAAGAAACAAACGATTTTCTTCCACATAATCCCCCTTTCTGCTGTCAAGGGCCTGACCCCAGTTTGATAATCTCATTTCCTGAGAATCAAAACGCTGGAAATTCAAGCTTCCTAGAGTGTTAATTGTGGCCCTGCTCCACTGCTAATCAAAAAAAAAAAAAAAAAAAAAAAAAAAATTGGATGTTTTGCATGAAAATGCTGCTCTAATTAATTCTCAGTCATAAAGCTGCCTGGTTTTAATAACCCCTCCTTGATTGGGCAGCCTTTGAAGAGGCCGTGCTGCTAATCCACTGTGCCGGGACAAACGCACGCCAAGGAAATCGGGAATGGTTTTCCAGGGGCTGGGATGGCTTTGGAGCTGGCAACCCCTGAAAATTCCTGTCCCCCAAAAACCCCTGCTCTGCCCTGTCCCCTGAAATTCCCTGCTCTGCCCCATCCCCTAAAAATCCCTGCTCTGCCCTGTCCCCTGAAATTCCCTGCTCTGCCCTGTCCCCTAAAAATCCCTGCTCNGCAAAGGCAGCTGTGGTCCTGCACGTCACGAGGAGACAGGAGCAGTGGTGTGACAGCAAATTTGGTGTAGTCTGGTTTTCCAAAGTTCTGATTTTCTGATGTTTTCGTTTTCTGAATTTTTTTCCCCCAGGAAATGTGGGGAAACATCATAGAATGTTGATGTAACAATATCTGTGTTGTGCATTCCTCCTGGGAGGAGAGATTTTTCTTGATGTCCCTTTGGTTTGACCAACGTGAGTGAAGAAGTTTATCTTCCTCTCACCAATCACATCAGTCTGTAGAAAATTATATATAAAAGAGAACAATCCCTAACAGAAGCAATATTAACCTTCTTGATAACTTAGAATCTGTATCATGTATCACCAAAAACAAGTGTTGTGACAGGAAATTCAGGATCTCACATCAGCTCTCCCTCCCTGGCTGATTTCTCCAGGTTTATTCCCCGTTTTTTCCTCCAGGAATGTTTTTTTACCCAGCACTGGCCACTTGTCACAACGCCTCCTTTAACCAGCCATGATTTCCCTTCCCTCTCACCCTCCCCACCCCCTCTGAGTGACAACACATTATCATCCCCATCTCGGGGAGGTGCTGAACCGAATTTTCATTATCCCAAATGTCAGCCCCGGTTTGTGTCAGCGCTGAGCACAGCTGGCTCCCTCGGGCAGCCCCTGGGTGAATCCAAATGGAACAAGGCACCTACAAATAACTGCATTTTCCCTGGACCTGGCCTTACATGGTGCCCTTGTCATGTCACATCCTGCCTGCCTCTGCTGCTTTTTCGTGCTGTCAAAGTCTTAATTAGCAGAGTTTCTCGTTGATTTTCTTTAATTGCTTAAAACCTTATGGTAAGGATTTTTTTTTTTTTTTTTGGGTGGAGAATGGATGAGCAGCAGAGCGGGGAGTAACACAAATCCACTTCCCAAATTTAGATTTGTGTCAGAGGGATATTCAAGGTTTTCCATTGATCACCCAGCCAGCAAGAAAAAAAAAATAAAATCTGTGGAGTTTCTAAAAATTATCCACTATAATTTATTGTGTCGTTACACCAGAGCTTTGTTTTACTGCCACATTTGCCATCCTCTGCCAGAGGTGAGCAACCTGGGAGGTTCCTAAAATCCCAAACTGGTTTGGGTTGGAAGGGAGCTTTAAATCATCTCATTCCACCCCTGCCATGGCCAGGGACACCCAGGCTGCTCCAAGCCACATCCAGCTTTGGACATTCCAAGGTGAGGAAGTGTTCTCCACTTCCAGCTAAACTACTGGTCAGCTTTTGGATATTTGACTCCTGCATATTTAAAATCCACAAGAGCCTCTTGCATTAGAATTTTAGTTTATCAATAAATTAATGTAATACTCTAACTATTCCCTACAAGAAAAAAAAGAAACTATGCAAAAGTTCTGGGTATTTAAAGTCATCTCTGAAAAACTGAAACTTCACAGAGTCCCAGAATGGTTTGGTTGGAAGGGTCCTTAAAAATCATCTCACCCAATTCCCCTCCTGTTCCTTCAAACAGAAGCAAGGGGGACTTACCCAATTTTATTTTTTTTAAAGTAGGAAGAAGTGCACTGCATCCCTGGAATGCTCAGGACAGAAACTGCCTAAGTAACTCCATAAAGTAATATTGAATTTTTGCTGTTTCAGTTCAGCACACAGAATGTGTCCAGCAGCTGGGAGGATTCAGCTTTGGGGCACAAATTTCATTCTTTGCTCTATTAAAGACTTCCTCTGTTAAGTCAGGTGACTTTTTCCTCCTTTCCTTGTACAACGAGCCCTGTCCCAAATTCCAGTGCCAGCAGAGCACAAACTCATCCACAAATCACCAAAGCAGCAGGACCAGAGACAGAACTTTTCATAAAAACCCCAAAACAAACGAAAAGGAAAAAACCCAATCCAAGAATATTTTCTATCCCTCAGTGGAACACAGGAATTTGTAGGAGTGATTCCTAAAGGAACAGCCCATGGAGCATCTCCTGAGTGCCAGGGCAGCCACTGCTTGTCTGTCTATAAATCAATACTTTCAATAATCAATAAAAACCAGTGGGATCTCACATGGGACTGAGCATCAACCCTGGAATTCTGCTCCTACTCCTGCTCCCATCACCCTTCCCTGCACAACCCATCCCACAGCCACATTCCCAATCACATCCTGCTCCACAAAGCCACAGAGGAGTTGAATTGCTGCAGAAGTGCCCTGAGCTTCCAGGGGAAAAGGAACAACAAACCTCAAGTTTTGGAGGTGCTGAGCAGGTGCTGAGTCCATTCATCCCCCTGGGAAGCACGGGAGCTCCAGAGCACTTCCCATTGCATGGGCAGGGCAGAGCTGACCTGCCTGGGACTCTGACACAGTGGCACCTGCTGGGAATTACAAACCAACCCAAACAGGGTGTAAATTCCTAAATCCTTCCCTCTGGACAGAAATCTGTCCTGGAAGCCAAGGGCAAGAAACAGAAGAGGGGCAAGTGATGAAGTGGCAGCTGGAATTCTGTGCCATTCAGAGAATCCTGGAATGCTTTGGGTGGGGAGGGACCTCAAAGCCCATCCAGGGCCACCCCTGCCGTGGCAGGGACCCCTCCCACCATCCCAGGGGGCTCCAGCCCCAGTGTCCAACCTGGCCCTGGACATCCCAGGATCCAGGGCAGCCCCAGCTGCTCTGGGAATTCCAGCCCAGACAGCAATTCCTGCCCCACATCCCCCCAGCCCTGCCCTCTGGCACTGGCAGCCATTCCCTGGCTCCTGTCCCTCCAGGTCTTTCCCAAATTCCAGCTCTCCTGGAGCCCCTGGAATGTTCTGGAAGCTCTCCCTGCAGCCTTCCCTTCTCCAGCTGAGCACCCCCAGCTCTCCCAGCCTGTACCAATCCAGAAGGAAACATTTCCCTTCTGTTCTTGCCCCCAGCTTTGTTTTGATGACAGCTGTCAGAGAACTTGTGTGGCCAACTTCAAGGGAAAAACACAGGGCCAAAGCCTTTCTCCTGCAATTCCAGTGGAATGAGACAGAAGAATTCCAGCTCTAAATCACTTGCAGCAGGTCCCTTTCTCCCCCTGAGGGATAATGTGAGCCTCATGCTCTGCACTATTTCAGTCCAAATCAAAGGGGTTAATGACAAAGCATCACTCTGATCTTCACACATTTTTAGGGCTATTTAAATTAAATTCTTATTTCAAAAAGTTAGCGTGAGCTAAACTTTTATAAATTCCTTTCTTTTCATGCATATGTTTCTTTGAAGATCTTTTCAGGAAAAAAGATTCCCTAACAAGTCCCCCTCCCCCTGCTGCCACTGAAAAATCATCCCTGTGGATAAGGCTGTTGGGAACAGAAACTGTGCAGTGTTCACAGAAGACACAGTGTCACATGCCTGCTTTCCACTAACCTGATTGAACAATTAAATTGTATTTCTCTTTAAAAGGGGTAAAATATATATATATATATATTTAAAATAAAAAAAAAATCAAAATGCAGATCTTGCTGTGGTCTGGGATTCAGGAAGATTAATGAGCAACCTAAAAGGGAACAGCAGCCCATAATAGAGACAGAGGTTCCTGCATTTTTAACAGTGAAGTTCAAAGGGAAACTTTTCTTGATGGTTCAACTGCAAAGAATCTCAGCAAAGTCATCTCATCTATTGTCCCCACTGCCTCCCCACACTGACTTTTTGTCACCTATTGCATCACGTCCAATTGAGCTGCAGAGTGCCCTCCCCACACTAATTCCTGTTTTGTCCTTTAATTCTTTGTCAGCTTTTAGTTCTTCCCCACCCCCTGAGCAGCTCTGCTCCTCCTCCTCTCCTGGAGATGTTCCCGGGGTCCTGCTCAGCCCAGGATTTGTCTTGTATCCATAAGGAATTACTCTTCCATGAAATGTGGCTCTGAACAAGCTCCAAAGCCAGGACAGGAGCTCCTTAAAAGCCCCAGTGGAACAGCAGTAACCACCAAAATCCCCAAATCCCAGCCACAAGACACCTGGAGGAGGAGATGCTGAATTTCTGAATATCCTGGCTATGGAGAGAGCCAATTCTGTTCTCTGCTTGTGGACAACTGGGAGTGACAGAAGGCAACAGGACTCCTTCCAAAGGGACAGGAAATTCTGGAGCAAGTGCTGCAGGCTCCCTGATGGCCCCAAAAAGCTCAAAATTCTCAACAGATTCCTGGCTTTGAGCCCATGTTTGTCCCACACAGTTTGTATATGGAGAAGTGACAACTGAAACCCTCCTGGAATCAAAGCTGGTAATGGGATGGAGCAGCTTAACCACATCCCACTGAGCCAGGGGCATCTCCCAGGCAATCCTGGACCTGTGACACCTGGGACGGTGAGAACCTGAACCCCAAAAGGCACAGAGCTGTGAGCTCAACACCTCCCAGGTGTGTCAAAGGGCAGATCCCAGTTTAGCTGACAGGTCCCTCCACTTCCCCTCGCTCCCACATGCTGGGGGATTGCAGGGGGTCACCCTCAGCACCTTGTGAGCTCAGGTTCTTCCTTCTCAGCCCAAAAGGCTCTCAGAACTCACCACAGAACCATTACACCCCTGATCACCAGTGCTGAGATCCCCTCTGCAGCCAATCAAGCTGTTTCAAGAACAATCTCTGCCTCTGCAGGCTTTTTTTCCACACCCTTGTGGGTTTAAGTTGTGGCTGAGGACAGGTTATGAAAAGAGGAAGGGAATATGAAGGCATCCAAAAATTCACTTGCAAATTATAAACCATTCTCAATTAAAAGCCAGCTGAAAATTATCAAGGACAAGAATTCCAGGAGAAATTCTGCCCTGGGTCACTGCTGTAATGTTTGAAGAGTGTAAATTATTTTCTGGCTATGATTAGCCCAGGAAGAAATAGATGACACAAAAGGATTTAGTCCTGCTGTACATGATCATGGCAGTCTCAGGATATTCCCTTAATTCTGCTGCCAAACCCAACCACTGGGTCACTGAGGAAAAACGAGTGGAATGATGCCTTGCCTGCAGCAGGGAACACTTCCCTGGGCACACACAGCACTTGCCATGGGCAGCACAAACCAGCAAATGCAGCCCAAGTCCCCAGATTCACCATCTGCAAACACTCTGCAGCTCCTTGAGTGGACAAAACACAAAGAATTGGCTGCTTTAATCCAGCCAGCTTCAAATTTGAGCTGCCTCAGCTCTCAAACAATGCAGGGTAAGCATCACAGCAAGGAAATAAACTGCAGATAAATCTCCAAGGTAGCTCCAATACCCAAACCCAGTAGCCAAGGTGAGGTTGTTCATATCTCACCTACCCTTTTATGAATATTTTTTTAAGACCTCGACCTCCAGCTGAAAATGCTGAGAGAATAAAGAGAAACCCTTCACAGCCTCATAATAAACAGGAGTTTAAAACCTGGTGAGATTCAGAGCAGAGATCAATACCTGCAGGGGCTGGACAGGATATTCCAGCTCCTGCAGAAGGGAATTCATTATCCAATTAGCAGAGGCTGCCTTTCCATACCTTGCAGCTCCCCACTCCTGCTGTACAGCTCCCTCCTCTGCTCCCGCAGGTAGGCACTCATGCTGATGGCATGGGATGAGGATTCAAACCTGCAATTCAAAGGAATTCAGTCAAGCCAGGCACTGGAAGCATCCTTCTTAATAATATAAAGTGAAAATATATCCTTCCACTGGAAATGAGGGACTGATTAATTATTATTTATTGTATGGATCTAATAATCCACAAGGACCAATCCAAATATTTTCCAACTCTTTCTGCCCCATCAACAGGATTTTTGACACTTACAGTAAAAAGCCCCAAAATAGTGGGGGGATCCCCAAATTTGGCCCTGATCTGGCACCTCAGTGACTCAGGACAGCTCAAGGTCCCTGTGACCACCAGTGTCCCATGGCCAAGGGCTGTTGCTCCAGGCAGGCACTTCCCAAAAAAAACCCAACCCTGGGAGTGCCTGGATGGGCTCTGGGGAGCTCATGGTGGGGACAAAGCACCTTCAAACAGCCCCAGTGGGCACCAGACCTGGAGAGGAAACTTCTGTCACAGGAAGCCCCCCAGATGTTGCTGATTTGCTGAAACACCCCTCATTAACTCCCCAATCCCACAGGTCAGGAAGGGGGAATCAGCCTCAGTGCTGCCCAGAGGAACACTGGGCACATCACACCAGAGACAGGGGGAAAGCATTTCCCAGCTGTCCTGGGCACTGGTGGTAAGATTATTACTATTAATGAGGCTTTTCTGCTTTAATTTGGACCGTGAGTGTTGGTGTTATTGCAACTGAACTAATAATGATTTATCAAAATACAATGAACCCTTCTGATTTTAATTAAATGAGCTGTAAATCCTTGGCTCTGTTCCTCACGTGCTCCCTCCTGGCCCCAGTGAGACAGTAAGAGCACATAATTATTCCACAGGTCTTTCCAGGCACCAAACCCAGATCTCAGCCCTTCTTTTTCACAACCACCCAATTTTCCTCCCCTATTTCCCTCCTTCTGCCACCTCCTCGAGCTGCTCTTCCCCACATTCCTGTTCCCACTTAACTCCTCTGCCCTTGTAACTCCCTTCCCAATGTTGATCCTCCCACAAAGCTTTCAAATTATTCTTGTTTTATTTAGAATTACATAGAATTACAGCCAAGTCTGGGACTGATTTATTGGGTGTTCAACTCTTGCTTGTACAATTCACTCCTGTCTTATTTCCTGATTTCCATCTTGGAAATCTCAGCTGGCAACCTGAACGTGCCCTTGGCTACTTTTGGGAAGAGAAGGAAGCCAGGTTTATGATGGCATGAATTATCCAAATTCCCAAATTGCCATTCATCTGAAGCTTTCTTTTTCAAGCCAACACTGCAACTAAACTAATATTTTAATTTTTACTATACTCATTTTAAAGATAAGGAAATAAAGACTCCAAGTTTCTTCTAAACACCAGCTCCTGATTTCCAGAGAGCAAGACACAACTTCCCTCCATTCCTTGAAGACACAACTAGCAGAAATATTTAATATTAATTAAATGAGGACACAGCACCAACACCTGCATCCCCCTGTGAGCAAAACACGAGGTGGAGCCCTGCCCTAAGAGATGCTGAGGAGTGAAATGCAGATCTGGTGGTGACAAGAGGAAAACTCCTCCACTGGGACAGAGCTGCTGGAAAGGCAGGGAAAAGAGCCTGGCTCTGAGAGCACCCAAGATGGGAGGGGAGACAAGAATAACACTCCATCAAACACAAACCTCAGTGGGCTGAGAAATTCCATTTCAAGGGAGGTTCCTGTGTCCTGGTGACAGCTGACAGATAACCACAGCAGAGATCCCAGCAGTGTCACTGCACAGTGACAGTGCCAGGAGAGGAGAGGGGTGCTGCTGCCTCGAGGGGATCCACCTCCTCTCTGCTGACAAACTCTGCCCAGCCTCAGCCTGCTCCAGGAGAGCCACAGCATCCTCATTCCTCAACCTTTCAGCCCAGACTTAGTCCTGGAACCCCAGACTTGGGTCCTTGTGCCCCCGGGGGCTGACGTGGGATGAGCAGCCCTGTTTTGCTCCTATATCCATCTGCAGGTCAGAGGAAATTCCAAGTGGAATTCTCAGCCAAAAACAACCAGGAAGGGGTTAAAAAACCCATGAGGGGCAATAATCATGGGTTGACAGGGGAAGGAGGCAACCCTTAACCTGTAATAACAGGAGAGCTCATCCTGGTAGAGCAAAGGACGTGGAAGATTTGGATTTCTAACTGGGCTCTCAGGTGCTATGAGAGGACATCTACTGGGAGCACCTCTGCCAAAACAGCACTTTCAGGCCCTCTCCAAAACCCTCAAGAGGCCCAAGAGAATGGCCAGCACAGGCAGGAGGTGGAAGAGAAGAAAATTCCAGCACAGCTCCCCCAGATCCAGGTGTGAATCTCCTCTCCTACCAGCGCTGCTCAGCAACTCCTCACTCCTTTTGCTGCACAAATTTGCTCTCCCAAATCCTTCCCTGGGCCACCCAGCCTCTCTCATCCTCCTCTCTCTTACACTCTCCTCCCAACCACTTAATTCTTTGCAGCCTGACCGCTGAATTAAAGGAGTTAGTGACAGGATTAAGTGCTTAGTCTATGCAGTAATTACACACTTATCTTAATTCCCTTTGTCCAGTGCCCTTTATCGCTCCCTCTAACAGGTCCTGAATTTACCATGGACAAAGAGAGGCAGAATGGATCACTCCATGCTCTGCAGCAGCTCCTGTAATGGGATTCCCAGTGCTGGAATGAGCCCTGGCAAGAGCTCAGCTCGAAACCCCAGCGCTGAATCCGTAACAGATCTTCAGCTGCTTCATTAAATCCCCATCCTGGAACCTCCACACCTCTCACACTGTGAAACTGCGATTACCAGCAGCACTCCAGGCAGCTTAGGCACAGCTTAAAATCCCCAGCACTTACTTAAAGAGAGGGTTTTTGGGTCTCTGGGGTTTCTTCTTGGCGAAGAAGGCGGCGAAGTCGCGGCCGGAGCTGGCGTAGCTGAGCTGGGCCGAGGGCTCCGAGGCCGTGCGCGTGTTCTTCATGTCCAGGTACTCGGTCAGCAGCATCTGGGGGAGGCACAGAGCTCAGCAGCTGGCCTAAAACACCAGCAGCAGGTCCCTGGAATGCCTGGGAATTTTAGGTTCTATCTCAAAAAACAAACCAAACTCACAGAAGTTATAATTGATGGAAGCGTGGCTTTGTTTTAAATCAATGGTGTCCTGAGGACTGGCTCTACATTGGTAAAAACTTGTTTTATATTCCTGAGAATGGTTTGGGTTAAAACAGCTCAGCAGCTGGGCTAAAACACCAGCAGCAGGTCCCTGGAATGCCTGGGAATTTTAGGTGCTAGGTGGGAAAACAAACCAAACTCACAAAAGTTATAATTGATGGAAACGCGGCTTTGTTTTAAATCAATGGTGTCCTGAGGACTGGCTCTAAATTGGTAAAAATTTGGTTTATATTCCAAAGAATGGTTTGGGTTGAGAAGGATCTTCAAGATCCTCCAGTCCCCCCTGTGCCATGAGCACCAGGCCAGGTTGCTCCAAGTCCTGTCCAGGGATGGGGTTTTTGACTGACTCCATCTGCTCCAAGCCCCAAAAGGAACCTGCAAAAAGTTCCCAGAAGTGATTCCATCTGTGGCAGCCATGGAGAGAGGCTGGGTGAGCTTTATACACTGATTAAAAATATAATGAATGCTCTTAAAAACAAAGGTTTGCAATAGAGTGAGCAGTGCAGTTAAAATACCTTGGTTTATAAGTGTATTTATGTGCTTAAACACCTCCAGCATATTTATATGGAGAAATAAGAAACATCCACGTGTGTGCTGGGGGTCACATGTGATGGAAAATAGCCTGGAAAGCTGCAAAAATTATCCTTTAATAGCTCCCAACACAAACATCCTTCTTTCCTCATTGAGAACATCAAAAATCCAGTGGAGTTTAGGATTGATTTTCCAATCCCAAATCCTGATTTCCAGAGAGCAGGACATAACTTCCCTCAATTCCCTGAATAGACAACCAACAGAAATATTTAATATTGATTAAATTAGCTCAATATTTAATATTAATTCAACGAGCTCACAGCAGCTACAGGACACAGCAGAGCTGCAAAAATTGTCCTTTAATGGCTCCCAACCCAAACATGCTTCTTTCCTCACGGAAAATATCAATTCCCACAGCTGCCAGTGGAGTTTAGGGTTGATTTTCCAATCCCAAATCCCTCAGTGAGGGGCTGGGGGCTCCCTTTGTGACACGAGGGTCCCCCCTGAGGAATCTTTGCAGCCCAATATTTGATGTTATTTAAGGTGCAGAAGCAAAACCAGACTCCAAGTGATTCCATTTTAATTTCCTTGTGTCTGAAGCTGAAACGAAGGCCCTCAAAAATGAACTTTTGTCAGTGTATTTCAAAAGTCTGTCTCTTTTCAGGAATTTTTACCTACTCAGAGGCTGTTGGGAATGTGTTCCATGTGAATAATTAGCCAGTCAAAGCCCATCAAAGAGAGTTGGAGGTAATGAAAAGAATTCATCACTCCTGTGCTGCCTAAGTTAAAAGAAATTACACAGGAAGAAATATCCAAGCAAATGGAATCGTGCCCCTAATTAGAAACAATTTGGGATGGCTTGGAAAAAAAAATAATAATACAAACACAGAGAAAATGGGATTCCTAAACCAGCTCAATTAAAACCTTACCTGAGCACAGGCTTTGAAAATTTGCGTTTATTGGTAAAAATAATCACTGTGCTAATTTTTGACACTAATTTACCAAACCTGTTTGGATTCACCTATTTGCATTTCATCTTCTCCACTTAAATTAACAACCTGAAAATCGCCACAAAAATCTAATTAAACCCTCAAAGTTAATCAAGTTGAAAAAAAAAAAAAAAAAAAAAAAAAAAAAAAAAAACATGAAGCAATTTGTTCTTCCATTATGGATGAAACCTATTTATGATGGATTCCATGATTCTGGTGTCACATTATATCCAGGAGTAGGGAATAGAAAGTGTGAAATCCAGGATTACAATAAGCCAAGAGAGGTTTGGGATGGGAGCAGAATGAATTATCCCTGTGGGGAACAGGTGAAACAGAGAACCAGGGGATGAGTTCACTCTAGGATATTCAGAAAGTGCCAAAAATTGGGAAAAAAATAAAGAAAAATGTTGATTTATTCTTAATTTACTCAATTAAACTATTTACTAGGTAGGCAGGGGAGGATGGTTGGATACAAGGCTCTGATAAAGACAGAAGCTGTAAAAGCTGATTTTGATAATAAGCCTCAAAATTCATCAGATTCCAGAGTGGTTTGGATTGGGAGGGACCTTCAAGCCCACCCAGGGCCACCCCTGCCATGGGCAGGGACCTTCCACCATCCCAGGCTGCTCCAAGCCCCAGTGTCCACCCTTGGACACTCCAGGGATGTGGATATGAGGAGATCAAAACAGGGAAACAGGAATTAGGAGTTCATTTTTCAGCTAAAAAATTCAAGTGTAGCAGAAACTGGGCCAGGCACATCAAAGCTCTTTGTGCTCCAGTGCCCTGAATTCAACAGTGCCACAGATTCTTTGGGATGAAATAATGAACTGGAGATGTGGCTGAGCAGAGACAGGACACGGCCAAGGGGACAGGAGAGAGGATCCAGGGAGAGCTTCCAGAACATTCCAGGGGCTCCAGGAGAGCTGGAGAGGGGCTGGGACAGGGGATGGAGGGACAGGAGCCAGGGAATGGCTGCAGATTGGGAAAGGGGAGATTGGATGGGATGTGGGGCAGGAATTGCTGGCTGGGCTGGAATTGCCAGAGCAGCTGGGGCTGCCCCTGCATCCCTGGGATGTGCCAGGTTGGACACTGGGGTTGGAGCCCCCTGGGATGGTGGGAGGGGTCCCTGTCCATGGCAGGGGTGGAATGAGATGATTTTTAAAGTCCTTTCCAACCCAAGCCATTCCATGACTCTACAGCTCTAGTCCATGCATCCCTTTATCATGTGATCCTTCTGCCCATGGCAGGGAAGTGCAGTGGGATGAGCTTTCCCACCCAAAACCATTCCAGGATTCCACACAGCACATTCAGCTTGAAACTGCAGCATAGAAATGAAAGCCCTTCTCATTNCCCAGGCCCTTCCTGCCTGTGGAAGAGAAAGGAGCTGCCCTGAAGCAGCCAAGTCAGGGATTTCCTGATTTGGTCCCACACCAGCTGATGAGGAGCTGCTGAGGCATCAATCAGAAACCTCATTAGACATTAATCACGTGGCTGCAGAGCAAGATTTAGGAGGGACTGTGAAGTTTGCAGCATCCCATTCATCTGGAACAAGGACTTGGACTTGGTGCTCTGTGCCTGCATCCTGCCATCCCTGGGCTCTCTTTACATCCCTCAAACAAATAAAGCTGTCCAGAAACTCAGGAGAACAAAGCACCCTGCATCCAACTGCTCTTTGGGAATGAAAATTCAGGCCAAGTGGTTTATTAAAAAAGCCATTTGGATGGATTTGGAGGTGTAACTGAACTGTCAAATTGCCAAAGGTCAGGGTGGGGTGTGTGGCCTGTTGGTCACGTTGAGCTGGGGACACTGGCTCTGCTCTGTCCTTCTCAACTGCAGCACTGGCACAAGCACAGATCTGCTCCACATCCACATTTCCCTCCCTTGGCTGAGCCCCAGGACAAACTGGATAGCCCCAAGACTGACCTGAAGAAAATATGGGCAGGAAAACACACCTGGGCCAGGGTGACAGATAAATTAATTTGGTTTTCTGTACCTTTTGTGAGGTTTTAGATAGGAGGGCTGAGCTCTGAATAAATTCTCTTCTATAAATGAAAAGCTTTAATTGGTATTTCACACCCTCACATCCCCTGAATTCAGATGGAAGCTGTGGTGTGGACACTGCTCCATCACCAAAGCAGCTTCAAACTCCACACCATAAACCCTGATTTTCTTCTTCCTATACTTGAAGGGTCCAGAAAATCCAAGGAAAACCAACACACCACGAATTTTTCAAGGGTGAATGAGAAGCCCAGGTAATTACTGGCCTCTCCACCTCATATTGATCAGGGACAGTATCACAGAACAGATGATAGAAGATTCTATTAAAAAAGAATTAAGGGGGAATAATAGAATTCATGTCCAGCAACAGGGATTTGCAGAAGATGGAAAAGTCCTGGTTAAAGGATTATTCTTATGATGGTGACAAATTTAGCTTTAAATAAACAGAAAGAGAGAAGGATGTGACAAAAGCCAAAACACCAGAAGTCAACAAAGAAATCCAGGCAGGTGCAGGACAATGTTCAACTAGAAATGAGGAAATCACTGACACTGGAATTTACAAGCTCCCAGAAATCTTAATTCCTCTTTTTGTCCTTTGTATTCCAAGAGAAATACCAGATTAATCCAGCCTCTTTTTCTTTTGTTGGATGGAAACCTTCCTATTTTCAGTCTCAACCCATCTTCATTTTTAAAACAACAGTAATTAGAATGAGAATCAATGAAAGCACATGAAAAGGGTTTTTCCAGAGCAGCCCCTGGATCCCTGGAAGTGTCCAAGGCCAGGCTGGACATTGGGGCTTGGAGCACCCTGGGACAGTGGAAGGTGTTGAGGTTGGAACTGGATGATTTTTAAGGTCCTTTCCCACCCAAACCATTCCATGATTCTTTAAATGTGGGTTTAAATGTTAATTACATTTAAATTCTTTAAATGTTGTTTCAAGCCCTTTCTGGACTGAATGGACCTGAACTTTTCCTGACTTACATTCCTATGGAAAATTACTAGGGAAGGTTTATAAATTATAATGTTTGGGGAGAAAAATGGCAAGTAATAAAGTGAACACAGAAAATCACGTCTCCTGTCAGTGCTTTTAATTCCTATTTTCAGTAATACAATCAATGTACTGTAAGGATTTTAATGGCAACAGAGGAAAGTTTCTACAGAAAATAAAGGAAGTTTTGATCACACAAGGATTATTGTGTGAAGCTGAGTTTGAAAATTTGGGGATATTAAAATTAATGGGTATTAATCAGTTCACTGAAAATGGCTGTAAAAAGCAGAGCTTTGATCTCACATCTCCAATGCCAAATCAAACCCTGGCATGACAAACCGAGAAATCAAGGAAAAGAGGTGGAAGGTGCACAAGAGCAGCCTGGAAATGATTACAGGTCTGGCAAACAAGAATTCCAGCAGCACACAAGGCCAGCCTGAGAGAAGAGCAGGCTCAGGAAAGCCTCCCCTGATGGATTTGGGATCAAAATCCAGAGCTGGAATGCTGCAGCTGGACAGGCTGAGCTGGAGGGCTGGGCACAAAATTGCAGAGCACAATTAGCCAGGGATGTCACAGGTTCCACTCTGCTGGCTGCCACTGACTCCTCTCTCCCCCAGCCAGCACTGGATGCCTTCCTAAGGCACAGGCCCTCTGGCAAATGGGAATTAATTCCAGAAAATCCCATGGCTTGTCCTACACAGGGATCAGGTGAGGAGATCACGAGAGCTCAGTGTCCTTCCAGGGGACACCTTCCCCCACCCCAGGCTGCTCCAGCCTGGCCTTGGGCACTGCCAGGGATCCAGGGGCTGCCACAGCTTCCCTGGGAATTCCATTCCTTCCCCTAGCCAGGAATTCCCTCCCAAAATCCCATCTAACCCTGCCTTCCTTCAGCTGAAAGACCCCAGTGCCAACTGCGAGGCTCCTGCAGGAAGGAACCACCACCACTGGAACTCAGCACCTTTAGGGACCATTCCCAGGTGATACAGGAAATAAAACCATTGAGGTTAATAAATAAAATAAATAAATAAATAAATAAAACCATTAGGGACCATTCCCAGGTGATATAAGTATTAAAACCACTGAGGTTAATAAATACATACAATAAATAAATAAAACCTTTGGGGACTATTCCCAGGTGATATAAGAATTAAAACCATTGAGGTTAATAAATAATAAATAATTAATAAAACCTTTAGGGACTATTCCCAGGTGATACAAGAAATAAAACCATTAGGGACCCTTCCCAGGTGATATAAGAAATAAAACCACTGAGGTTAATAAATAAATAAATAAAATAAAACCATTAGGGACCATTCCCAGGTGATATAAGAAATAAAACCAGTGAGGTTAATAAATAATAAATAATTAATAAAACCTTTAGGGACCATTCCCAGGTGATACAAGGAATAAGAGCAGCAGCTGATATGGTTTTGTTTGGGGAATGGCTTTGTGCCAGTGAGAATTTCTCACCTAGACTGTCTTTGGCACCCACCAGGAATGAGACTCCAACTGAAGGCTCTGAGGAAAAGAAAACCTCTCAGCAATGACCCCCAGGGTATCTGAGCATTTTGGGGTCCACACCAGGCACTGACAGCAAGATTTATTTTCAGTGTAATGCTTTGGTGCCCTGGGCAGGGACAGAAAACACCGTGGGCTCCTCCTGAGCTGTGCCAGCCCCTGGGAAAGCTTGGGAATCACATCTCAGCTGGGCCAAAAGCAGGAGAGAGATTTCCCAAAGGGATTGCACGGAGCAAAGCTGGTTAAAAACACAGCAGGAGATTGGAACTGGGAGCTGCAAACTCTTGGGAGAGGCTGCCACCCAGCCCTGGTGATTCCAGGGGCAGGGAAAGCAGCTGCCAAGGGATCCTGACAGGAGAAATCTGGGAATTGCAGCTCTGCTCTGAATTCTGGGCACTTCTTGTAGACAGAGGCGAGAGGAATCACTCCTCAGGACTGACTGGGGATGGAACCAGAACTTCCAGATCCTTTCCAACCCAAACTGGTCTGTGATTCCAAGCTCTGCAGACAGGGGAGCTGCTCACAAATGCCAGAACCAGGCAAGAAAAGCTCGGGGAGGCAGCAGTCTGCAGCTAATTACCCAGTAATTTGATGTATCAAAAGTCTTGATAATTAAAATGCTGCAGGAATTGTGGCATTTCAGGAAAAAAAGAGGAACAGTTGATTGAATTCTAAGAGCTTTGAGCTTCCTGTGTCAGGTTTGTCACATGGAGAACATGGGCTGAGCACACTCCTGGCAAACACACCAAAGGGGGAAGCAGTAAGGGAAGCCTGAAAGAACAAAACTTAAATTTTTAGGGGCTGTGAACATCTGTAATGCTGCTCAACCTGCTTTATGTAGCCTTCTTGTTGCTCCTCCAATTCTTTTACCTGATTATAATAATAATTCTTTTAACTGGAACATAGTAATAAACTCCCTTCCAGAACTGATTCTTTAAAGGCACCTCAGAATTCCATTCCTGTACAAGGAGAATTCCCTTTTTTTTTTTTTATTTTTGGGAATGAGTAAAAAAATCCCTCCCAAACTCTGCAGTGCTCCCCTCATTATCAATGCTAATTGTGAATTACTGCAGACCTGGGAACTTTCATCTCCCTCCAGGGAGGGAGGAAGGGAAGGACCAAAGCTCAGAATTACTGGAAAAGCACGATTTTCACCCAAACTGCCACAGCAGCTCCCAGGAAAGGGACCCTGGCTCAGCAACAAGTGCCCAGTCTAAGGATTTAAATGTGTTTTTCGTGGCTTTTGAGTGGGTGTTTTTAATATCTGGGGTTTTGTGCCTTTAAAGTGGATTTTCAGGTCTGTCCTGCTGTGGGTTTTAGTAAGTCCAGGGCCCAGCTTTACCACTGAAATATGAGATTGGTTAAAATGCTCCATGAGGATGATGAGAGCAGACCAAGAGGAGAACTGGGGCTGTCCAGGGAATGAAGGGAGGCTGGGGACACTGGGGGAGCTCCAGGAATCTCCCAGAGCAGGGAGAAGGAGAAACCTGAGGCTGTTTGTGGAGGCCAAGTGCTGCCAGGATTTTCAGCCTGGCCCAGGTGTAAATATTGCTGAAAAATGAGAAGGGCTTTCATTTCTATGCTGCAGTTTCAAGCTGAATGTGCTGTGTGGAATCCTGGAATGGTTTTGGGTGGGAAAGCTCATCCCACTGCACTTCCCTGCCATGCAGGGACTCCTTCCACTGCCCCAGGCTGCTCCAAGCCCCATCCAACCTGGTCTCTATAAAGGGGAACAAAATCTGAGCTGTCATTTTCTTTCCCCTCCATCTTTCCCAGCATTTCTGCTGGTTTATTTATATATTTTAATAAAAGAGAAACAAACACTGGTGACAAATTTATTTAAGCTACCAATAGTCAATTTGACTAACTGGGTCATAAAACAAATGGACAGGGTTTATTTTTCTCCAGGCACCTCAGCTGTTCTGCAAACACAGATTACAGTGGCAGAAACAATCCCAGTAACAAGGCCACTTCCTCATTTTGGTATCAGGCTCTTGGCACCCAAACAAAACACAAAACAAATAAAGAAAAATGAAATCCTTTTGCAATTTTTGACAAGTGAACCCAGTCAGCTTCAGGGTGCTGGCTTGTAATTGCTATGGCTTTGATGTCCAAATAAAATCATCTTTGTGTGTGTGTTTTTTTACATATTATGTCTGCACACACATTCACACACAAGGAGAGGAGATTTAGGTGGGATATTAGGAAGAAATTCCTGGCTGGGAGGTTGGGAAGGGGCTGGAATAGAATTAAAACAGAAGCTGTGGCTGCCCCTGGATCCCTGGAAGTGTCCAAGGCAAGGCTGGAAAGGGTTGGAGCACCCTGGGATGGTGGAAGGTGTCCCTGCCCAGGGCAGGGGGTGGAATGAGATGATTTTTAAAATCCTTTCCAACCCAAACCACTCCATGATTCCACAATTCTAGTTCCATGTATCTCTTTAGCACGTGGTCCTTTTGGTATGTGATAAGTTGGTGACATAAATCTGGTCCTGTTATGAGCCAAATGCACCCTAAAATGCACCAAAACCAATGAACCTGATCAAAAAGATGCAGTTACCACCTGCTTTGTAGATGGCACAAATTAAAGCATTTCCAGTGGGATTAAATCCCCCTCTCAGTTTGACTGGACATCCTTTTGTTCAGGCAGCACACAAAAAGGTCAAGGAGGAGTGTAAGAGTTGAACAGGTAATGGAGTGCAGATTTCTGCAATTATAATTTAGCCAAGCTCCAGTGGCTCTGCACAATTTGGAGGTGGGGAAGAATGCAGCTAGAAATTTATACTCCTAACTGAAGTACAGCTAAACATTTTCAAATCACAAACAAAGGGGGGACACCTCCACTGGTGTGTAGTGCCTGCCACACATCCACCCTTCAGGGAAGAATTCTACTGCACAGCAAAACCAGGGCTGTGCTGAACCCACCTGAGCTCAAACTGCCACAGAAAATTCAGCAAAGAGAGGGGCAAAAATTTAAAAAAAAAAAAAAAAAAAAAAAAAAAAAAAAAAGAAAGGCAGCATGTTGCTTAAATACCATCCATGTTCAGTGCTGGGTAAGACAGCACACTTTGTGTATTCCATGCCTTCAACTAATTGCTGCAGACATCCTGCTCCAGTGTGGATGGTAACAGTAGTGTGCCCTCAGTCTTCATTAAATGCCAGCTCTTAATAACAGACTCCACAAGGGCTTTAATTGCATTTAGTCGCAGCTTCTGAACTTTAAAAGTTGTTAATCAGATTTCTATGTAAATGGAATGACGAGTAAAGGTTAAGTACAGGTTTCTGAAATTTCAGCAGTCGAAGATGTATTGCCCTTAACAGCAAAGAGAAACTACCAACCTTGACAGGAACTAAACATCTTAATTAAAGACTCACAAGTACAGTACTTATTTCGGCGTGAAGTTCTATTTTCAAATGTCAAACTTAATCAGGCACTTGACAAAAACATGTGAGATCCCTCCAGCACACGGGCACAAAAATACCTGGGGATCCTTCCCTCAGGAAACACCTGCACATCTCCCAGTCCTCACCTCCCCAGCTCTGAGGTATTCATCCCAAACACCAGGAATTCAAGTTTTATGGCTCTGAGAGTGCAGGATTCCAGGGGAGAAATAGGATCTCCCATTTTTCAGCGTGTCAGCTCTCCCTGCTCGCTCCATTTATCCCTGGAACAAGCCTCATGCTGCCAAACAAACATAAGGGTCCTCATAAATCTGACTTGCAGAGATTTATGCCCCTCCAGGGCACAGCCCATCAATTAGCACCAGTCAAAAGTACACAAACTTCTCCAGCAGGAGGAAATTTAGTGTGTCTGCAGCAGGCTTTGGTGCCAGACACTGCTGGGAGCAGCCAGAGTGCTGCTGCTGCTCCTCAGCTCTAGCCCTGAGCCACCCACGATGCTCCCAGGGACCAGTTCAAGCCCTGGGCTCCCTCCCTCGTGCTGGTAATTAAATGGATTTGCACATTTATAACCTCCAGACCTGCTAGAATAAATATAAAAACTGAATGTGGCGCTCAGACAGGAGTGCAAGCCCTGCTTTAAAGCTGAGTTCAGATTTATTCTCATTAACTGGGGAGGATTGAGGAGAATAAATCAGATCAGCCCCTGATTTCCACTCAGTGGCAGTGGATTGTGGCATCAGTGTGTGCATCCTGCCCTTCTCTGCAGCCACACACAGCTGTGGGATCCATCAGAGGATGCTTTATGCCAAGATATTGTAAAATAAGTATTTTGTTCAAATCCTAATCTGAGGGAAGAGCAGCCACACCTGGGATTAGCTCAGAGGCCGAGAAATGGATTTGAGGAGCAGGAACTTTTGCCTTGGAATAGCAAACAGTAAGAAAAGAATGTAAACAGAGAGAAAATAGTGAGAAAGAAATGGTGTAAGGACAGTGAAAGTTAATTGAAGTGAGTAAGAGAACTACAGAGCCACCAGTTGCTTCATCTTCCTCCAGATCAATTAAAAACGTCATCAGAGAGACTTGAAAAAAGGAGGATGAGCAGGGAGGCTTCCACTCCAGGAAAATTCCACCCACCTCTTCATAATCTGCTGCTGTAAGAGGAGACATCACTCAAAAAGTGATTTACAAACCAGTGTGAAGGAGGGAAAGTGGAGTAAAAAAAGGAAACCTGCTATAGTTAAACTCAGGGCTGTTGCCTCATTATCTATAAAAGGCTTAAAACAGATGTCACAGGAAGGGCTGTGATGCTGCATTTAAAAAATCCTACATTTCCTAGATTCACATTTCATCCTTTGCACGTCAGAGTTGACTTTCAGATCTCACCATTTCAGATTTAAGACCCCTGGCACCCACCAGCCCCCTTCAACAAGCACCAGCCTGACCCCAAATGCTTCCCTGAGCCCTTTTAAACCACCCTGGCATTTCCTGATCGACCAAACCCTCCAAGATCCAACCACATCTGAACTTAGCAGCGTGGCCCAGAGGCAAAGCACCTAAAAGAGAGCCACAGCCCTGAAAATTAGTGGCATGAAGAGTTCCTACAAAAGAACAGGGAAATTCCAGGGCAGGAATGGAGGTTTCTGTACGGATGAGCCCAGTGCCACCAAGAGATCGTTGATGAAAGGGCACGTTCCCCTTTGACACCAACCCAGCAGCCACCATTTCAAGCCCAGCTTTAAGGCCACTGATGCCTTTGAAACGAGAGCAGAGCTGCAGAACCTCTTTGTCAAACCTACAATACCCATGGCTTTGCATTCATCCCCTTCCTGAACGGGGGGAAGTTGTAGCACTCTGGTTTTGGAGGTTGAAAAATCACATTTTAACAAGGAGAGTGCCCCCGAGCTCGTTCCTGAAATACCTATTGCTGTTAGGCTTATTCCAAATACTGTGATGCCAGAGGGGGGAGCTCACAGCATAGAGAAGATTCCCATTTTCAGGCTTGGGGGAAAAAAAACACCAATAAAAATTTCCAGCTGTTTACAGCTGCTGTGCACGAGGCATTCCAGCTTTTAAAGCATCCATCAGGATTGCTCCCTTCTGCCTTTTATGCTGCTCTCTTAAGGTGCAGCACCAAAATGCCACTGTTAAGCAGATTATAATGTTTGTGAACATGTTCCATTCCAGCAGATCCCTGAATGCCTTTCTGCATCAGGGAGCCTTTTCCTCCCCCTTTCATCAGCTTATCAAATGAAGCTCAACACTACCAGCTCCATCTAATGATACCAGGGGCCTTGTAATGGGATTAGGAAAAACACCATCATTAGTTCCAAGGAGGAATGTGACCTTCAAGACACTTCTGACTCCTTTAAAGGGATGAAGTAGGAACAATGAAATTAATTCCTACACAGGGACGAGGAATGGGCAGGGAGAAGCAAGAGGCTTTCAATTCCCAGGTAAAGATTATCTTTCCTCCTCTATTAATGGCAGGTAAAAAAGGTAAAATTGATTATCAGAATGAAACTGGAACTGAGAAGGAAAAGGCAGAGCTGGGGGTGCTCACCTGGAGAGGAGAAGGATCCAGGGAGAGCTCAGAGACCCTGGCAGGGCCTGAAGGGGCTCCAGGAGAACAGAANGCTGGGGAAGGAATTCCTGCCTGGGAGGGGGGGGAGGACTCCACAGCTTTCCCAGAGAAGCTGGGGCTGCCCCACCTGAGCCTCCAGCTGGAAAGCCCTGAATCCTCCACTGAATGTCCAAAGCACTCCCCAGCCCTGAGAACACTCTGTGCCCTGCTAGCACACATTGGATCTGCTGAAATCATTTCAGATAAAGTTGCTGCAGCCAGAGCTGCACCCATCACTTCTGTTGGCCCAGAGGAGTGCAGGTGCTGCTGGAATCACTCCGTGGCTCCCAGTACCCAACCCAGTCCCACACCTCACTGCTCCCTTCAGTAAAAACAGCTCTGCAGATTCCCAAAAGGAAGTGGAAACGTAGCAGCAACAGGAATCCACTTTAAAGCTAAAAGCCTCACACAAGAATAACCCCTCCACTCTGTTTTTATAGGATTTAAACAATTTATTGGTGCTGCTACTCAGAAAGAGCCTGTCCTGAACAGCACCCTGACATCACCATGCTGCCTTTTACTGCAGAACAGCTCTGCCATTTTTTGGGGTGGGAACTGTCCCCAGCAGGGATCCCAGAGCCTGGTCCTCCCTGCTGAAACTCCACCTCCTCCTGAGGCCACACGGGCAGTTTTTAATGATGATATTCTTTGCTGCCACTGCAATCCATGAGAGACTTGGGGACTGGTTTGGTTTGAAAATTGATGGGAAAAAAGTAAAATGTCTCCTGTCAGCAGCTGATCTGGGCCAGAAGGCTGGGTATCTGAATTCAGCTTCCAACAGCCCTGAATATTCATTTTCTTGGTACGTGGCACTGCACAGCAGAGACAGGGACAGGAATGGATCATTCAAACAAAACTGACCCTGCCTGGGACAGGAGCAGGAAAACACAGCGTGTGTGTTTAACACCTCAGCCCCTCCAAAACACCAAATCCTGCCCTGGCACCAAGCCCCAGCTCCAGGCTCAAGCCGAATTCCTTGGAATATGTGTGCCACTGGCAGGGGAATGCCACAGGGTGGAGCCAGGACAAAGCAGATGGCTGAGCATCCATTCCTGCACTCTGCCACTTTTCCAAGCACTCAAGTGCTGCTTGCTCAGAAGAAAAGCTGCCACTACCACGGCAAATTCTGTCCTTTGAGATTCAACCACTCCCCCTGCACCAGTTCCCTCCTGCTCGGAAATTTCAGAGGTTAAAAGTGCATTTATTTATTCAGGATGCTGCAAGGATGTCACCCATCACTTGGAGCTACCACAGTTATTCAAAAAACCCCTTCTTGCATCCCTTGTAACTCAAAAAAAAAAAAAATAAAATCAAAGGACTGTCAGTACATCAGTTTGCATGTCCAGTTATGTCACGGTACATTTAACATATATAAATATAACTTTAGTAAAAAAAGCTAATTACTACATGGCTTCTAACCATGAACAAGAATTAGAAGAGACAAACCCACATTAACTTGTCTCCATTTCAGATAATTACTTGTGAGGTTTTTTAAGACATTTGTGACTCACGAGGGAGTCTGTGAATTTACTGTCTCCTGCAATCTAATAACGTCGGCAGCGAGGAGAGTCACCTATTTATTGGTGTGTGGCACCAATCCCTTCCCATGGATAAAAAAAGCTGTTCTTTAGGAGTTCTCCCTCCCTCTCCCAGCAAGGACAGCTTCCAGAAAACAGAATTATTTTAAAAAAGATTAAAAAATCAGTTAAAACCCCCACAGCAACAGTTCATGGAGGAGTTCTTTGAGAGAGAAGAGAAGGATGGAAGAAGTTCCATTACTCAGCTGGACAACAGGACAGGGAAATTTGTCACTTTTATTTACAAGGGATAAAAGGAAGAGGCTTAGGAGAGACCACACAAGGTAGAACAAAGCTGCAGGCCCAGGAACCCAAGAGATCCAGAGTGCATTTATTAATATTGCTGAAATTCGAATAAAAACGGCATCGGGAGGAGAAGGATCCAAGGAAGGGCAAAAAAAATAAAAATAAATCCAGGCCCACAGGTTGCAGCCAGACAAAGGAAAAGCAACAGGCACATTTTAAACACTTGGAGCACTTGAAATCCTGCAGACACACAAATCACTGTCAAGGATGAGCCAGCAGCTCCCAAGTGCTCCCTTATTCCCTTCCATTAGTCTGCTGCAGCTCCCCCGATCCTATCAGTCAGAAATGCAGCACTAATATCCACCTTTATTTTCCTAAAGTTTAAATGCATTACAGCCCAAGTGTAAATAATTGATAAATCAAGGCAAAGAGGATGCTGGGGCATGGCTGGAGTGAGGAGAAAGCTTTCAAGAGGAGGAGGATGGGTGAACATCCAGAGAAAAACACACAATTCCCCTCTGCCAACGGGGAGTTTGCAGGGAAACCACCCCCTCCCCTCCTCCTCCAGCTTCCCTTGATTTTTAATATTGGCCCTTCAACCAAAAGCTCATTTTAATCCAATTTTAATGTCACTTGAGTTCTTACAAATAAGGAGACCACACAGGGAGCTGATGATTTTAATTCTGGCACTTAAATCAGGAGTGTGAAGTTAAATGCAACACGTCCCTTCCCCCTCCCGTTAATTCCACATTTAATTGCCATGTTCCTCCCAGTCCCAACCTGCAGGGCAGCCTCTGGAACTGAACCACACAGGAAAAGTTACCCAGCTCGGGTGGATTGGCTCCCTGGGGTTTCACCCACCTCTGGGGGATGCCAGGGCTGCAATCCATCCCAGAGATTTTCCAGGAATCACAGGAAATGGAAAAAGACCTCAGCAGATCACCCAGTCCAACACCTGCAAGGAATGCTGTGCTGTCTGAGAGATGTTTGGGAGTTTTTAGGGGAGGCAATAAACACCCCAAAATCACTCCCTGTGAAAAAAAACAAACACACTCTGCAGTGGGATGGACAGGAAAACAGGGAATGCTCCAGTGTCCCTGGCCAGGCTCAGGCTCAGCACTTCCTGCAGCATCACATCCTGGCATACACCACTCCCTTTCCAAGCCCTTTCCAACTCTCCTGCCAGATTTGAAGCCAAAGGCCTCCCTCCACTTTAGGTTTTTTCCTAAATCCCCAATCACAGAATCCTGGAATCATTTCTGGGTTTTTCAGGCCTGCAGGTTCTGAGTTTCTAAAGCTCTGTTCCTTCCTGATGTTGAGTTTCTGAAGCTTGTTCCCACAGCTCCAACATAAACATCAAGTTTTGTTTCTGTAACCATACTTATGTTTAGAATTCTTTCTGTGAGACAGACTTTCTTTTGAGGTCCCTCTACTTTAGCCAATGTAGGTAAAAAATTCTGTCCTGTCAAAATGAATAAAAAAGGAGTCATTATTTAAATAAACAGAATCAAATTTGTCTCTCCAAACTGTTTTAGAAAACTTCGTGCCGTGTGTTATTCACAACAGCAGCAATTGTTTAGGCTGGAAAAAATCTCCCAGCTCATCAAACTGAGCCATGTTCACCATCAAACTCCATCCTCAAGTTGGTTTTGGAAACTTCCAGGGATGGGAACTCCACCACTGCCCTGTGCCAGGACTTTAAAATCCTCTCCATGAGGGAATTTTCCCTGATATCCAACCTAAACCTCCCTTGGCACAGCTTGGCCACCACTGGATTTCATAGGATTTTCTTCAGATAACACAATAATCCCAGAATATTTGGAGTTGGAAGGGACCACACAGTGGTAAATCCATTGTTATATTTTTTATATATATATATATATTTTATTTTTTTTTAATAGTGCTGTAATAGTCTCTGGGTTTCATAATCTTTTCTTCACATTTGTCCAACTTTTCAGCTAATTTTGATTCCCTCAGACCTGACCTCATTTCTGACACTACAGCAAGGGAGAGGAGGGTGGCAGCCTGGAAAGAAATTCTCTGCAAGAGGAAACAAAACCCACAGAGCAGCATCTAAACCACGGGGATTGGATTTATCTCCTTAAATCTGACATGCATCAAGCAGAGCAGATGAGGAGTTTCATTCACCTCACCTGTAAACCTGCCCAGAACAACCTGAGTGAAAACACAGATTTTTGGAAGGTATTTCATGCCTGAACATCTCCCCACGTGCCTCCTTCAGCCCATTTCTGGTTGTACATACAGAGACAGTAAATGATGAAGAAATGGTGGAGCCACCATCCCTGGGAGTGTCCAAAAACCTGTGGGTGTGGAATTATTTCAGTGGTGGTTGGACTTGATGAACTCCAAGTTCTTTTCCACTCTTAATTCCATGAACATGGACCTTGGAAGAGGGGGTTTGACTCAAGCAGCAGCTCCTGCCTTCAACTCCCCCCAAAACCTTCCCCCCAGCCCCTGTCCCATCCCTGGAATGTCCCAGGCCAGGCTGGACACTGGGCTTGGAGCAGCCTGGGATGGTGGGAGGTGTCCCTGCCATGGCTGGGGTGGGATTTAAGGTCATCTCCAACCCAAATTATTCTCTAATTCTGTGTCTGGGAGCAGAAAGAAGCAGCAATTGTCACTTCCCCTTCCCACCTGTTATTTTATCATTCCCAGCTTTTCCAGCCTCTCTTCCCAGGGCAGAATGGGAATGTGCTGCAAACACCCCCTGCCCCACTCCTAATCCCTTCCTGTCCTGCATTATCCCTCAGGGTGAGCCCAGACAACTCCTGGTAGGCACCAGTGAGGCTGCCAGCATTCTTTTCTATAAAATAATATAAAATTTCCCTGGATATCCACCCTTTACACTCCCCACCATCTCCCAGTGTGGATCACACTTTGCACATTCACAGTAGCTGCCACTGAGCCTCCTAAAAATGACACTTTGCTGCCTTTGCCTCATTTANACTTTAGCCAATGTAGGTAAAAAATTCTGTCCTGTCAAAATGAATAAAAAAGGAGTCATTATTTAAATAAACAGAATCAAATTTGTCTCTCCAAACTGTTTTAGAAAACTTCGTGCCGTGTGTTATTCACAACAGCAGCAATTGTTTAGGCTGGAAAAAATCTCCCAGCTCATCAAACTGAGCCATGTTCACCATCAAACTCCATCCTCAAGTTGGTTTTGGAAACTTCCAGGGATGGGAACTCCACCACTGCCCTGTGCCAGGACTTTAAAATCCTCTCCATGAGGGAATTTTCCCTGATATCCAACCTAAACCTCCCTTGGCACAGCTTGGCCACCACTGGATTTCATAGGATTTTCTTCAGATAACACAATAATCCCAGAATATTTGGAGTTGGAAGGGACCACACAGTGGTAAATCCATTGTTATATTTTTTATATATATATATATATTTTATTTTTTTTTAATAGTGCTGTAATAGTCTCTGGGTTTCATAATCTTTTCTTCACATTTGTCCAACTTTTCAGCTAATTTTGATTCCCTCAGACCTGACCTCATTTCTGACACTACAGCAAGGGAGAGGAGGGTGGCAGCCTGGAAAGAAATTCTCTGCAAGAGGAAACAAAACCCACAGAGCAGCATCTAAACCACGGGGATTGGATTTATCTCCTTAAATCTGACATGCATCAAGCAGAGCAGATGAGGAGTTTCATTCACCTCACCTGTAAACCTGCCCAGAACAACCTGAGTGAAAACACAGATTTTTGGAAGGTATTTCATGCCTGAACATCTCCCCACGTGCCTCCTTCAGCCCATTTCTGGTTGTACATACAGAGACAGTAAATGATGAAGAAATGGTGGAGCCACCATCCCTGGGAGTGTCCAAAAACCTGTGGGTGTGGAATTATTTCAGTGGTGGTTGGACTTGATGAACTCCAAGTTCTTTTCCACTCTTAATTCCATGAACATGGACCTTGGAAGAGGGGGTTTGACTCAAGCAGCAGCTCCTGCCTTCAACTCCCCCCAAAACCTTCCCCCCAGCCCCTGTCCCATCCCTGGAATGTCCCAGGCCNGCCACCACTGGATTTCATAGGATTTTCTTCAGATAACACAATAATCCCAGAATATTTGGAGTTGGAAGGGACCACACAGTGGTAAATCCATTGTTATATTTTTTATATNTAAGGTCATCTCCAACCCAAATTATTCTCTAATTCTGTGTCTGGGAGCAGAAAGAAGCAGCAATTGTCACTTCCCCTTCCCACCTGTTATTTTATCATTCCCAGCTTTTCCAGCCTCTCTTCCCAGGGCAGAATGGGAATGTGCTGCAAACACCCCCTGCCCCACTCCTAATCCCTTCCTGTCCTGCATTATCCCTCAGGGTGAGCCCAGACAACTCCTGGTAGGCACCAGTGAGGCTGCCAGCATTCTTTTCTATAAAATAATATAAAATTTCCCTGGATATCCACCCTTTACACTCCCCACCATCTCCCAGTGTGGATCACACTTTGCACATTCACAGTAGCTGCCACTGAGCCTCCTAAAAATGACACTTTGCTGCCTTTGCCTCATTTAGAGCCATGGAATCTCCACAAATAATTTTATTTTCCCCCTCACCACACTTAGGCAAACACCTCACAGACCCATCAGGCCCCTCCTGTCCCAAATAACACAGAAGATTTTCAGGCAGGAATCAGAATTTGCTGTCACCCTGCACAGCCCTTTCTGAAGCCCTGATCAGCACCACCAGGATCATCACCAAACCAGAATCAACCTTTCTTCCTTCCATTATGATAATTTTCCATCAATTCTTAGTTTACATCTCTTGGTCATTTTTTTTTTTTGTCAATTAAAATCAAAACAAAAAGCCTCAGCAACCAACAAAATAACCCCATTGCAAAGTTCTTTACCCATTTCAAGTGCTCTGAGTGATTAAATAAATAAATAAACCTCACAAGAGCCAATTTTTCCACTACATAAATAATTTGCAGGCTCTTTTGTAGATGTAAATAAGACATTTCTGCTTGTTCTCCAATCCTCAGCTGGAGGCTTTAAGGAGAGGCTGCTGATCTTTCCTGGCTCCTCAGTGATTTCAGACTCCTCCTTCCTAAAAAAAGTCTTCTGACATCGTGCCTTGGAGCTTAAATTCATTTTTAAGTTCTTTCTGAAGCCTCCAGCTCTGCCTGAGTGTTTTTATTATCAGAAGGGAAGAGTTCCTGGGTTGATTCCTCATCTACACTCTCATGACTCCAGACTGGTTTCAAAGAAATCATTTCTCTTTCCCATAATGTGGATTTTTAAAATTTTTTCTTTTAACACAAAATCTTGTGCAATCCAACAAACCCACGATGCCTTCTGCAGGTGTCTTGGTTTTTTAAGGGTCTGAAGATCCATCAGATAGATTTGAGCCACAAAACCCACAACAGCCATCCTCACTTCCCTCCTACAGCCTCCTCTNAATGTGCTGCAAACACCCCCTGCCCCACTCCTAATCCCTTCCTGTCCTGCATTATCCCTCAGGGTGAGCCCAGACAACTCCTGGTAGGCACCAGTGAGGCTGCCAGCATTCTTTTCTATAAAATAATATAAAATTTCCCTGGATATCCACCCTTTACACTCCCCACCATCTCCCAGTGTGGATCACACTTTGCACATTCACAGTAGCTGCCACTGAGCCTCCTAAAAATGACACTTTGCTGCCTTTGCCTCATTTAGAGCCATGGAATCTCCACAAATAATTTTATTTTCCCCCTCACCACACTTAGGCAAACACCTCACAGACCCATCAGGCCCCTCCTGTCCCAAATAACACAGAAGATTTTCAGGCAGGAATCAGAATTTGCTGTCACCCTGCACAGCCCTTTCTGAAGCCCTGATCAGCACCACCAGGATCATCACCAAACCAGAATCAACCTTTCTTCCTTCCATTATGATAATTTTCCATCAATTCTTAGTTTACATCTCTTGGTCATTTTTTTTTTTTGTCAATTAAAATCAAAACAAAAAGCCTCAGCAACCAACAAAATAACCCCATTGCAAAGTTCTTTACCCATTTCAAGTGCTCTGAGTGATTAAATAAATAAATAAACCTCACAAGAGCCAATTTTTCCACTACATAAATAATTTGCAGGCTCTTTTGTAGATGTAAATAAGACATTTCTGCTTGTTCTCCAATCCTCAGCTGGAGGCTTTAAGGAGAGGCTGCTGATCTTTCCTGGCTCCTCAGTGATTTCAGACTCCTCCTTCCTAAAAAAAGTCTTCTGACATCGTGCCTTGGAGCTTAAATTCATTTTTAAGTTCTTTCTGAAGCCTCCAGCTCTGCCTGAGTGTTTTTATTATCAGAAGGGAAGAGTTCCTGGGTTGATTCCTCATCTACACTCTCATGACTCCAGACTGGTTTCAAAGAAATCATTTCTCTTTCCCATAATGTGGATTTTTAAAATTTTTTCTTTTAACACAAAATCTTGTGCAATCCAACAAACCCACGATGCCTTCTGCAGGTGTCTTGGTTTTTTAAGGGTCTGAAGATCCATCAGATAGATTTGAGCCACAAAACCCACAACAGCCATCCTCACTTCCCTCCTACAGCCTCCTCTAGAAAATATCTCAGCTCATCAGCTCTTCCAGGGCTTGATTTCTGTATTTTCAGTTATTTGTGCCAAACAAACACAGCTCCAACCTTGGCAGCTGCAGTGTTTGTGTGTTTGGTGCTTTTCTTTCTCTCCAAACAAGTTCAGTCCAGGACTGGACAGCTGAGAAGCAGCAGCCAATGAGGGATTTTGCTTTCTTTGCCTGTTTAGGATTCTGGAATTTGGGTTTTTTTTGCTTTCCCCTCCTTTCCTGTTAATTTTATTATCTGATCCTCAGCCTGGATGTTTAATCACACAATCTCCTGAGTGGGAAGGGACCCCCCCCAGCATCATCCAGTCCAAACCCCCTAAAATCCCACCCTGGGAATTCCTGGGAGTGCCTTGAGCCTTGGCCATGTGCCCATTCCCTGGGCAGCCTGGGCAGTGCCCAGCACCCTCTGGGGGAAGAAATTTCCCTAAAACCCAACCTAAACCTCCTGACACAGCTTCATTCCAGTAAATGAAAGGAAAAATCCCATTCCACTGCCACTCCTCAGACAGAATTCCTGCCCACACAGGAACTACAGGAATTCCTACAGCACAGGGGTTTTGTCCCTGGCCGTGGCCCCCTCTTACTGTGAATTTTTCTCTCCCTAGACAGAGGAATTCTTTAAATAAAGGCATGTTCCCCCACCTCCTACAACAAGTCTGTCTTCTGTGCCTCGTCTGCAAACAGCTTTAGATTCCCACTGACATTTGTCATCTCACCACCTTTGCAGAGTGCACTCCATAATTTGGCTTTCTCCAGCACAAGGGAATCCATCCACCTCGGTTTTATTTAACTTTTGGGTTTATTTAATGTCTCCTTTTCATTCAGAGGCTTCATCTTTAATTTTGATGCCATTTTGTTCCTCCTCCTCCTCCTGGCAATATGGTGTTGTTTGCGAGTGATTTGCTCACTGATGGGGACAGGTGGATGGCAAATATTTACTTTACCACCCAGGACAAATATTTGACATCTATCACCACCCAGCCTTCAGCTGGATGTGAAAATGGTCCCTCCTGAATTATCATGACAACAAGATGCATCCACATAATATCCCTTCATCCGCCCCTGACTGAGGAGCCAGCACGGATTTCAGACATTTCCATTTGTAAAGATAAAACTGGAGAGAGTGTTTTCTTTGTCACTGTCCTACTACCTTTAAGATCTCATATTTAAGCTGTATTTGCAGAAAGGGCCTATTATTCATTTTTGCTCTCTTAAGAGAAACAAATAAAAAAAACAAACCTCACTTGTTCTCTCTAAAAAATCATCAGTAAAAAAATCTCTTTTTACTCTGTGCCCTCTGGGCTGTCTTGGATTTTACTAGCAAGAAGGGGTCTCCTGCCTTCTCTAACTGCTCCCTACACTCTGCAGCAACTTCTCTGCAAAAAGAGAATCCAATTCTTGAACTGAAATCATGAATCCAATTCTCTCAACCCAGGTCAGGGTTTCAAACTGAGGATTTCACTGAAACACGAACGTCACGGGAGCTGAGCAACCTCAGGACTCAAAAACTCTCTTCTTTTTTCTTCTCTTTTTTGGGGGGAAGCTCATGAGTTTGGAGAACCAGAGAAGGAAAAAACCCAACACAACCAAAACTTTTTTGCTTTCCCCACAGTGTTCTTTCTCTGATGGCAGATAAGATGATCTGGATGATTCCGTGATTCTGGGATTTAACTGGAGCTGTAAATCAACCTCATCTCTTTAGGTTTGGGATTTCCAGGGAATCTGCTCAGCAGGTCAGGAATGGAGCTTCCAAGGCAGCAGCTTTTTGATGGGGATAATGCAGGAATACAGAACACTCCAATTCTTGGAGCAATAAGATAGCCCTGTCTTTTTTAAAAAAAAAGTCAATTCCCCATTTCCAGGGCAGGGTAGGGCAGACAGCCCAGGAGGAAATGCTGTTTTCCATCCCCACAGGGAAACACAACTGCCCTGACACAGGTGTCTGCTCCAGCACTACATCCAACCCCTCCACTTCTGGAGAAATGACATTTGGAATCCCCAAGGTGACAGGTTTTGTTAAGTAAATAATGAACTGTTATCCCCAGATCCCCCCGTTTGCAGGCTGACAAACAGCAGAATACAAATGACAACTTTATTTCCTTATCCTCCTGCTCCAGAAGTGCCAGAGATACTCAATAAAACACACTTGATATTCCATAAAACACACTCTGAACCTTGGGAGATCCAGGCTGGGCTATTTCCCAGTAAAGATATGGAAATGAGCTGCCATCACCTTCTGGAAAAGGCTGGACTTGTGATTATTTCTTATAAAATATTTATAACAATCACAGAATATCCTGAGTGGGAAGGGACCTGTCAGGATCATCCAGTCCAACTCCTGGCTCTGATCACACGCCTTAAAACCCCTAAAATTTTAAGGATTCTATAAAATTAAAATAACATGAAATAGAAAATGATACAAAAGACAGAATTATATATAATATTTGTTATAAAAATATTGCCTTTATGCCCTTGAGCCAGCCTGGGAAGGGTCCCTCCAGCAGCACATCCCAGAAATTGCTCCTCTGGGGCAGGGCCACACCACAGATCAAACCTCCCTGACAACCCTGGGACCCCCCAGGTGCAAATTCAAGAAATCCCAGCCCAAACATCACCCAGGAGCAGGGGATTTCTAAACTCTTGGCTCAGTCCTAGAAATGGAACATTTTGCAAGCACCTGTTCCCATTCTGACAGATGAGGGCACGTGGATTATTCCCCTCTCTGGACAACTCCCAGCTCACAGGGAAATACTGGGAATAAAACTCTCTCCACCTCAAAAAGTTCTTTTCCTTCAGGACTGATCTGACAGTGATTAAATTGAATTTTTTACTTCAGTAAACAGTTTGGAGAACCCCAAAATGGAGTATGAAATTTAGTTCATAATGTAACTTTTTCTAAGCTTAAATGAAACAGCTTTTCCTGCTGGCTGAAAACAAAACCAACCAAGGAGACAGGAAAGCACCAAGTGGCCTTAATAAAATGACAACTCTCCAAACAAGAGGCTCAAACCTCCTCAAATCAGGCTACAGGAGAGATTTTAAACAATCTTCCAGATCTTAGGAAGCCCAAACCCTTCTCTGAGCAAATGACTTCCAATTCCTCCCAGCTGTGCTCAGCAAAGGAAATCATCCCCAACACACAGAATCAATAGGAAGTATTGCAGGCAATAATGCAGCAGGAAGGAAGGAGCAGAGCAGTAAATTCAGGGAAAATGGGAATTTGGGGAATGAGGCAAACACCCCAGGCAAGCAACAGAACAGCTCCTGAAAAACCTCAAAAATAACCCAGCCTGTTCCATCAAGCAGATCACAGGAGAACAGGGATCTGAGAGGGTATTACAGCACCTGAGACCCAAAAGAAAACAAGATTTAAATCCCAGATGTTTTCCCTCTGCACAGGAAAAGCAGCAGCAGCAAGCTGTATAAATTGTATTTAGTTCCTGTGTGGGTATTTATGGAGCACCACATCACCCTCCAGTGAAACACAACAGCATGGGTAGGGAAATCACTAAAACAGGAACAGATTATCCCAGCAAAAGTGATCCTGAGCCAAGGATGGGATGGGTCAGGAGCTGAGGGAGAAGCCAGCAGGAGTTTGGGTGAGTAGAGAGGTAACACCTGCAGCACCCAGCTCAAAGCTGGAGCAGAGAAAGCTCAAAACTCCTCAGTGTGTGCCCATATCACCCACTCTGTGATTCTGTAAAAATTCAGATGCAAAATGAGGCAGATACAGCAAAAAAAATGTCATGTTTTCAATCCAAAAACAAACACAACCACCCAGGGCCACTCTGGTGAGCATCAAAAGGAACAAGTCAGCTCTGCTTAAGAGAAATTCTAATTTGGCCCCAACTTCTTTTGTCCAAAGGGATGGTTGGGCTCCCAGCAATTAATGAGCCATTTTCAGGATTGCAAAAAGAAGCTGAGCTTCAGCAAATACGTGGTGGAAATGATTTCAGATTCATTAAAGAGCACTGGGCTCTGTTCTGCCACGCCAGCACCTCGCTGAAGTGAAGTCTCCCAGGCAGCCCTGCTGGCCTCCCTTGCAAACCCAAATTAAGCAGGTGCAGAAATGCCAGCATCATCAGCAGCAGCTTCCTGAGGTGCTGGGGTTATTCTCACACAGCCAGACTATTTAGCAAGGCAAAAAAAGCCCATAAATACAAATCAATTACAGCCCAAAATGATTGATTTTTCCCCTATAATGGACAAGCCATTGCTTTTTTATTTTTTTCCCCCTCCCTAAATGCCACCTTAGCACAGCATCCCCAAAAACCCCAAATGGGGCACTGTGAAGTTTAAAAGGAGCAACAACTCCTGCAACCACATTTTCACTGGGCAGCTCTTTCAATATCATGCTGGGTCTTTTGAAGTAGATAATGACACCCAAAAAACCTCCAAAAGTTTCAGTTCTCTGCTCACCAAGGTGTTTTAAATACTCTCCACACCCTCAGGAAGTTTTGCCTTTCCAGTGGAAAGATAAAGACATTTTCAGGAATTCCTGCACACTGGATGACAGGGAAGGTGGGGGTGTGGAAGAGCCCCCTGTTTGTTCCTCAAATAGGAAAAAAAATCACAAATTACTGAATTTCCCCTAAATTTAACAGTCCTGCCCTGCCCTGGATGTATTTACTCACTATGCTGCTCCTGTTTTCCAGCATCTACTCCTTCAGCAGACACTGAGTTACAATTTTGAGGGGGCTGTAGCTTGGAAATGTCAAAGGGATTCACATTCCTTCTCCAGCACCTTTCAAAATAAAGCCAAAAGCCCTCAGGATCACGAACACAGCACAAAATTATGCATCCAAAAAGAACAATTCCCTGCCAGATCACACAATAATCCTACACAGGCCATGAGGAAATATCACAGGAGGCTGTTTGTAGACCAGCAATTAATCTGAGAACCCTCAACTTGATCTTTAAGGAAATTGGTAATTTTATAGCTCACAGCAAAAACGAAATGTAAAAGAGAAGAATGTTTAACCAAACCTTCCATTTGAACTCCTGGCCTTCAAAAAGCACTCCCAGAAAATGCCAAGGGGGCTGAGCAGCACACCAGCAATGCATGACAAGAAAGCCTCCTCGAAAGGCAGAGCACATTTTGGGGGCCTTGGGGATAAATCTCCTAAAATCTCAGTCTCCTCTGCCCCTGCAGAATCCTGTTTGATGTTGGGATTGTCACCCAAGTGACTCTGCAGCCAATGTTTGGGTGGACTGTGAGCACCAGGAAATCCTGCTGCTGCTGCTGGGCTTGGGGCACAGAGCACATTTCAGTGCAAAAATTCAGATTAACATCTGGCAGGCTCTCAGAAAACACAGCTAAGAGATAAAGCAAAGGGAGCAGAGGCAAAACAGCAGATATGAGGCATGAGTAACAAAGAACATTGCTCCAGCTCGGGTCTCTGAAGAATATTAAACCAAAGAACATTATGCTGAAAGAATCATTGCGAAGGAAAGCAGGATTTGGGAATAGCAGGATCAAATTCTAACCTGCTTTCTACAACCTGCAACCTCAGAGAATTCCAGGAATCACACAGGTTGCCATTAAGGGAAGGCTGACTGTACAAATTCCTGCAAATCACATCCTCTGATCTGCATAAACCCACATGCACTGAGGTGCCTGTTGCACAGAGATCATAAAATCGCTGAATGGGCTGGGAAGGGACCTTGAAGATCATCAAGATCCGACCCCCTCATCCTTCTAACAGCTCTAAAATACCAAGATTTCAAAGTGACAAATTAATAATTAATTTGGAGAGAGTCACAGCTCTGCTCCAGGCAAAGTATTAACGAGTTGCTGGTGAGACAGCCCAGTCCTGAGCCACACATGAAGGCAGGGATGGAATTCCCTCTCCTTCAATCCCACTCAAAAGCTGCATCAGGATGCTCAAGTTTTGCTTGCAGTGTGATGTTTTCCAAGGGTTTGGCCTGTCCCCACACCAAAAGCAGAACCAAAACCTTCCCATGCACTGGGAATTATTTTCACAGTAATTTTCACAAATGTGATTCCTCTGGGAACCCTTGTTTTTTCCACTATTCCTCTGAGCCTGAAAGCAAAAGTGCAGATTTCCTGAGAAATACTTTCAAATCTCTATTTTCTAAGTGCTCAAGCAGTGCTGGTGAGCACTGAAAAACTACAAGGCAGGCAGGACACTGAAAAAAAATCAGACTGCACTAGGCAGAGGTGAACCCTCACAAATCCACACCAAGAAAAGTGTCCTTGCAGTGCAGGATCTGGGACTTGAGCAGGGAGGAATCAGCAGCACTTCTCCTGAGAGATCACCAAGATTTTGGACCATTCTCCCCAACAGCTGTCACATCCACAGCATCTCTGGGAACATCTTCATTTTTATCACCTCAGGACCAAGATGGGCTCAAAGGGAGAGTCACCCTCATGAATTAAAGCAAATCATCACGAGAGGAACAATTCAGAGGCACCGTCGTTCATCACTCTGGCAGGGAAAGGAAAATGCAGTTTTTCTAAGAGGGCACCAGGCATGTGACACCCTGATTAAACAGTGAGGGAATGAGCACCAAATCACTGTAATAAAGTGAGATCATCCTTTTACTGTGTCCCAGATAAATCTGCTGGATTGTTCCAGTGTCCTTTGTCAGTAAAAGTAGAGTTTTTGGATATTAAGCTTAAGGGACTGCTGTGATTTATTTATTTACTGACCTGCTGGGAGGTGTAACTAATTTGGATTATTCTCCCTGTCATGGGCAGCAAATTCCAACTGCTTAAGCCCAGGAGAGAAAATTAATGACACAATTAACCTCTGTGCAATTGGAGTGCATCAGACAAGAGTCCTGCTCGTGTTTTCATCTCAGGTATTGCACAGGGCCACAGGGCAGCCCTTGGAAAAGGCAGCATCCAACCCATCCATCCAACCTCCTGCTCCAAGCCTTTTCCAAAGGAGCTTCAACACAGGAGAATTGGCCAGGAAAACAGCTCTCCTGTCTATTAAAAATGTAAAAAAAATTGCACCAAATGTTATTTTTTCTTGGAGGTTTACCTTCCTTTAAAACCATGTTATTATAATACAAAATTAGATCTGGGATTTTCCAAAGAATCCAAAGTAATTAGTTGTCCAATTCCCACTAGATTGCCAAGGGAGTTAGATCCTAAATGCCTTTGGCTCTTTTGGAAAACCTCATCCATCACAGAAATTCATAGGGTGGCTCACCAGAAACTGCAGAAAAGCAAGTTAACAGTATGAGAATTATTTTTATAGCACTTTCCTGGGCCCTTCAGTCAAGGCTGCACTGGGAACAGTGGGCACCACCACCACATTTTCCACAGGAAAATAACATTTCACCCAGAGGAACTGTGGATAGAAAAGATCAGGGCCATCCCAGGGCTCTGAACACAAAAAATAAAGGGCAAAGCTCCACTCCATAAAAGCACAGAGTGGAGCACACAGGGATTTTCCCTTCTCTCCTGGGGCTGCTCTTTAATATTTTGGTTTTTGTTTTTTTTTTCAAGCAAATGCAAAGCAGAGGGAGTGCAGCTTTTCTGACTGGAAAGAACGGATTAGCAATGCAACACTGCTGTTAAAAACTTGGTTTTTAATCAGATTGCAGCTCCCAGCTTCACCCAGGGCACACCCAAAGCCACAGCTCCTCTGCCTCTGCCAGCACACATAGACCCCAAAGAGCTCTCCAAGGTGTTTAATTACACCCTGAGAGTAAAATGATTGTGTAGAGGCCACAGTTAATTACCTGATCCCCTCCTTTTCCAGGTGGAAATGGTTTTTATGTGTCCTAGCATGGACAGTGACTCCTTTCCAGTTGTTTGATTACCAACAATGAACAGTTTGGTAAATCCTGCAGTGTTTTTGTACTCATGCTCTGTATTTTGATATGTAAGGGTCTTTCCTGTGTCAGAATCACAGGATGGTTTGGGTTAGTAGGGATCTTAAAGTGGGATCTCATCTAATTCTAGATCTTAAAGGGATCTCATCTAATTCTAGATCCTTTCCAACCCAAACCACTCCATGATTCTCCAATTAGCAAAATTCCTCCAATCCAAAAGCATGTAAAAAAAATGAGGTGAAACAAATTTAATCTTTTACTTCTGAAATAGTTTTCCAGTTCACTTTAAAAGAAGAAATCAGAACATTTATAATAAAGAAATAAAAAATAATTTCAGAGTATGACTTAGGCAGACTTAAGCACTTCTCACAAAGGAGGGATAGTATAATAAAGGGATGAAATGCAACCCAGATTTTCCACTTCAGCCATGAAAACAGAGGGAAAGCAGCTTCTCCCCAGTTTATTTGTGACAAATAAATGGAATTTAAGTGTCTGCTTAGATGTCCAAGAACACTGAACCCACAGAGGCAGGAGCAGAGCCCTGCTGAGTGGAACAGAAGGGTTTGGGGGCGGGGGGGATTGGCTGTTCCCAGCAGGATCTGGGAGTTTGTCATTCCCTCCCAAGAGGCAGGCTGGCAGCTCTGCAGCCTCTCCCAGCCCTGAGAACCCCAGTGAATCATCAGCCACTTGCTGCTGGCTGGTACACACGTTCACAGGAGTTGTTTGGAAGCAGAAATGACATCCCTTCGGAGCTGAGTGGCTAAAAGTTGGGACAGCAAATATGGCTGAAGCCAAGGAATGAATGTAAAGTGGTAAAGAAAAAAAGTTCTGAGGCTGATTCTGTGCTCAGTGGATTGACCTGCCCTCAAGAATCACAATCCCACTCAAGTCTCTATTATCCATTATTTACTATCCATTATTTATCATTGAAACCCTTGTGCACATCGAAACCAAATGATCTCTTGCTCAAAATCCATTTGCATATTTGCAAAATTCCTAAATAAAACCACTTCCAAAGGCAGCTGGACAGCCCAACCATTAAAAAAGTACAAAATAAAACAGCAAAGCTTGCAGATGCAGGTTGGTTGGGCTTGGAGCAACCTGGTCTAGGGGAAGGAGTCCCTAGTCTGTAGTTTCCTACAATAAAAACAAACAAAAAAAAAAAGCCTCTAGGCATCCAAAATAAAAGCAGAGATTTCCTTTAAGGAAAGAAACAGCAAGAGCTGGAAAACCTCATGAAAAACTAAGATTCCACCCTAAGGTTTTGCAAATGCCATGCATGGAAAGCACAAGAAGAGCAGCACAGGAGCAGAAAAGGCTTCTGAGCAAAACAATTCCCAAACATTTCCCTTGGAGATCAGCTCCTCTCTCATTTTAGCTGGAATTTCCTGCATGGATCCCTGGACTCTGCTGCCAGAGGAGGAGTCCTGCATGAGGACAGGAGGAGCTTTTGGCCTTTTTCAAAAAACAAAAAAGTTTGGAAAATTTGGGGTTGATGGTGCTGGGAAGGGAACAAGTCACTGCCTTTAAAGGCACTCACACAGGGACAGAGTATGAGCTCAGCACATCAAAAAAGAGGTTTTATAGTCCTATAAAACATGTCCACAAATGCTGATGAACTCCTTGGAGCACCTCCTAATTCCAGCTGACAGCAGGGATGAAGTGCAGCAGCCACTGACAGAAAACAGAGAGGGGGAAAAATCCACAGTGGAGCTGACAAAACTGTTCAAAAATGGTTAAAATAAAACATAGGGTGCAAATCTGCAGCAGAGTTTCCATTTCTTCCACATCATCCTATTATTTATCAGCTCCAAGAGGATGAAGGCTAAGAAGCCCTGTACAGGCTGGGAATTCTGCATCCTTTACTTCCAAAACTCACATTCCTGTTGGAGTCACAGGGACACAGCAGGGGTGGTGGTCACTTCACACCCCTCTTAGTCCCTGTCAGAATCTTCCAACTTGAGAAAGAAAAGCTCCCAAGTGGCATGACTGGGGAAAAAAAAAAATAAAAAAGCTGGAAAAAAAATTTTGTGTTCTCAAGTTGTATCAATTAAAAAGAATTTAATGCTGGCCCCGGGTTCACAAGGCACAGGTTTTGTGCCAACTGCCAAATATCAAAGTGGGGAATGTGTCATTCCCTATCCTGCATTCCCAACCTTTTCCTCTCAGCCTAACACCCAGCAGAGCTGACTTTGACTTTCACAGCTCCACCAAACAGCTTTTTGAAATTATTTCTCCCTACAAGAATCTGGGCACCTTTTTCGGCACCTTCAGCAGAGCTGAAGTTGCTTTGAACTCACATGGATTTAGTTACATGAATATTTAGGCATAAACTCCAAAACCCCTTTAAAACTATAATATAAGTACATGTGGTAAACAATTAAAAGGAAAATCCACCTTAAATGAAGTTCAGAGCAGCTTGATGCTCTACAGCATGGAACAAAGATGATGATTTTTTTTCCTTGCTCATAAACCTGTCAATAGTTCATTAAAGGAGTTAATATTTTTTAAAATCTCCCCAAAGCTCATTGACCTCCTCCTCATCTTCCTCCTCCAACAAATAATTTTTATTCTGGGCATGATTTCCTTGAACTTCAGCATAAATGTTGGTGTTTATGAAATGCATTGGATCAAGAGCTCCAGGATAAAAAGTGTCCAAATAAAAGTTCTTAATGCAGGAGAATGGGAGAAAAATTCTGCTCTGTCACCTTGCTAAAAGGATTTAAAATAAAATATGGCACAGCTTGGTCAACAAGAGCCATCCCTGGGAAAAAAAAATAATCCAGTGTCTGCAGCCAGCCCAGCTCTGGAGATCATCCAGGTCCCTGTTAGCACAGAATTCAGCTGGTTTTGAACACAGCTCAGCCAGGATCATCCAGTTAAAGGGAAAACAGATCCATCTGGATCATATTCTTGGGGTTTAAAAGGCCAGGATGCTGTTGCCATCTCCTGTAGATTCCATGAAATCTCTCTGCACTTCCTGACATGTTTTTTCACCTTTATCAAGGCCACTCCCACCACCCAAATTCCAAGTTCGTGCTTTAAGAGCTTGAGAAAGGCACCAATTTATTAAACTGGAGGAAATCTTTAAAACATTTTAATAGACATTACAAATCTTCTTGGCAAGGCCAAAATTTAAAGAAATACCTTCCTGCAAAGTCAGCTTGTCCTTTTCTAGATCCACAAAGATGAAGCTCTTCCCAGAACATAAACTTCCCCAGAAATTCTCATGTTCTTAGCAGCACATATTTGCAGAAAACACTGTAACACCCTGCTGGATTTATTCCTGCATGTGCTGAGCTCACTTCAAATAACAGGGGGAGGGAAAAATATCAAGTGACCTACTCTAATTATTTAAATTCCATTTTTAAATATCAGCATTCTGAGGAGTGGAATTCTCCCTCCTCACTTTCTCCTCCTAGAGACTGAGTGAAGCTCTATTATTTTTTTTTAAAGCTGCAGATAAATCCCTGTTATGACATGAGTATTAATGAGACAAACCTGTCAGGAGTCCAAGGGCAACAGTTCCACACACTTCAGACCATTTTAAAAGAACCACAAAGACTGTCAGGTCCATTATTTGCTGGATGACCACAAAGCCATTAAATATCTGTGGAGACACTTGGTGAAAAATAACTGCCTCGGGTTCAAAACCTCACCTGGTGAACTTCCCAAAGGCAGCAGCAATTTCAGATATTGCTCTGGCATCCCAACCAGGATTTATGGCACACTAGCAGCTCTCATGCAAGGAGCTGATTTTACTTTCTGAGCACCAACTGTGTCACCAGCAGCTCATTCAGCTTCTCAAAGCAAACCTGTGCTGAGCCACCCAGCAAAATCCATTTGGGTTTTCCATGAGGAGCTGACAGAAAAACCCTTCCCTTGCCTGGAAAAAACCCTCTCCCTTCCCTTTTTCATGGTGCCAGCCCTGACCCAGCTCAGGAAAGGCAGCCAGCAGCAAACCCTTGACCAAATCAACCCTCCCAAATGAGATTGCTGACAGGAGAATGAGCAGCACTGCCAGAGCAAGGAGAACCTCCTGGGCTGTGGAAGAGGGGTGACAGAGAGCTGGGATGGAGCTGAGAGCTCTGCACACCTTTCCCAGTGAGTAATGCTGGACTGCACTGCTCCTGCTCACCTGGGTGCAGAAGGGGACCAGCATTTTATGTCATTAACTCCCTTAAAAACCAGACAGGGACTCGGGTTCCTGCAGCAGAGCCCTGAAATTCATCTCCAAGTGCTCTCCCAGGACAACTGTGACACAGCAAATGCAATTTAAATGCAGCTTTTCTCACTGCCCACCACCAGACTTGGACCTGAGGCACAGAATGATCCCATTTCCCTGCTCCCTCCATCAAAAGCTGCTCCTTTTCATCAGGAAGGATATGAGGATGGTGGAGCATCCTCAAGAGAGGTTTCTCAGTGCTCAGTGTCTGATATCCCCAGCTCTGCAGCAGCACAACAGGAGTGTGTGGGCAGAGAGGAGGCTTCAGTTCCTCCTTCCCCAGTTTCCTTATGGTTTCAGCAATGTTGGGGCTGCTAAATGACACCAATTTTGGAAAACACAGGAAAGCATTAGACAGAAAACCCCCCAAAAAAGGAACATATTAGTTGTCAGTGTCTTCTCAGCAACAGCCCACCAGAGAGCCTGCTAAAGATTTATGTCCCAGAGAAAACACGTGTGATTTTCTTTCTCTTCTGTGGGAGGGAGAAAAATATAGACCCCAAAAAATTGCAAATCATCATCTACAAATTCACCATGAAGAAAGGAGAGATCTCTTCCTTGGAGGCAAACAGCTCCAGGCTGAGCTGTTAACAGCAACAGGACAAGTCACTGGCAGCTTCCCCTGCAGCAGGGTCCTGCACCATTCCCTGGCTCCTGTCCCTCCATCCCCTGGCCCCAGCCCCTCTCCAGCTCTCCTGGAGCCCCTGGAATGTTCTGGAAGCTCTCTCTGCAGCCTTCTCCTCTCCAGCTGAGCACCCCCAGCTCTCCAGGCTGGCTCCAGAGCAGAGGGGCTCCTCTGGACTCATTCCAACAGTCCTGCATGATCCAGCACAGACAGGGAATTGTCCCAGAAAAGCTCAGGACTCCCTCCCTGCTCATCCTGACCTCACCTCAGCACGTAGCTCCCATTAATGAGGTTGTTCAGGAGGATCTTCCACCTATTCCTGCACTGAAGAGCTCAATTAGCTCCACACAAAATGCCAAACTTGAAATTAAATTTCATCCCTCTCCCAAAGATGGACCAAGGGCTACGCTGGCTGTGAGACAAGGAAATCACTTCAAACTGTGTTTTCCTGAACAAAGCTGCTCTAATATTTTGACAAACTGCTTTTGTTTGTTTGTTTGTTTTCTAGCACTCCACTACCAACTGGAAAAGGTCACTCTGTCTTCTGTGTTACTCCTCCATTCTCAGAGAAGGTCAAAAATATTTAATATCTGCATGTTTTGTACCTCAAGCTGAGCCACCTCTCACACTACACCAGAGTGCCCAGTGCAGTTATTAGGGAGCTTTCAGAAATCCAGCTCCAAAAACTGGAGAGCTGCAGAAAAGACCTCACTCCCCACAAACCCCAATTTGCAGCCCACCACGAGCTCCTGTGATTTTGTATTTTGTTCTGGAGAGATAACCCTGCTGTAAGGAATTTCACATGCAGAGATGCACAATGCACATGTACAGCACATTATCCCTGTGAACTGCACTCCTGTGATGTTGTTCTGCTCTGCTGACTAAATTCCATTCATTGGGATTTGAAGGAATTGCATTGCTTCCCTGAGCCACTTCCTCCAAGTTTTCAGCCTCCCCCAACAGCTTTAAACAGTTTTAAAACTGAGTTTTCTGCTCTCCCTGCTGCAAATGTAAGATCTCCTCTCCAAAAATTATCCTTCCTCAGAAAAGCAGGCTAGGGATAATTTAGGCTTTGGGATCAAAGGTTTTCTTACACTCTAAGGTAAAAATATTTTAAGCCACTCCAGTGGAACTGAGGTACAAACACCCACAAGATTTTGAACAAAGAAATGCAGCATTTCCTCCCTTTCATGCCAGTCAATGCTCATCTCTTACCTTAAACCAGCAAGAGATTATGGATCTTAAAGTGCTGCTTTTATGCATTTTAAAAGCTCTTTTGGAAGCTTTTCTGACTCCCCCTGATACCCAAGAGCAATGCAACCTTTCCAAGTGGCTTGTGGTGCTTTTCTTGGCACACTTTTTCCAGAGCTCTTGGCCAGACCTTGTCTGCCCAGCACAGAAAGCATTTCCACTGCTCAGTGCTCACAGCTCCACAGGCTCCCAGTTCTACCAACACAGGATCCTTGTTCTGGGTTGGTCAGGAAGAGCCAAGAGAAATCACCCCAAATTTCACCCCACACCAGGACTGAACCCATCCCAAACTCCCACAGAGGACAGGAACATCCAGCCTTGATGCTCTGCTACACCAAAGGAACAATCTTGGCAGGGTTCCTACTCCAAGGTTTTGTCTTTCTGGAACTAAATCTGCAGGACTCAAAGCTCAAAACTCATGGATCACAGGAAGATGACTGTAGATTCCCCATTCCAAACCTGTTCCACCCACCCTTAAATTTAATTCTTCACTTTTGTTCTTCACTGCTTTGTTCCCACTTCAATTGTGTGACACCCTGTTCTTAGAAAACCCCTCGTGAATCTCTGGCTGGACATTCCCAAGCAAATTTTTGCAAGAACAGTATTGAAAGGAGCTGCAAGTTTGTGGCATGGGGAAAAGTGATGGAGATTTTTTAATAATAATTCCTCTAGAAAGACAAATAGGTGGGTTAGGAGTCAGTGGAGGAGATTGAAAGCCCATACCTTACATCTATCCTGTCTAAGTATTTAAATTCATACCATGCACACAGCTGGGGTATTTGTGTAAGGAAAAGAACTGCATCACTGCACAGCAAACAATCCTGCAGAGCAGCCCAAAACTGAGAAAGTGAGCTAGGGCAGGAGACAGAGAGCATTTTCCATCACCAGCCCAGAGCTGGAATGACCAAGATAAATCCTTCCACCTCCTGTAAATAATGCCAGACTCACTTCTTGGACCTCCTCTGCCACATGCCAGGTGAAGTTCCACATCTGTGCACCCTGTATAAAGGTAATCTCCAAATAAATAAATCAAAAATGTGTGTCTAGTGTAACACTAACCATACAAACAGAGCAAGAATGAGAGAACAGACATGTGACAGCTGAGAGCTCTGCTGCTTGAGAGAGCCTCAGATCCCTGGGTGAGAGGCACAGCACCTGAATAAAGCCTGAGCAAGGTACAGCTTTAGTCTCACACAGTTAAGAGGAAGAATCAAATAAGAATTTGCTGCAAACACGCCAGCAGCAAAGTGTCTCAGCTGCCTAAACCCAGCCATAATGACAGCAGAAGACAAGCCATTAGAGCTGTGACACTTTCTAAGACAGGCATGACATGGTAACACAGAACAAAAATGTCACTTTGAAAGCTGCTGATAAATCACTTGGTAGGCAAAAGGAATCAACCTTTCCAAACACCATAAGGATGAATCCACGGGATTTTTTTCCTGCTGATATTTAAGCTCTTTGGAGTGTTACAATCTGTCGTAAATGTAAATGTGGCCACTCACCAAAAAAAAAAAAAACCCAAAACAACCCAAAACCAAATCCCAGCACAGGCATTCTCTGGCATGGTTCTAAAGGCTGCAAACATGCCCACCTGAGGGATTCTTACCTGCAGCACATCCTGGATCTTCACCCACACGTCCACCATGTCGTAGAGCTTGATGTCCCCGTCGTGCTGGCTGCAGGGGGAGGCCACAGTCTGCTGCAGGTGGCCCAGCACCACTGAGTGTGCAGCAGCCACGGCGTTGAACTTGTCAAAGAGCAGCTCCAGCAGCTCCAGCAGCAACCTGGGGACCACAGGAACAGCCCTGCTCAGCTTCTGGAACATTCCAGGGGCACTGTGGATTCATGTCCTGTTTTGTGACGTGCTGAGGTCACCGGGTTTCAAACCCTCTCTGTGGGCTCAGGGGATTCACTGCAGCTCAAGTTTGGGATCTGAAGGTTCCTGGGGATTTTTCTCCTCATTCCTTTCCCTACATCAGCATTGCTCACTTGAAAAGTCTCCTGTTTAGGGCTACAGGGAAGACAAACCCATTAATAACTCCGCAGTAATTAAAGTGGACTAACGTAATAGAGCCCACTGTGAGACCCCAGGCAGGGAGGGAAACAACCTGCTCTCCCCCCAGAAAAAAAGATGAGTCTCAGGGCAATAAAAACTGACTTACCCACACAAACAGGAGAAAAGGAATTCTTTCTGAGTGACTAAATTAACACGGCAGGTTTCATACAACAGCAAATATCCGAAAGCTAAAATATCAACCCTCATCACTTGCCATGATTTTACTCCTATATTTGCTACAGCTACAACATCATCTAAACCTACTGCACTCTACCTGCTCCTACAGTTCCTTACTGCCCAATTATCCTAATGAAAGCACCTCTGCAAAGTCCTGAACAGTCTGTGATGAGGCAGTGCCATCACACTTTTCCCTGTCTGAGAGCAGAGAAGCCCCGACGGAGTTCAGCGCCGTTTAATGAGCAACTCGAGTCCCCACGTAACCCCAGCAAAACGTGAGGATAACACTTCCCAAATCCATATGTCAGGCACTCGTGGCTCTGACAGACAGGCTCCATCACGTTTCCTGCAGCAGCTTTGGAGCCACCACATGCTCCAAGTCTGCCCAGCAGAAGCTGCGATCCCCGGGGCAGCACGCGGCACCGGCGGGGCTGGAGCTGCTCCCGCTCCTCCTCCAGCAGCATCCAGGGAAGGGCTCTGGGGACACCCTCAGGATTGTCCCCTGGTGCCATCCCAGGGGCTCCAATGGCCAGCCTGGCCTTGGGATGCAGGGGCAGCCCCAGCTGCTCTGGCAATTCCAGCCCAGCCAGCAATTCCTGCCCCACATCCCCCCCAATCTTCCCATTCCCAATCTGCAGCCATTCCCTGTGTCCTGTCCCTCCATCCCCTGGCCCCAGCCCCTCTCCAGCTCTCCTGGAGCCCCTGGAATGTTCTGGAAGCTCTCCCTGCAGCCTTCCCTTCTCCAGGGGAGCACCCCCAGCTCTCCCAGCCTGGCTCCAGCCCTCTGAATTAATTCATGACCTTCTTGGCCCAAAAATAAAGAGCCACTGGAACCAAGATACCTATTCAAACAAAACCCAATAAACTGTCTATGCATCCCTTTTCCCATCTCTTCCTGGACTGGATTTTTAATGTTTCCTTACCAAAATGTCCCATAAATCTGTCCCTCAAGGAGGCAGCCATCCCCACTGTTATTCTAAAGTGCAAACTCAAAAATTCAGGAGAGCCCCACAGCTTTGTGCAGCAGCAGCCCAAGGAAACTCAGCAGGGTCTCTCTGTCCTCCACAACCCCAGACAAGGATTTTTTAAACACACAGGTGTGACTAATGAGCCACTAATTAAGGATAAGGCAGTGGCAATTCCCATAGTTAAGCCTTTCCCCACAAACTTCTTTCAAGCACAGAGATCTAAAAATGTTAGAGAATTTCCCCAGACTTTAGAATTGTCCACTTAAAGCTGAGCTCAGCTAAGCTCAGGCAGAGATTTCAAAGTTATCTTCCCCCAGGGACAGGGAGCTACTTGGAACCTGCACCTGCCCTTCCTGAAGCTCTGAGGATCTGAGAGAGCACCCAAAGAGTCATCACAAACCAGAAAAAGCTTCAGTTTAAAAATTTGGGAGTAATTAACAATATTTTTATAGACAAATGTAAAAGGTGGCTGCACAAACCTACATGGAAAAGCTTCTTAAGGAAGGAAGGAAAAGAGAGTTAAATGGAAAAAGGAAGAACAATGAGATCAGCAGAGGCTGTTATCAGATCTGCAGCTTTTCTGGCCAGGTTCTACAAATCATTTCTCTTTTGTACAAAACTCTAAATAATTGCTGCATGAGAGTCACAAAAGGAATTACACCCAAATTTCTCCAAGCAGTCTGTCAGCCTTATCCTCAGTCACAGAATGGTTTGGATCATCTGACAGCCTAATGAACAGTTCAGCAGTTTTGGGCACTGCCTTGTGCTCAAATTTGGGGTCTTACAGAGCTCTGCTGAAGCAGCAGGGCCTTGTTGTTCAGATTTATTTTTCTCCTGACAGCAGGAAAGTCTCTGAGCTTTGATTTAAAACTGAAGCTAATTTAAGGGGTGGGGCCACCCTTCCATACTGTAATTTATTCTTTTCAATATAAATGAATTCACCTGCTTGCTGTAAACTTCACGTGTGATTTAGTGTTAGACCCAGTTCCAATCATGTCTGTATTCAACAAGAATTCAAGACACTTTGCATGGCTCTGGAATATGAACATCTCAAAGGCTCACACTCTCCACCAGATGCCAAAACCCATTAAACCTTTCTGTGCCTGCCCAACCCTGTGGGCAGGTTAATGGCATTGATATATGATCTGATGCAATTTATCAATTCCAACAGACAACCAGGAGCCACACGACCTCTCCAGACTGGTTCATAAAACAAGAGTCAAGAATATGTTACACTCCTGGCATCAGAAACTAAAATTCTGCCTTCTGACCCATCCAAAAAAAGCTCATTTTCACTTCTCAGCACTGTAACTCAACAAATTCTTCCAAACAGAATTGTTTCCACAGCAGTGCTAATGAGAGGAATTAAAAAAGCAGTCTTTATCAAGCTGATGTTTTCCTTGGGAGTGATTTTCCACTACAAATACTGCACATAATGAAGATACACACTTCACTTTTCTGCCATTCATTCCTGATGTGGAGATGAATATTTCAGCTGGAAGAGATTCCTGCTGGAATCCCTTTTTTTCCAAAGGCCAGTTGCAGTGAATTCTGAGGAGCAGCACAAACACAGTGTTCAGTTGGCCTTCACACCTTGCTATTAACGTAAATGGGGCTGCAAAACAATTAGAGCCTTGGCCACACATTTGTGATAGAATTAGTTCCATACATGATTTCAAAGCTTTGCACCTGCATCAGCTTAATTGGACTCTGCTACACTCCAAATCACCCAGCTGAATTTTCTCATTTCAAGTCATATTATCAATTAGGATTTTTTTTTAAATTTTTTTTTTTTTAATGCAGCAATCAAGGGCTGGGAGTTGAAATATCCTTACCTAGGCTGATTTTCCTGGGAAATATTCTCCCCTCTCTGGTAACCACTGTCAGCCACCTGAGTGGTGGAGCGCTTCACAATCTGCTTGAGCTCCTGCTCCAAGCGATCCTGGATGGCTTTCACTGTCTCTGGGATTTTCTTCAGCTTGGCCAGCCCCTTGATGAGGATTCCCATGAAGACAGTGCTGTTCTCCTCTGGATCCAGGTCTGTGTCCTCTTTGATCTCCAGGAGGCTCGAGTCTCTCACTGGAAGAGATTTAATTTAATTTAATTTAAATTTACCAACTGAGGAGCAGGGGAGCTCCTCTGGCTGCACAGGATGAACAAGGAAACCAGAAACACTTGGATTTTGGGGAGAAGCAGTGGGTGTTTCTGTTTGCTTGGGGGCTTCCCTAGACATAAAAACAGCAGCCTGCACATTGGATTGATTTAGGAACAATCCATGGGGTAAATTCTGTGCTGGGAAACAGAGGAAGTCTGGTGCAATTCAGATATTCATAAATGAGAAGGTACAACATCCCTACAAATCCCCTGAATGTGGTTCAAGGAGCTCAAACCCCCTCAGTTTCTTGCCCAGCTGTTTTTCCTTGCTCTTTTCTTCACAAGAGAGGAATTTTCATTACAAACACTATCAAGCTTAAGAGACTGCTGATGAATTCAGCAAAGTTTACGCCGCCGAAGTGACTGATTGTTTGATTTTATCTTTTTCTGCTTTATTACGTCTGTCAAGGGGTTGATGAAGTTACTCAAATCTTCCAGCAAGGCTTCTAGAAGGGTAAAGTGAGAAGAATTAGAGAGGATATTGCAGACATGGTCCTGAAGTAACAGGGATTGCACAGGGAGAAATCCTGTTGCTAAGCGACAGGGGATGGGAAAGCAAGAGAGACTCTGCTTGTTTTAAGTAGGTTCATTAAGCAACATTTCTTAATTTACAGATAACACCCAGCAACAACAAAAGCATGGCTCTGTTAAAGACTGGGTGAAACATTTAATAAATATATTTAAACACTTATGTGAAGTAAGTGTCTTCAAGGCAAACAGAATTAAAAGCATCCTGGAAGATCTACAGCCACTCTGTGCCATCCACCAGGCCAGATCCTTGGATGAAAATTAAAACCCAAAGGCTGTTTCATCTGACTGGGCTGAGCTCTGAAAAGGCTGCTGGGTGACAGATGACTCCCATGGTTTCAGCCCCTCGACAGATTTTTATACTTCAAGACTTTTCCAAGAAGCTGAAGAAATGTCAAAAGATCCAGCAGAAGGATGAAGGAACATGGCAGGAGTGAGGAATGGCACAGGGAGCTGCCTGAAGCTGGGCTCTGAGCAGAGGAGCTGCCTTAGAGCAAGAGCAAGAAAACAACAGCCCAAGGATGGTGCCAGTTTCTAAATAATCACAATAAATGGGCAATGCTCCCCTCGGGTTTGCCAGTTTGCACCAACCTTAGGCTCAAATAATCAATCAATCAATCAATCAATCAATCAATCCATCACTGCTTTTTCCTGCAGTGTGATCCCAAACTCTGCACCTCTGGCTCAAACCAAGCTCAGGGCTCACATGGGCTCACATTTGAAACCAGAGCACCAGGTGAGAGTGAGGAGAGAAAGGATCCTGCCATGGAGCCAGGCTGGGAGAGCTGGGATTGTTCCCCTGGAGAAGGGAAGGCTGCAGGGAGAGCTTCCAGAACATTCCAGGGGCTCCAGGAGAGCTGGAGAGGGGCTGGGACAGGGGATGGAGGGACAGGAGCCAGGGAATGGCTGCCAGTGCCAGAGGGCAGGGCTGGGGGGATGTGGGGCAGGAATTGCTGCTGGGCTGGAATTGCCAGAGCAGCTGGGGCTGCCCCTGCATCCCTGGGATGTGCCAGGTTGGACATTGGAGCTGGAGCCCCCTGGGATGGAGGGAGGGGTCCCTGCCATGGCATGACCTTTAAAAAGACCCTTCCAACTCCAAACTATTCCATGATCCTCTGACAATGAACAGCAGGAAGATCAAACAGGGCTTCTTTGTCTCTCTCACACTTCTTTCAATTAAATGTGAGCAAGTTACAGGACAAACAACTAGAAACACCCAGAATACATTAATTAAAAAAAAAAACCAACAAAAAACCCCACCAAACTGCAGAAAACCAAGGATAATATAAAGACATTTCAAACACCAATTGGAATTTAATAACTGGATGCAGAACTATTCCTGCTCAGAGCTCTGCTCCATCACAGACCTTTCACCCCACAGAGCTGCAAAGGACTTTGTGGCTGCAGGCCTGGTCTCTGCCCACTCTGTTATTGTTATTTGTTATTCTCCAAAACCCACAGCAGAACTCAGAGACACAGAAAATGAGCTCTTTGCAACCAGAGCTGTGAAAAAACACTGGAAATGCTACAGGAAGAAAGGTTAAACCTAGTCTTTTTTTAAAAATAACCCTAAATACCTTGTTTCTCTGAGTTCAATGCAGATATTTCCCAGCTTCAGCAGCCTCTCAGAGGACAGGTCCCATCGTGGGGCTGCACCCTCTCTGTCAGCAGCTTGTAAATTATTCTTAATATCACACAATGAACACCAGGAGGGAGGAAACAGAGCTGTAGCCAAATGTGAGGACAACATTTAAGAGGAGCAAAAGCAGCAATCTTGCTGAGAACTCTGCCAGCACACTGAGACAAACACAGTTCCATTTTCCAAAGAGCAAACCAATTTCCAGCATCCTCAAATAGTCTGGACATTGATTTACATCTCTTACAAACAAGAGCAAAGTGAGCAATTCGATCTCTGGGAGCTCTGGAGGCTCTGTCAGGTGGGGCTGTTTGATCAGACACTGGGAACTGTTTGCAGTGTGTTCCCTGCACATTGTCCCTACTAAAAAGGAGCCCTGGGTAGCTTTGGGGGCCCATTGATCTGTGAGATCTGACAAGATCCCAGCCCTGCCTAACTGAGGGTGTCCTTTGCTCGTGTCTTTGGCACTTCAAACTCCTCTCCTGCCATTAAATGCCATCGAGGGGTTGCTGGACCACAAAGCTTTGGCCCAGGAACAAGCTCCTCCTGGCCCCTTCCCCTTCCAGAAAGGCACCAAAGGATGCAGGCATTTATTAAGGAGTTCACCTGGAAAACTGCAGCCCCATGTGCTGCTCCCTGTGGGCATGGGGGGGAGAGCTGCCCCTGGAGATCAGCTCTCAGAAGGGTGAGCTTTGTATCTACTCCTGAACTGGGAATATGAATAACTTTGCTATGCTTTGGGATCCAGAAGTTATTCCTAGCTTTGATTCTTGGAAGGAACTGGAGGCACAGCAGATCTGCCACCCTTGGCCAAGAGCCTGGCTGAGGGCAGAGGAGTCCAGGAAGGCTGGACATCCTTCAGGAAGGAAATCCTAAAGGCACAGGAGCAGGCTGTCCCCAGGAGCCATGGGATGAGCAGGCAGGAAAAAGAGAATATTTAGGAAAGAGAGCTTTGACTGGAATTCAGGGGAAAAGGAGAGTTCCTGGCCTTTGGAAGATGCAGAAGGCAGCCCAGGAGGAAAGGAAGGATGTTGGGAGGTTGTAAAGGGAGAAAATGAGAAGGACCAAAGCCCAGCTAGAACTTAACCTGGTTATTGCTGTAAAGGACAATAAAAATATTTCTATAAATACATCAGCAAGCAAAGGTGGGCCAGGGAGAATCTCCATGCTTTGCTGGATGTGGTGGAAACAGTGAGAAAAGGAAGAGGCTGAGGCACCAAATGCCTTCTCTGTGTCAGTGTTGAACAGCAAAGCCCTGTTCCCAGGGCAGCCAGGGGGAGGCAGGGATGGGGAGCAGAACAAAGCCCCAGAATCCAAGGGACATGACCACACATGACACCTTAAGTTTTAGCTTTTATGTTTTTTAGATTCTGTGCTGTTTTGGTGTGTAGTTCTGGGTTTCATGTTTAGTGCTACTAAACTCTCTTTGCAGAGTGGGTGCACAAAACAATTCCTTTTCCAGCATGGGACCAAGGAAAACCAATACAACTTTCAGGCCTAAGAACATAACCAAGGGTGAAGTGAGAAGGAAAAACAAAGAGGATGGAGCTTCACAGCCTGGAGCTGTGGTTGGACAATTAACTCCAACGTGCTGATGGACCAGAACTTATAAAAGTGGGAGACCTCATGGTTGGTTGTCCATTTTGGGTTCATCTTGGGTGTGGCCCAGCTGGGCTGTGGTGCTGCCCAGGTGTGTCCATTGATAAATAAATACCTGATTTATCCTTTTAATAAATCTCTATTTTATCCTTTTGCTCTGGCTGCTCTCTGTTCCAGGGCAGCCTCCAGAAGGCCTCACACCCCTCCTGGCCCTGGGGCAGATGGGATCCACCCAACCAAGGGCTCTGCAGAGCTTTTCAAACCTCCCACCCAACCCAGGTCACTGCTGAGGGTGCCCTGTTCCCCTCCCCCAGGTCACTGAGGAAGGTTAACACCTTTCTCCAGGAGAATGTTCTGGGAAACAAAGGCTTGACCAAAGTCCAGGTAGAGCTGACACATCCCCAGCCTTGCCCTCAGCCCCCAAGGGGGTCACTTTGCCCACAGTGGCTCAGGTTGGCCCAGCAGGACCTGCCTTTCCTGAACCCCCTGACTGGGCTTGTCCTGATAAATTCTGCAAAACTCTCATGGAGCAGAACATTTAAAAACATCTTATCAAAAGCCTTCTAGACAATAGCTGGGAGGAAGGAGGATTTTGCCACATTCTCTAAGAACATTTTGGCCATTTTCACAAATATTTCATCACCAAACCATTTTTCATCTGAAAATGCTCAGCTCTGTGCTCAAGCAAGCAGAAGCTGAGCTGTGGGTTAAACCCCTAAAAGCTGAACCTTGTCCATCCCTGATTCCCCACCCCCAGGGTTACAGAGGGGGCAGCTTCCCTGATCCCTGCTCACATGATGCCTACAAAAAACCCAAACTCTGTTCCAACTGGAATCCATTTGCTCAGTGCTGCCATTTCCCAAGGAACCAACCTGCTGCAAGGAGCTTTTTAATAGCTCTGGTGTGATCCCTAAAAAGCCAACTTTGGGAACTCATTTAAGCAAAGCAGCTGAAAAGAAAAGGCTCTTGGGTCTTGTTTTTCATTCCAGTGAACAGCCAAAATTTGCTGTTCCTCATTATGATGGTTTCATTATCCACAGGCTTTTATGGGAGTCTTGTAAAATTTAATGTACTATTTGCCATGATTTATGTCCTTCTGGTGATATCCTTTGTACCTTCAATCCTTCCAGAGAAAAGCACACGAGTTCCTGGTGGCTCAAAGGCATAATTTCAGATTTGAAGCAACATCACTTGCTAATTCCTGGTGCTGAATCCTTCTTCTGCCACGTTCATGGAGCTACAAACAGGCAGTTCCTGCAGAAATGGGTCCTTGGAAGATTTTGGGAATTTTCTGCTCTGCATCATTACCAAAGCCAGAAGAAAACCACTTCAAAATCCTCCTAATCCATACAAGCAGGAGAATCAAGCCTCCAAATAAAAACTAAGTGCACTGTAGCCAATTATTTGATGTTGGGACCACACAGAGGAACAACTCATGAAATTATACAGAAGAGCAATTATGTGTTATTCTCCTGGCTTTCACCACACAGATCTAAAACCTCCTTGATTTTCCCTTTCCTTCCCCAAACACATCCCCAGACCATTAAATTTCAAGAAAAAAAAAATTATAAAGGCAATTTACCCAGCTGGTGGCAGATCCTCAGGTGAGGATCCTGAGAAGAGAAGAAATCCTTGGAAGATTTATTGAGCATGTCTGGAGTAGAAGCACCTGTGACAATGAACTGGCACAGTGGCATTTTTTAGATTCACCTTGAAAATTGGACATTCCAACCTTTGGCTCCTGCAGGGATTCTGCAAACTCTTTTTTCTCCAAAAAGTCATTGAAATAAATTAGCAATTCAGCATCAAATCTACATATGCCACCCACAGCAGTATTTATTGTCAGCACCAGCTCATCTTCTGCTGGGTTTCTAAGAAGTATTGTCCCAGATTTCCCAGGAAAGGGCACTCTTGGATTTGCAAGTTCCAGGAAGAGCCTGGCAAAGCAGGACCCTTCCTAAATACCCTTCAGACAAGTTCAAGCAGAGAAATATAAATTTATTTCTCTGAACTGGCCTGAAGGGAAGGTGTTTCTGGTGAGCTGCCACATCTGCAATCCTCAGGTGAGCACTACTGAAGGGTTTGTTGATTTGATGTGTGGCAGGAACAGCTTTAATTCCCTTATAAAGATTCTACAGCACAAGGGAACATCTCCTCTGGGAAGGGAGTGCAGGAAGGACTCCAAATTTTGGCATCTTTGCTGGGCTGGGATGAATGAGTCAGTGCTTTAGAATGACACCCATTAATATGCACAGACACTTTGTCTCATCAATAAAACTTAAGTGACTAGAGGCAGAAACAGCTTTTGTTATGCATACACATAAGTTTGAAATTCTCTGCTAGTTGTGCAGTCCTGGAAAAGGCTACTTTTAAATAAAATTACACAGAAAAAAAAAAAATCTACATAAGAACATTGGGCACTTGAAGCAGAACCATAGGCATATTTTATGTCACTCAAATGTTTTCTCTTAGAATCCACAGCTTTGCCAGGCTGAGGGACACTGGCCCAGCACTGCCCTGAGTGATGCTGAGCACAAGGAGGAGCCAAGGAAGAGATTTACTGTGAAGAGCAAGAGGAGAGCTGCAAAAACAAGATCAGGAGGGGCATCTCCTGCTCCAGAGATCCCCAGCAGCTCCATAACTTCCATAAAACCTTTTGGGGTTTATTACTATATAGAAGACTATTAGTTTAGGGGGAGAAAATAGCAGACATTATAAATATCACTGAAAAATTAGTATTTTAACATTTAGAGGGGTTGGAACTAGATGGTCTTTCAGGTCCCTTCCAACCCAAACCATTTTATTTCCAGTGGTGAGGCTGGGATTCAGGTTTTTGTGGTTTATTTCCTCAGTTCCTCAAGATCCTGTGATCTTTTGTAAGAAAACTGAACTGAACTTCCCATTGATCACAGAGCAGAACAGGAATTCATAAGCTTTGCCCTCAGAATTTTCACATGGTTCCTCTCTTCCAGATTTGGAGTGACCAGGCTGCAGTTTCCAGCTCCCAAACCTCCAGGACACACAAAACCAGCTCCAAGACCTGGCAGGAGCAGAGCTGAAGAACAAAACCCTTCCAGGAGCAGAAGATAAGAGTAATCAAATGGAACAATCTCGGAGACAAGTGTGACAAAACCAGAAACAAAAGGACAAAAGAATTAATAAGGCTGAAAAGAGAAGGAAAGATTCTCTGCATTTGAGGAATACTGAAACAGTCAGCTTTGAAAGGGGGAAGAGACTGGAGGTCACTTCTGTATTATTCATCAAGGACAACCCCACTTATGAATCTCCTGAAACAATACAAAGATTGATTTCCCCTCTCTGCAGCCCTCCCAGAGCCTCTGACAAAAGCAGCAGTGAAAGTTTTCCACGGTGTTTGTTGCAGCCAACACGAATAAAAGATCAGCCCCAGGTTATTCCTGTGTCCAGCCAGACCTGCAGCCAAAGTTCCAAAGCTCCCACAAGGAACAGGTTTGACCTTCTGGCTCCCAAACAATGAAAAAGTTCAGTAATATCTGCAGTAAATAATGCTGAGGGAATCTCCTCACGGAATTTGCAGAAGCCACTGCAAATCTGTGCTGCTCAAGGTATCAAGAACACAACCAAGGTGAGGAGAGGCACAGAAAAGGGAGTGCATTTAACTGAAGCTGGTGGGGGTTAGGAGAGGGAAAAGATGATTTTCCACGAGGAAAAAAACAAGTTCTGCCCCTGGACACAACACCCACTCGTTTTGGGCCACTGCACAAATCACCTCCCCAGTTTTTGTCTCCCCTGAGCCATGAGGGGATGATTTGCCTCCTCCCACCCCAGCAAAATCAGCTGAAGATGTACAAATGAATATATAGGGCTTGAGGACTCACTGCTGGAGCTTCCAGGAGTACTGAACTGGGAAGTCTCAAGGAATTTCCGAGGTGTGGATAAATTAGTGACATCCATCAGAGGCACAGGAGAGGAGTCTTTCACGAGGGACCTGTGTGAGGGGAAAGAATGAAAGCAAAAATTAAAGATTATTATTTACAATACTTACTCACAACAAATAAGCCACTTATTCCTTACATTTTTAAGCCTAAGGAATAGATGTTCCCATTTCCATGCCTTCTGTCAACTTCTTAATCCTCCAAACTTCTTTATTCCCACCAGAAACCTCCACCCTTTTTCCTGCCCTTCACGTTCCTGTTCTGAGCACACCCATGTGCATCCCTTCCCAAATGAACCTCCTTACTCAAAAATTCCAACATTTTCCACTTGGCCATTTTCATCATAAATTCACATTGAATTAGGTGCCAAAATTGTGTCACACTGCCCCAGCTGCTGGATGTGGCAGGGGGACACAAGCAGGAAATCATTTTTAGGAGAAAGAAATGTGGAAGGCTCCTACAGTGGAGCTCAGGATGTTTGCTTAGAGATCAAAATGCACATGGAAAATGGAAAGAACAAGGGTTAGGCTTGGTATCCTGCAGAAAAACCACCCAAAACAACAAGCCACCCTTGCTGCAAGAGTTCCTGTTATCAAATATCCACAATGTGCCTCAGGGAAAGTGAAAAAAAAGAGAATTCAGAGTAAGAGAAAGGTCCCTGCAGCAGCCCCACAAAAGTGCAGTTAATTAGCAGTCCCCCAGTCTGGGCACACCAAAGCTTTGTGGCTGTTTTTAATTAAGAAGATGAGTAAGGAAGAGACTGATGGCTTGCTAGCAACCCTCCTTCCTAGAAATTTCAATTTCAATCAATCCTTTCTTTCAGAAATTCATTTAATGCAACTGGCTATCTTGCCACTTTTTGGCAAGCAGGTTTTTATTCATTCTCACAATAAAATGCTCATTTATCTTTTCTCTGCATCTCTATCAAGTGCTGCCTCCCCTTTTGCTCCCCACCTCTCCCACTCTGCAAAAATTATCTCCCAACACTGTCTCTTTTTCCCAGCCACTTTCTTCCTTCCCTGCAACAACTCAGAATTTGCAAAATCAGGAAAAACCAGCTCATATTAACTGAATTTCCACTGACCACAGGCACCAAGCAGGGAAGAAGTTTCAACACCTTTAAGACACTCTGGAAACACAACAAACCCAACACATTCCAACTCAGAGGCTTAAATATTGTGGCCTCCATCTCATCACCTTATAGCTGGTTGGGATGCTTTTAAAACTTGGATATTTCCTAGAAAATGAGTTTTTCCCTGACCTGAGCCTTGTGACCATGACATTTTTGTAGTCTGGGTCTTTCAGGCCTGCAGCTTCTGAGTTTCTAAAGCTCTGTGTTTTCCTGATGTTTTGGGTTTCTGAAACTTGTTCCCACAGCTTGAACATAAACACCAGGTTTGTGTAACAAAACTCAAATTTGGAATTCTTTCTGTGGGAGGGATTTTCTTTTGAGGTCCCTCTGCTTTGGCCAACGTGGGTGAAGAGTTCTGTTGCTCATTCACCAGTCACAGTGGCCTGTGCAAAATGTACAAAAAGGGAGTCATTGCCTGAATAAACGGAGTCAGATTGATCTCTCCAAGCTGTTTTGGAGAAATTTAGGAAAGGGAAAACACCAGAGAAGGGAGAGAATGCACAGAGGAGCCATGGGGAGCAGCAAAACCCTGAGAGAGGCACCGAGAAAAGCACAAGAATGCAAACAAGGCTCAAAGGTGTCAGGTGTTTAAAAAATAAAATGGGTTTTGTTGTTGTTTCTGAACCTGACTTGACTTTGTCTCTGTGAAAGTTTCTGTTTCTCCCAGCCCAGTGTCTGAAGAAGAGGTTGAGATCCTCTGTGCTCTTGTTCTTTTCAGGACTGTTTATTCTTTGTTATCTTATATTTGTGGCTCTGGCCTGCTGAGATCTTTGTTGCAGGTCAGGTTGTGACAAACTCACCACCCTTTGGGACAGTGTTATCTTTTATACTAAAAATTACTTCATTTACAATAACTCTTCAATACCTATCAACCACATCAAACAGTGTACCTTTAGACCAATTAAAAAGTGCCACCATCACAGCAGAAGATGGAGAACAAGAGACAAAAAAGGACAGGGACACACCCTATTTCCTCCACCTTTGCCCCTTAAACTCACATTCTAAACCTCCAAAATTCTACTTTTTCACCCTGTGATATATTAATTATCATTCTACCTAAATTCTTTGTAGTCTGAGTCTCCTGGGCCTGAAGTTTCTGAGTTTCTAAGCTCAGTTTCTTCATGATGTTCTGGTTTAGGAAGACCTGGTTCTCACAGGCTTGACACAAACATTGCACTTGTTACCCAAACACTGGCAATGTTTATGTCAAACCTGTGAGAACCAAAACCTAAACCAAACATCATGAAGAAACTGAGCTTAGAAACTCAGAAACTTTAGGCCCAGGAGACTCAGAGAACAATTCTTGTAACTTATCCATTTTCCAGGACAGTCAGATTCAGCAAATCTGACTGTTCTGCTCACACCCCACAATGCTGAGGGGGTTTGCCTGTGCCAGAGGGGCGAGTGTGGGGGGTGAGGGGGGTGTGGGTGCCAGGTTTGGGGGTGAGAGG
>VXBS01000417.1:191463-214706 GCA_013400255.1 Sitta europaea
TGGGTGCCCGGTTTGGGGGTGCCAGGTTGGGGGGTGTGTGTGCCCGGTTTGGGGGTGCCAGGTTTGGGGGGTTAGGGTGCCAGGTTGGGGGTGTGGGTGCCCGGTTTGGGGGTGTGTGTTCCAGGTTTGGGGGGTGTGGGTGCCAGGTTTGGGGTGAGGGTGCCAGGTTGGGGGTCCCACCCCAGCCTGGCTCTGTCCCTGCCGCGCTGCGCCGGGCGGTTGGTGGAGCGGATGTAGAGGTGCCGGTGCAGCTCGTCGATCAGCACCAGGTGCAGGTTCATCTTCTTGCTGTGCAGCTCCAGCCTCAGGTCGCTGAGCCCTTCCACCTGCAGCAGGGGACCCTCCAGGGAATCCACTGCTGACACCTGGGGGAAAAAAAACATTTCAGACATCGACTCGTTCCACTCTCACCATCCGTAGTCTGGTTCTTCCAGGCCTGCAGCTTCTGAGTTTCTAAGTTCTGGGTTTTTTTCCTGATGTTTTAAGTTTCTGAAACTTAAAACTTAGGTTCAAGTTCTCACAACCTGAACATAAACAGCAGAATTGTTTCTGTAACAAACTCAGAATTCTTTCTGTAAGACAGACTTTCTTCTAATGTCCCTCTAGTTTAACCAGTGTAAGTGAAGAGTTCTGTTGCTCACTCACCAATCACAGTAACCTGTCAAAAATATATAAAAATAGTCATTTATTTGAATAAATCAGAGTCAGATTCATGTCTCCAAGCTGTTTTCAGAAAAATTCGTGTGGTGTTGTGATTCAGCACAGCGACAGCCATCGATTCATTCAGTTTTGCAATTTTCCTCTTGGATTTGGGGGAGTCTGAATCCCAGGATGATTCTATCCTCAAAACCCTTCTAAAGCAGAAAATCTTAAAGTAATATTTCTTCATTTCTATTCCCAAACAAATTATCTAGAAGGGTCCAACATCCAAATAATTCAGATTTAATGCGCGGCCTTCAATTATTAAGCACATGTATAAAACAAGTTAGTGAAAACACAGTTCTTTAATAAAAATCAAAGCTTGGTTTATCCCCAAATAAGAGGATTATTAAGTAGAAAAGTGTTAGAAGAAGATAGTGACAATGGTGTTTGATGGTTGTTATTCTTCCCATTACCAAAAAAACCATTATTCCAAATTCTACAAATGGGGAGAAAATGGCTTAAATTTAATTTGCTTACAGTCATGACTGAAAAATTTCAGGAGGTCTCATGCTCTAGGCTGCACAGGGGTTGTTGTCCTGAGGCTACACCATTTGAATATCTGAAATAATGACCAGCTGACATCCTGTGGGCACCAAAATTCCCTGATTTCCTTTTCTATCCTAAAAATAAACGTGGACAAAACGCACCAGGAATGACAAATCAGTGCCTAAAAGCAACACTCTCCCTGTGCATCCCTCCCAGGTGGCTTTCTATGGAACAGAGATTTCCAGTCACTAATAAATAAATGATGGCATCCCCTCTGCAGCTTCCAAACTCTCAGTGCTGATGCTGTGAGGAACTGGGAAGAGCATGTTTGGCATGCAGAGGTTTAAAATAAAATTTAAAAGCCCATTCCCTGCTAACTGAGGATGCTGTCAGTGAAATAAGACATTTGCTTGCACTTCAGGATCTTGGTTCAGAACAAACCTGTCAGCCAAACATTAAAAATTAAAAGCAAAGATACAGTGAGCAGCCAGCCCAGGGAGGGCTGCTCCTCTGTACCAGTAAATATTAACTCTGCTGCAAGCACATCCATCACCAGTGTATTCCTTTGCTGGCCTTCAAACCCAGGAAAAAAATGGAATATCCATGGGACAGCCAGGATTTTTATGTTAATTTTTAAAATCTCCTTGCTACACAACTGTCCATCCTCTTTCTTTCCCACTATCCATATGGAAAAACTTGGGGAAGTTTGGTCATCTCACATCACAAAACCACCCCAAAGATGAAGGAAAAACCCAATTTTCCTCTCCCTAGAGGAGGTGGAGGAGCTCCCACAAGTGGAGCAGCTCAGCAGAGACCACATGGGAAACCCTGGCAGAATTGGAAATGTTCATTCCTCTCTTCCTCCTGTGACAGGTGGAGCTTTCTTCCCCAAATTTCCCCATTCCAAAGGCACTCTGCTGCAAGCACATCCATCACCAGTGTGATGTTCCTTTGCTGGCCTTCAAACCCAGGAAAAAAATGGAATATCCATGGGACAGCCAGGATTTTTATGTTAATTTTTAAATCTCCTTGCCACACAACTGTCCATCCTCTTCCTTCCCAGTATCCATATGGGAAGAGAAGGGGAAGTTTGGTCATCTCACATCACAAAACCACCCCAAAGATGAAGGAAAAACCCAATTTTCCTCTCCCTAGAGGAGGTGGAGGAGCTCCCACAAGTGGAGCAGCTCAGCAGAGACCACGTGGGAAACCCTGGCAAAAGTGGAAATATTAATTCTTTCTTCTTCTTTTGGCAGGTGGAACTTTTTTTCCCCAAATTTCCCCATTCCAAAGGCAACTGAACTCCCCCCAATCACTCCTGCAACTGCCCTGGGAGCTGGGCCAAAAATCCCACCAAAACAAAAAACAGGAGCACACACTGAGAAACTGAGATGAAAAAGCAGCCAAAAAAGAAGTGAAATCCAGAGCAAAGTGACATTAAAAAAAAATTCCAAGACATCCAGGAAAAGCTTACTCTGAAATGCAAGGAACAGGAAATTAAACTTTCCACTCAGCTCTGTTTTTGTCTTGCCAGTTCCTAAAGTGTTCATTGTTCACAAAAAATATTAAGGACATCTTCTGAGGAAAAAAATGGAATATTCAACCATTTATTATCTTCATGTTCATGGAACTCAAAGGAAGGTCTCCAGTTGGCTTAAATGGCAACAAATATAAATATTATGCTAAAAACCAAACCAAACATTTTTCCTTCCTGCAGTTTTGCTTACAGAAAGATGATATAGGTCCTGGCAACAAAGCAGAACCCAAAATTATATTCCAGAATAAAAAATATGAGATTAAAATCTCTGTGTGCTGGATAAACCAGCCCAGAAGAGCATAAGCGACCAAAAGGAAGCAAAAACATCCATAAAAAATGCACAAAATTAAATATACACTAAAGGCAGATCAACAGTGGAACTTCAGAAAAAACTTTTTTGACTTTATGCCCCCACCCAGCTCCTAACACACCAAAACTTGGATTACACAAGAGATGCCAATCAGCTTTTCCTGGTTTGTAACACCCCCATCACCTGCTGGCTGCATCCAAAAAAAAATGTGGAATTGGACAGGGAGAGGAAGAATCATCCTGCAAGGCTGCAGTTAATATTAATAATGGAAAAGCAGGAAAGGAGATGTACAGAAGTGGTTCAAGGGTCCAGAAAAAGCAGCTGGTGGTCATTCCTGGCTCTTTTTTCTACCCACACGGCTCAGTTAAATGGAAATAAAGTGATTTTTGTTTGTTTTTCTGCAGGGGGATCATGGCATTGTGTTAGACTAGCTGGACACAAATGATAATTACAGGTAAAAGAGCTCCCCCACATTAATCTTTGGGCAGGGGCTGGGGTGCAGAGAGGAGCCACAGCAACAAAGAGCAGCTGGAAAAGGAGTCAACAATAAACAAGCTGTTATTCTTGAGGGAAAAAAAACTGCTTTACAACGAGCAAATTGTACCAAAAGAATGGGCAGTGCCCAGCAGCACCTCCTTTAATTCTGGAATTCAGCTCTCTCCCATTGAAAGCTGCTCATGAACACACAATAACTGTAATTTAGTCAACCACTAATTAAAATATTGGCCTGGATAAGCACAGAATTTGGCTTAGATGATCTGATAGTAATTCCTGATGTTCAAATCCTCTTATCTCTCTCTACTTATTAGCACCTACAATAAGCAAAGACCCTTTAGGAAAGAGAGATGAAATAAGCCTGAAAAAAGAGCTGTGCTTTGTATAAGCTAAAAATTGCAAGTTTATAGAAAATAACCGTGGCACCAGCACCATTAGGCAGCTTGTTTAAAGGTCACAGGCAGTTTATAGCAGGGCTTAATTGCCTTAAAAAGAAAACACAGCTAAACACTTGCTAAGTGTAACAGGCAATTTGGAAGGGTTTAATTCAGCATTTTACAACAAACGAGAACCTAAGCGCTAACAAGGTATTTGTCACAATTCTTTCTTTCCTGACTTCAGCCAAAGTTTTCCAAGCTGCTTACAGTGAAAGCTGTTTATTCTCTCAGAGGTTCTGCTGAACCTCCACAAGCCTGGAAGTGAGCAGAGATAAAGTGAAAAGTCTCAGTTAGATGGGTTTTGATCAGGGAGGGGAAAAAAATCCTAAAAAATCATGATAGACTCATGGAATCATGGAATGGTTTGGGATGGAAGGGATATTACAGATCACCCAGTGCCCATCCCAGGGTGCTCCCATCCAGCCTGGCCTTGGACAATTCCAGGGATGAGGAACCCACAGCTTCCATGGGCACCCTCACAGGCAAGAATTCCTTCCTCAATTATTAATTATTTTACTGGAAACCCAAATGCTTTCTGGCTGGGAAACCAGTCTGTTCTGAATTTGGACCACGGATATGAAAACATGACACACAAGTGAGAAAGGTTAAAGGGAAACAACGTGGTGGGTCATCATTTGAGATTAAAAAATAAGTCATCTACAAACACAATCTGACAGAAGGGAAAAAGCTGAGCCCTTGGAATAAAAGAGTAAATAAATAAGCAACAACCCAGAAGGTTCCAACTGCCTCACTGGTGAATACAACAATGCTGACATTTAAAAGGAGAATTGATCTGCTGCTTTTACAAGGAACTCGCTTTCACAAGGTACAGGGAAGGAAAATGATTTAAAAACAGCTTAAATAAGTGCAGGCAGATCTAAACAAGCAGGTCTCCAAATTCCATTTGCAGGTGATAAGGATGTGCAGGAGATAAGGACTGAGCCTGCAAACTGCTGTGGAGCAGGGAAATCCTCACAGGGCAGCTTTTGGGACTCAGCAAACAGCCACAAACGCTGATCCCTCTTCCCTGGGAGGCCCTGGAAGAGAATTCCCAGAGCAGCCCCTGCATCCCTGCAATGTCCAAGGCCAGGTTGGGGATGGAGCACCCTGGCACAGAGGGAGTGTCCCAACCACGGCAGGGGTGGGGCAGGAGGGGCTTTGAGTCCCTTCCAACCCAAACCTGGGACCCAGAGTGCTGTGAGAGGCACGAGAACAGCAAGAAACACTCCCAGGTGCCACCCCACTCCTGTGCCACCCAACTCCTGTAATATCCAACTCCTGTGACACCCAATTCATGTGACACCCAACTGCTGCCACCCAATTCCTGTAATATCCAACTCCTGTGTCACCCAACTCCTGTGCCACCCAATTTCTGTAATACCCAACTCCTGTGCCACCCAACTCCTGTAATATCCAACTCCTATGACACCCCACTCCTGTGACACCCAATTTCTGTAATATCCAACTCCTGTGCCACCCAATTCCTGTGCCACCCAATTCCTGTGACACCCAACTCCTGTGCCACCCAACTCCTGTGACACCCAACTCCTGTGACACCCAACTCCTGTGGTGGCAGAAATTTTTACCCACCTCAAACCTCCAAATCACTCCCAGGTTTATTAGCAATAAAATAAGCAAGGAGCTCTTGAATTTAAGGCTGCAAAATCCCCACATTTTTGAGGGACAATGCAGGGAATCCCAGAACGGTTGGAATCACAGAATAAAACCCAAAAGCCTGTGAAGCACCTGGAGCCTCCACTGCTGGCAACACTTAATGAGTAACTGATTAAATCTGCTTTACACTGCATTAGCATCTTTTAATTCCAACCCTGACACGAGTTTTATCAAGGCTGTGTTTTGTCTGTGGATTTGTTGCAATATTTTGGTTGCAAGGTGAATCAGGATGAATCTGAAAAGTGATGGCCTTTGGGGATAGGCCAGCCAAACAATGGGACACGAGGAAAACTTAAGAAATCCAAACACTGGGAATTGTCACAGCACAGGGTGAGGTGGCATCGAGACAAAGCAGTGAACAGGAATTAGTTAAGGTGACCCTGAACTTAAAAAGCAGCCTGGTGATCCTAAAGCAGAGAGTCTTCAGGTGAACTCACGGAAAAGAGGAAAAGCAGAGATCAGTGATGATATTCCTGCCTGCCACTGCCTCCTTCTCCCTAAAATCAGGAAAAGCAGCAAAGGAACCTGGGATGGGAGGATTACTGAGGAGCTGCTGGAGTCAACACCATGGATATCCAGGGGAGGGAAGAAACTGCTCCCAATTTTGTTCAATTTAAAAATGTTGTAAGAATCACCGAACAAAAAGCAAAGAAAGAGCTGTGAATTATAATTATGGTTCCTTTACAGTATTTTGGGAATACTCAGTCCACAGCATGAAAGGATTTGTGAGCAAATGATGCCCAAAAAGGGGGGGACTGACACAGATGACTGGAGCTGAGAGGGGGAGAGGTTTGCAAAATCACTTTGAAAGATTCTGAGCTACACACACACAAAAAGTGCTCAGTTTGCAGGAAAACAGCTCATCCTAGGACAAGCAAACTGATCTGAGGGGGGAAGGAGAGAAAAAAATGTACAAACAAAAGTAAAAGGTTTATTTTGGGCAAACCTGGTCTAAAACACCTTAACACAAAGGACAAACAGTTTTTGATTTTCTGAAGTGCTCCAATGGCAATGACCAAAGACTGTTTTCCCTCTGCAAACTTTTAAATATTTATAAAATTATGTTCCTCACTTGCTGTCCTTTCCTCCAGCTACAGAAATTTAATTCTTTTGCATTTGCCTCAGTCACCCATCAATCATTCTCCTTCCTCCTCCACTCGCTGTAATTCATCAATGTCTTTCTAGCAACAAAGTGCTGGAACCAAAAGTGGTGCTCAAGGAAGAGAGGGCTAAAAACAAGAGGTTTATCCAACTGCTCACTTGGACCTGAACACAAATCCTCCAATTTCTCCACCAGTATGGACAAATGACTTCCCTGAAACGGCAGAATTCTCTCCTGCCACCACAGAATTACCCAAGACTTTTTCCTCTCACTTCTCATTCCCATTTCCATCCCAAATGTTTCAAATGCTTTAGTAAAAACTGAATTTATTACACCTTTCCACCAGCTTTAAAGCTGCATTTTCAAAGTTGTTCAAACAGATTTATCTGGGTTATTTTACAGGGTCCCAGAACCCTTCCACAATTTTTTCACGGTGTTGCTGCAGTGTTTTCCTGGGGATCCAATTCTGTCTTACACCTCAGAGTTTAAAAAAGAACTCCTGGAAAAGCATCCTCTGTATTCCAACCCTGCTCCACCTTCATCACAGCCTGATTTCTTATTAAATGAACTTTCAGCAGCTGAACTGAGGGGTTGTTAGCAGCAGAGCCAAGAGCCCCCAGTGATGCTCTGGAGAAATCCTGAGGAGGAGCTGGGGTCAAGCAGGTGGTCATGCAAATGAGGCAGCTTTAGGGACTAAAACTTCTTGCAGGAGACTGCCCTGATAATGTAAATTACAGCAGGAAAAGAATGAGAGCAACTCGATAACTATGCCCAGGGGGGGAAAAAATAAATAAGGTGTTTCTAAGGGACAGAAATTCCGTGTTCTAATGTGGTTAAAACTAGCCTGAAGTTTATTAAAAAATAATCAAAGCAGTATTTAAGGACAAAAAAGGGGGGAAATACAGAGGAAGGTGAAAAGTGAGCTAAGAATAAAGACCCCCAGTCCTTCTGTATTAAGGATTTACCAGTATTCTGCCAAACTCAACCTGGAAAAACCAAACTCCCTCAGATCCTCCTTGGGTGGGCCCAGACCTTCCAAACCCATGGGTTTGGGGGTCACCAGAACTTATTCCAGGTATACATGGAATTAAATAAAATATACAAATAATATTAAAATAATTAATAAATAAAATGAACAAAACCCAAGGTCTTTCTCACCTCAAGAAATCAGATTTGCCAATCAGTAACAATTAACAGAAACCTCACGTGAAATGAGAGACAACCCTGCAGACATCACTTCTCAAAGGAGAATTTCAAGCAGAGCCAAAATTTAAATTTACCTCAGAAAGCATTTCTACAGAATCCCAAACAAGCCCAGCTCTCTTATTTCCACTGGCTTACATTCCAAAATATAAAATTCTTCCACGGCAGCACCTGAAGCCCAGTGCTGCACTAAGGAATGCAGAAACAAAATGAAAGTGTTTTTATTGATTTTCCTTGTTCCAGCTGAAAGGCAGGCAGTAAATAAAATGCAGCCTGAGAACTGCACTGCTGTTTTTATTTATTTCGTTATTCCAGGCTACTTAAGGTGTAAGAACTCCACTCACTACAAGGCATTTTTAATTGAAAGCCTCTCCTTGTGCCATCCTGAGGAAAGCCACAGGTGGCAGCTGCAGGCAAGTAATAAAAACCAAACCTCTCAGCCATGCCCAGGGATAAAAATTTCATTTCCAAGGAGGTGGTGCCACTCCAAAGGCTTTTCCAGAGGATTAACGTGGAGTGCACAGGAAAGTGAGGAGTGCTGGAGGGTTGGAGGATAAAGAATCTTGGAATGGTTTGGGCTGAAGGATCTGAAAGCTCAGCCAGTGCCACCCCACCCACAGCAGGGACAGCTCCCACCAGCCCAGGGGGCTCCAAGCCCTGTCCAGCCTGGCCTGGGACATCCCAGGGATCCAGGGGCAGCTGCTCAGGAATGAGATGCTCAGGATGGGATGAGTAAGAAGAGGGTAAATATTTTTGCACACAGAGCAAAAACTGCCCTCAGCTCCTGAGAAAACATGTCAGTATTTTAAGGCCCTTCTTTGACTCCTTCCTTGCCCTCACTTGATTTCTCCTCCCTCTCCTTTTCCTGTGCCACCCAGAGCAGCTGGGGCTGCCCTGGATTCCTGGCATGTCCAAGGTTGGACACTGGGAGCTGTCCCTGCCATGGGTGGGGTGGCACTGGCTGAGCTTGAATGTCCCTTCCAACCCAAACCAGCCTGGGGTTCCATGATTCCTGCATTTCCATTTATTAACACCCCTTCCACTTCTGCCCCTGCTGTGTTGTCAAGTCCTGCCTTTAAAGAAACAAACCCACTTTTTTTGTAAAATGCCAAATGTGCAGTGAAAGCAATCAGCTCCAAAAAAAATCCTGCTGCAGCTCAAAAAAAAAAAAAAAAAGTCCTGCTGCTATTCCTCACATCAGAAAGAGCAGGTGATATATATTATTATTTTCCTGACATAAAAAAAACCTGAAGTCTTTAGCATTGGAAAAGAAAGAAAAGTAGGTGTTGGAGCATTCCCTGCCTCTGGAGGAACAAAATCCAGACAGCTTTTTATTTCCTGGGAGAAAGGCACAGGAGAAGGATGTGCCCATGAGGAAACACCAATTCCTCACTCTGTAACTCAAGGATGGGGGAAATTAAGTGTAGAATAATCAAAGGGCTCCATCCTTCTTCTTTGCATTTTCATTCTTCCTTCTTGTCTCACTAATAAAAAAAATTCAGGTGGAAATAGCAATGATCCTCCCTCTTATCCCATGGATAGATTTCTGCAGTTTCAGTCTTTGTTACCTGCCACAAGGGCAAATCCAGCCACAAAACCAAAGTAGCCTACAGAGTTTTTATTTAATTTTATGACATGACCCTGAGTTACTTTATTCAACGATATTTCTTCACTCTTTTCTGCCTTTCAGCTCTTAAATTATAGAAACAAATGACAAATATTACATTTTCCCTACGGGGACCTCATGAGTCACCAGTGGAATCAGAAGAATTAAAGTGACAGCACAGATCTCCACGATCTTGAGCTAATTAATTTATTAATTACTATGTAGAGCATAATCAAGGCACAGCCCAGTGCTGGGGAGACTGGACATGACATTGTTTCCTCCAGGGGTGAATCTCCTGTCCTGGCCACTGCTGCTGCTCCCTGGCTTCTGGTGATGTGAGCACTCCCAGAACATCTCCTCTGGAAGAACCTGGATTCCTCACTCCAGCAGCCAAGCTCAGGCTTGCAGAGAAGGGACACCAACCTGTCCCTGGCCCCTGCTGCCCTCTCTGCTCTTAGGAAGCTCCTCCTGGCTCAGAATTTCCCCTCAAAAGCAGATCACAGAATTGTGGAATTGGTTAGGTTGGAAAAGAGCTCTCAGATCATCCAGCCCAACCATTCCCAGCAGTGCCAAGGCCACCACTGGCTCACATCCCCAATGTCACATGGCTTTAAATCCCTCCAGGGATGGGGACTCCACCACCACCACCCTTTCTATAAAGAAACTTCCCCCAAAATCCAGCCTGCCCCTCCCCTGGTGCAGCCTGGGGCCGTTTCCTCCTCCTGCCCCTGTCCCCAGAGCCTGACCCCCACCCTGGCTGCCCCCTCCTGTCAGGGAGCTGTGCAGAGCCAGGAGGAACCCCCTGAACCCTTTTCTTGTTTTACATGAACCAGAACCCACCCACAAATGGCTGCACGTGCACTCGAGTGCCCCATAAAAGCGAATATTGCTGTCAGTAATTCAGTGTGTGAAAAACCAGCTCCATTTCAGGCAAAGGCACAACCTCACTCTATAAAACAGGCACATAAAGAAATGGAAAATGACTAAAATGCATTCCAGCTCAAACAGGCATTTTATCTGTTCCAGACATTCCCAAATTCTCCAAAGCTTCACGATTCAAAGGATGCTGGAAATGGGCTCTTTTACATCACCCTGTAATGTGCAATTACAGGAGAGCAAACCTGATCCTACTGCCCGTGCTCCTGGAATTATCAAGATGCTGGAGAAACACACAACAGGAACACCTGATGTTTGTGTGTGCTGCTCTGGCTGGATACAGAATCAGAAAGGAAAAAAAAAGCTGTCACTTAAAAAAAATTTTGAACTTCAGACAAATGTAAGCTGTCACAAAGTACCTCTGCATTGTGTTTATCCGACTGGGAAAAGCTGCCAGTCTTTTATTAACAATCCTTGCCTGCATTACTCAGTCACTGCACATTAGACCCAGCAGCTGGAGAGTTTTGAGTGATAATGAAACCTGTAACAAGCCATCCTCGGCCGTCTTTTCCAAACAATAAGGGAATTAAAATTTCAATTTAAATGCAGAGGTTTGAAACACGCTTCAGTGGCAAAATTACTTCAATTAATGTGAGTGGAATACAAAGAGCAGGCTGCAGGGCTGGGCTGCAGCAGGCTGGAATGATGCCTTTGGAGGGACTGCAGCCAGCCAGCACAGGGCTGCAAAGGTCTCATCCTGCCTGGATGGATCACAAGGCTACAGGAGCAGCATTAATCAGGGCTGCAACTGCAGGCTGAGGGCTACAAACTCCTTGTCAGATCACCTGGGGCATTTCCTGAGCCCTGAGCAGCTGTTTACCTTGAGGAGTGAAACCAAAGGACAGGCAGATCTATGGACACCGTGCCTCCCTGACAGATCAGCAATGATTTTACATAATATTCCTATCATATCAAAGGAGCAGGGAATTATCCCACAGCCAGTGAGTGATTACAACATCAGAGCTGTGTTAACACGAGGTGGCAAAAGCCAATGAGCCTGCAGTGAGGTTGGGCCAGGGAAAAGCTCCAAATGCAGGTGAATTACTGTTTCTTTATCCAGGCACATTTGTCTTCCAATGAGAATTGCAAGTGTCAACGAGAGGCTGAAATTGAGTGTTCAATTTCCACTTGAGGTTTCTGTGCATTTCTTGATATATATTCAAAAAAAGCCTATGAACTAACAGCTGCTTTTTATATCATTACTATTTGATTTATTAGAAAATATTTGCTATGCTGAGAACAAAAACCAACCAAACACAGAGCAGCAACAGAAATGCTGCAGAAGTCGATAAATCTGAGAGATTTAATGCTGCTTCTCCCTCATAGCCACAGGCAACTTTACCCAAGCACATATATTTATATACACACAAGTGTTTGTATTTAAAATAAACATACACAAAATATTGCAAACCAGTGAGATCTCAAAAACACATGCTGAAAACCATTTCTAAAGCATAATGGATGAGAAATCTTAAGCAAGGTTATTTTTCTTCTTACACTTCCTGACACAGATTTGGAATAGAAAATAGATTCCTGGTCTGGAATTTTGAAAAGACTTTTTTTAATTCATAAAGGAACCCACAAAAAAAAAAAATTAAAAAACTAAACAAAACCAAACCAAGCAAACTGGTGAAAAAAGCACCAATATTTCAACACATACTGATGGTAATTGTGAGTATCATATTTTGGTACCTACAGTGAACACCCTTAATTTCCACCTCATTTTTCCCATCTGACAATTGACAGTATCAGGTGAACAGCACACTTTGATTGTCCCATTTGTGGAGCTGTCCAAGGCCAGCCTGGACAGGGCCTGGAGCCCCCTGGGATACTGGGAGGGGTCCCTGCCATGGCAGGGGTGGCACTGGAGGGGATTTCAGGTCCCTTCCAACCCAAACCCTCCCTGACTGCAGCAGAGCTGGCCCAGGAGAGCAGGAGGGACAGAGAAACAAAAGGAAAATGATGGCAGAGTGAAACCAGCCATGAGGATGTGACAGCAGCAACAAAACCCAGGTGAGGTTCCCCAGGCCATGGGATGAGAGGGACACCCAGCTGTGGGAAATCCAGCAGAGGGAACAAGGTAAGTTTGACAAAGTCACGTGCATGTTAAAATAAGATAAAGCAAAAAGGAGGAAATTAAAGTTCAGGGTGACAATTTCCAGCTCTTTCTCCTGTTGGGTAATGACTTATTAAAAAGAAATGAAGAGGCACAGCTAAGAGAGACAACAAAGGACAGCAAAGTGGGAAAAACAAAAAAATAAGGCAATGAAAAGGTGGCCTTAAAGGGACTGTGGCAAAGAGGAGGAAGAAATGCAGGGAGCACTTGTGCCTCCCCTTTTTAACCATGGAGTGGTTCAGGATGGAAAGGGCCTCTGGAGAATATCAAATCCACCTCCCTGCCCAAGCAGGGGCACCCAGAGCCATGCCCAGTCTGGATTTGGAAATTTTCCACAGAGGGAGACTCCAAACCCTCTCTGGGTCTACAGAGCTTGAACCTGTTGGTAAAAGTTTAAGAAAGAAGCTGATCCAGGCAGGTGTCTGGAAAATTAATTTTAAAATAAAGCATGAGATGGGAAGAGAAAGGAGATGGGTGAGGAGGGGGAAAGGGGGGAAAAAGGGGAAAAAGGGGGAAAAAAGGGAAAGAAGGAGAAAGGGGAAGGAAATGAGGAGAAAGAGGGGGAAAGAAGGGGAAGGAAGAAGAAAGGGGAAGGAAAGATGGGGACAGAAGGGGACAGAAGGGGAAAGGGGAAGGAAAGGAGGGGAAAGGGGAAAGAAAGGAGGGGAAAGGGGAAGGAAAGAAGGGGAAAGGGGAAGGAAAGAAGGGGAAAAGGGGGCAAGGGCAGTACCAGCATGTCCGTGGCGTTGAGGTAGCGCTTGCTGGCCATGCACTGCTCCAGCTTCTGAGGGACCTGCTTGATGTTCTCAATCTCATCCAGCAGGTTGAGCACGTGCTTGTGCTCGATGCCCTCGATCCACAGCTTGCGCAGCTCGTCCCGCTTGCAGTGCAGCAGCATCTTGCAGGACAGCAGGTTCTCCTTCACCTGCAGCAGCACAGCAAGGGTTAATGACATCTGCTGCAGTAGGAATTCTGAAAATATCCCCATGATTGAGTTCTTGCATGCTGCCTTGGCTGAGGAGAACTTGACAGACCCTGAAAACTGAGCTTCTCTCGTGGTGAAATGTTCTTTAGTACAAGTTTTACACCACTGGTGAAAATGTAACTGAAGCACCACAATGCAATTACACACCAGACCCTGGTAACCACAACCAAGGCCATTTCCCAACAACCAATTCAGTATTTTGGCAAACAGCAAGAAGCCAATTTTGTGTGGAAGCAAATAAGCCACCCCTAATTTTCCTGCTGCAAACATTTTCCATCTGCCTATTAAATCTGGCAGTCTCCTCCTTTCTTCAAGTTTGGTGTTTTCTCTCTGAAACAAGACCAGCTAAGAGTAAAAACATTTTCCCAACAACTTGAGCAATATCAGGTTTTTTTGGAAGATCTAATCAGAACATTTATGAGTTCAAATCAGCATTTCCATTATTTATCAAGCCATTACACACCCTTTAGTGCTGCCATGCAGTTTGGTTCTGAGCCCCATGCCATCTTCCAAGTGGCAAAATCTCCAATTTTTCTCCCTTCAGGCAACACCAAGAGTTTTCCTTCTCCATTCTCTGAACTGACAGCATTCCCTGCTTTCAGATTCTCCCTGGTAAGGTCAGTGTAACCTAGCTTTTCCTGCATAATGCAAATCAACAGTCCATACTAAAATGTGGAAGCAATTAGCAGCACAGCTTCACACATTGCCTTCACACCACTCTTGTTTTGTGATAAGTTATGAATACGTGGGGCCCAACCTTATCTCAGGCTGAACTCTCACTGAATTACACATGAAGACAGACACTCAGAAGGAGCCCTTCAATTTATTTTTAAATAATGAGCCTTTAAAGCACTCCACAAATCCCACTTCAGCTGCACTTTCTCCTACCTTGTTCACCTGAAAGCAGTTAAAAAAATAAAAATGTGTGAAAAACACATCAGTGGACCAAAACTGGACACTGGTAAATAACAACAGCTCCATAAAACAGCCTCTGTCCAGAGGCAGGAGAATTTGGGATTTCAATACTGCACTCCAAAATGTCCTTCTGAAAAGAGGAGCATGGAAAAACCCTCAGCCAACAGGAAAACCCTCATCTAAGAGTGTCTAAAAAGCAGAGGCAAACTAAAACACACAGTGAGACAATCTCCCATCTAATCCCTGTTCAGTACAATAATTGGAAATGTTTCACTGACCTGGCACAGCTCCACCAGTGGACTGCAGCCACACAGAGCCAAATGAGGCCAGCAAAACAATGATGGGATCAGAAGGAATCTCACCAGACATTCCTGCTCCTGTCCTTGCAAGAAAGATCATCAACTCCATGCACATCTGGGAGCAGGGCAAGGAATGAACAAATGAACAGCAGATCTTTAAAAAAAAACTCCCCTGGGGAGCCCAAATTGATTCTGCTTTGTAATTCAGGTAACACCTCTGCAGCTAAACTCAAAACTAAACCTTTCCCACCAGGAATTCCCACAGGAATTGCCCACTAAAGGCAGATCCACAGAAATCTCTGGAATCTCTGTCACTTGGACAATTCCCACCTTGCACAGAGGGGAACACCAAGAGCAAACCTGGCAGTGTAACACAGATTGATGACAAGCCAGATCTGGGGCCTCCTGTGAGATTAGGTCAAACCCACTTCAATACATATTGACCAAAACTAATAAGCAAACTTAAATATCAAAAGGTCCCTCACCCTCAGAGTCATTCTTCTAGGTGGGACCCAAAGGTCACACCACTCTCTGCTTGTGTTGACCTCTGCAAAGCTTTGCACACTCTGTGAAACCAGGCCACTGCCTCCAGTTGATTTCAAATTTAGTGGAATTGATCTCTGCTTTCAGAGTGCTGAGCTTTGTCCATAAATCCTGGAATGAACTCTTACCCTTGGAAAGCAGCAGAACGCTCTCATTTTCTTTGAAAATGTTAAATGAATTTTCAAAGCCAGAAGGGTCAGTATGTAACCCCACAAGGGTAAAAATCTGCTGCTCCTAAAGCACTGCTGGGAAAGGTTTTACGCTGAGACTTCCGCAGAGACGGGAAAAGAAATAAAGTAAGAAAAATGTGGTGCCTGGTTTGTAAAGTTTAGGTACAGCAAACTGCACAGGAAGTGCAAGATGGGAGCCCAAAGAACTCTGCTGCTGCTGCAGGGACACGGCAGCTCCAACAAGTCCCCAGCCACGAGTGCCAGAGTTATTTACTGGCACCATACCCAAGTGTGAGCACTCAAAATGCAGAAAGAGTCAGGGACACAGAGTTCACAGGCATTCACACAACACAGCTGAGCTTGGAAATAGCATCAGAATTCATATCCTGTGAGCAAAAAGCAAGCTGATGAATCACCCAGACTATCCAGGAGGTGGCTGGAGGCCAAGATAGCGAAACATGAAAAGATGAGATGGAAAGGTGTGAGCTCAGCAGCCCTGGAGACTTCAAAAACCTGAGAGCAACATGCCCAGACAATAAATGAACAGGGGCACTGCAAAGCTTTGTGCTTCACATCCACCTCTCAGTTTGACTTTTATCAACTCCTGTTCTCAGTGAGATCCTACAGGAAATGTTGCCAGTAAGACACAGCTTGGGACAAAGGTAGGACTGGATGGTCCTGCAGTGACAGAGTCACTGGTATTCAGCCCAGCTGAGAATCAGAATCATGCCAAGATGTGGAAGGGAACTTAAAAATCATCTTCCACCCTCTGACACAGGCAGGGACACGTCCCACTGTCCCAGGGGCTCCAACCCCAATGTCCAACCTGGCACATCCCAGGGATGCAGGGGCAGCCCCAGCTGCTCTGGCAATTCCAGCCCAGCCAGCAATTCCTGCCCCACATCCCCCCAGCCCTGCCCTCTGGCACTGGCAGCCATTCCCTGGCTCCTGTCCCTCCATCCCCTGGCCCCAGCCCCTCTCCAGCTCTCCTGGAGCCCCTTCAGCCCCTGGAATGTTCTGGAAGCTCTCCCTGTAGCCTTGTCCTCTCCAGGTGAGCACCCCAGCTCTGCCAGCCTGGCTGCAGAGCTGAGGGGCTCCAGCTCTGTGGCCTCCTCTGGACCTGTTCCAACAAGGTTGGACACAATACCCCAGGTGGGAATTCAGCAGGAATTTAGTGATAAAGGCACTTTCCCAACTCAATTTTCATTCCCCTCAGAAGGATGGTGAGAAGCTAAAAAAACAGAGGGAGAAAGAAAAGCTTAAAACAGGGGCTTGGAGCTTCCATCACTGGTGGTTACTGGTAGCAAAACTGCTGGGGTCAATGAAGGATTCAGCCTAAGGCTGTGGGAAAGCTGGGAGAGAAAAATATCACCTGCATTGCCTCTGGGAGTCGAGATGCAAATATTGCCAGAAAGTTCTGTTTCCCCTGTTGTTATTGGTTCCTATTTGCTGCAGTTATTCTAATATTCCTAATCCTCTCCCACTGGAACCCTTTCTTCAAACTCCACCCCTAGCCAACCTTGTACAAGTTACAGTTTCAGCCTGCCCCTTGCCTTTTGTGTACCCCATACTGGGTTGGTTTTCCTCTGTGATTTGGTAATTTGTATCATCAAGATGTAGTCTGGTTTCAGGCCTGATGTTTTGGTTTCCTGATGTTCTTTCCCAGGAAAGTGTGATAAACATGACAGAATATTTTTGTAATAATATCTATGTTATTCATTCCTTCTGGGAGGAAGGATTTCTTTTGAAGTCCCTCTGGTTTGAGCAATGTGGGTGAAGAAGTTTGTCTTTCTTCCACCAGTCACAGTGGTCTGTGGAAAATTGTATATAAGGGGAATGATCCCTAAAAATAAAGTTCATTTTTCATGCAGCCTTTGAGAAAGAAAAATCTGGAGGCATCTGTGTCATGTGTTATCTCTACAGCAACATTGGTTTATCCCTGGCTGGCCACACCCTGTCTCACTGTACCTGACCCCCGATGGTAACACCCCCAGGATGACCCTGGATAAAGGCTTGGGGTTTGGGGTCCTGCTTCCTCTTTTGCACTCCCTTCAGAAGAATAAACTTCCATGCAAAAGTGCCTTCTCTGATCTTTACTTCCAACCTCAGCACAAGGGATCAGGCAGAGAGCCACGTGCTTTCTACCATTCCTAGATTGTTGTCAGCCTGGGCACAGTGACCCCTGGCCACACTGCCAGTGGACAGGGACAGCCGGGCTCCCTCCACACTCTGTGAGCTGCTATTTTGTACCATTAAGGCACCTTTCCTTTTTGGACAACCCAATTGTGCCCATCCCTCATTCTTTTTTGCTGCCAAAAGGGGAATTCCACCCTGAAAATCCTGAGCTGAGGGTACCTGATCAGTGAATCGTGGCAGATCCTGCGCTGTCCCACGAAACCACCAACACAGCACCACCAACCAGGCAAAAAGGAGCTCTGAGGCTGGGGCAGTGTTGGAGCTCAGGACTCCCTTTGGGAGTCCAGAGCTGCTGGGATCCCTGCCAGGGGGCTCAGAGCCCCTGGCACACAGCCCAGAACACCAGTGGGTCCCATTACGAACCATGGAACAAATTGCCACCTTTACATGAGGAGATAAAAGCCACAGCAGTTTGAATAGTGTCATAATGAGTATATCACAGGGTGTAAATGCAGATTTTAGGATTTTTTTGTATAGGGGTTTTTGGGGACTAAATGGAGGGATTTGGACATGTCTAGTCTTTCCTCTTCTCCTCTACCTCCATGTTGGCACTTTTGGATTGGTTTAGAGTAGAAGCTCACTGTCTAACAGAGGTGATGGGTATTGGGGAGTAATTGTAAATATGTCACATGTAGTTTTTAGTATATAAAGATAACACCACCCTGGGGGCAGGCAGAGTGCCTCTGACTGTCCTGCTGAGCAGATCTGGGCTGGGCAGGAAGAAAATTCTATAGACAAGAAATAANTTAGGGGTTTGTTCCAGTGGGGTTGTTGGGTACAGATGGAGGCACTGAGAGAAAATGAAAATTGTCGGTATGGTGGTTGGTTACTGCTGTATTTCACAAAGTAGTTTTGTTAAAACTGTACCTGAAGTCTTGTAATCCACACAAAAACTCTCCAAGCCCCTTTACCTGATACCACCTGTCCTGGAGTCTGCTCCTATTGGTCAGCAGACCCTCCCTTCCCCCTCCCCCTTTTCCAGGAAAACAAAACCACCTGGCCACGTGGCCAGCTCTCTCTTCCTCACCGGGTTTTTCATGGAGCAGGTTCTGAAATAAAGCTACAGAACTGTATCTGGAGAGGGGGAGCGCCTTTTTGATCTTTTATCTTTGTCCTCCTCACATTGTATTCTCCTCTGAGGGACTAGAGCTAGCCCAGCTGGGACCCTCAGAGGGGTAGTAATTGTGGCAGGTTACCCTGCCCATTTTCAAAGCCTTCAGAGTGGATTGTTTTCCCCCTTTTCTATTTGTTATCACGTTGCACAATGTAACTAACATCTTGTAGCCTGGTTTTTCCAGGCCTNCTGAGGGTCATCCTGAGCAAAACAACCCATGAGAGTCCCCCAGAGGGCAGGGCCCAGCTCGAGGTCTCACCTGCTTGATCTTGTTGCGGGAGCTGGTGATGCGCTCGGTGATGCTCTGGTAGGTGCGAATGGCCGTGGTCAGCTCCGTGTAGTGCTGCACGATCAGCTCGTCCAGGGCGCGGTCGCACTTCTCGTACGCCTCCTCCAGCCGCCCCTTCTCATTCTCCCGGTCCTCCACGTCATCGCTGCTCGATAAAGTCCTGGGGGGCACCAAGAGGGAGGAACTTATTATTATTATTATTATTATTATTAGGGGTTTGTTCCAGTGGGGTTGTTGGGTACAGATGGAGGCACTGAGAGAAAATGAAAATTGTCGGTATGGTGGTTGGTTACTGCTGTATTTCACAAAGTAGTTTTGTTAAAACTGTACCTGAAGTCTTGTAATCCACACAAAAACTCTCCAAGCCCCTTTACCTGATACCACCTGTCCTGGAGTCTGCTCCTATTGGGCAGCAGACCCTCCCTTCCCCCTCCCCCTTTTCCAGGAAAACAAAACCACCTGGCCACGTGGCCAGCTCTCTCTTCCTCACCGGGTTTTTCATGGAGCAGGTTCTGAAATAAAGCTACAGAACTGTATCTGGAGAGGGGGAGCGCCTTTTTGATCTTTTATCTTTGTCCTCCTCACATTGTATTCTCCTCTGAGGGACTAGAGCTAGCCCAGCTGGGACCCTCAGAGGGGTAGTAATTGTGGCAGGTTACCCTGCCCATTTTCAAAGCCTTCAGAGTGGATTGTTTTCCCCCTTTTCTATTTGTTATCACGTTGCACAATGTAACTAACATCTTGTAGCCTGGTTTTTCCAGGCCTGCAGTTTCTGAGCTTCCAAAGCTCTGTTTTTTCCTGATGTTTTGGGTTTCTGAAGCTTGTTCTCACAGCCTGAACATAAACATCAGGATTGTTTTTGTAACAACACTCATGTTTTGGAATTCTTTCTGTGGGACAAACTTTCTTTTGAGGTCCCTCTGGTTTGGCCAATGTGGGTGAAGGGGTTGTCTTCTGCCAATCACAGTGGTCTCTGACAAAATGTATTTGTTTCTAATAAAAGGAGTCAGATCCTCTCTCCAAGCTTTTTGGAGAAATTCATGTCATGTTGTGATTCGCCACAGCGACAACACCTGAAATATTTCTTGATAAATTATTTATGAAGAGCTATAAGGAAAAAAATCCTAACTTTAGTCTTGGCAATCAGTGCAACTTGTGCAGTGTTGCAGTTCCTGTGACTTACCTGCCAAAGGAAAGGGATGTCACAGGGACACAGAGAAATCCATCACAAATCTATCCAGGTCTTCCACCAGACACCAGTACAACAAGAAAAGGCCCCATGACTCCATTTCTCCCCCCCTCAATTATTTTAACCTCCAACATCATGTAGTCAGATTCTTTTTTATTTATTTATTAAAATTAAGTCTGAGATTGCAACAAAACTTTGTGAAACTGGACATAGCTCAAAGCTTCTTGATGTCAGTCCAAATTTCTATTCAAGAATCAATGCAATCTTCTCCTCCTCCCTTTGAGAGGGTAAAAATCCCAGAAAGAGCAGCAAGAACCTTTTCCTGATATCCAGCCAGCTCCCCTGACAGCCCCAGGTACCTTTAAGGAACCTGCAAATAACTGAAATAAGGTCCCTCAGGACCTGTCCCTGTCACAGAGAGCAGAGATTGGAGCTGCCCCCCGAGTCTCCCCTCAAAGCAACTTCTCCCAAAGCATAAAATTTATTGCAGCATTCCAAGTTCCATGCTGCATGGCAGCTACAGAAACAGGAATCCTTTCTCGTGGTATTATGTTAATATTCTACTCCCAAACTTTTTTAGTTGTGTCTTAAATCAGCTTTTCACAAAAAAAAAAAAAAATTTAAAAATAATTATATTTTCGCCAAAGCTCTTTAAAAAGGATCTGAAAAGTAAGAACACTAGACAAGGTTGCTCAGGGCCTAGAATATATAATTTTTTTAAAAAATAAATATATATATTTATATATAAATTTTAATGAAAGGCTCCCTGCCCATGGCAGGGGGTTGACCCAGACCATCTTCAAGTCCTTTCCAATCCAAACCATTCCATGACTCTAAAATGAAAATCAGGTGCCAGGCTGGCAGAAAGCCATCCCCTGTTAAGAGCTGTTGCAGATAAATCCATTTTCTTTGTGAAGAACTGCTTATTTCTGCTGGAAGAATGCTCTTCAGCACGGCTCCACTGGACACAAGGAATGTCCTGCTCAGGAATTGACATTCTGTTTGGGTTTGGAGCTGCACAGGATTGCCTGTCCCAGCAGTTAATGAAAACATCCATCCTCTGTGACCTGCAGCTTGGGTCACAGGAGAACCCTGCACGGAGACAGACAAGGCAGCAGCACAACCAAACTGGCCCAGAGCACAGACTAGGAAAGTTTGTAGTTTGACTCAAACGAAATTCAATTTCACAATTCTGGACTTGCCAAAGGATCCATGTGCAGTGCCAGCAGTTGGTTACAAAAGCTGAAGAGCTCTCTCCAAAGCTAAGACTGCATCACTCATGTCAGAGGATGCCACGAGGATTCCACTGCTCCAGCAAATCCCCATCGAACTCAGGCTTTCTGACAAACCCCAGCCCCATTTTTTAAGCAGATTTATATTGTGTTGCCCAGTCTTTTTTTGTCCTTGCATTTGAATTTAGCTTGTCCTGTCTGTAAGAAAAATACATTTTGCTAAAAAGCACCCAAGGTCTGCTGAGTGATGTGAGCAGAGATGGAGAAAGAAATCTCTGTTCTCGAGGCCCCTCGGCCCCAGGGGGTGAAAATTGAGGGGGACTGGTGTCCTGAAATTGGAGACTGTCATTTTTGGAACTGACCAAAGCATCTTTAAAGAAGAAACCCTAGAAACAGTTCTGGTCCATGCACACTGGTGAGAGCACTGCACATGGAAGGGGAGGTCACGTTATGGTGCAAGAAGGACTCCTATCTCTCCTTAATGAACTGAGTACTGACTATCAGAATAGTGGTAATGGACTGAAGAAGAATTATTTGAAAGATAGTAATTTGATTGAGAATTTAAGTCTTGTCTTACTGTGTTGTGCTGAGATTTTAGGTGGGGGGAGGAGGAGTGTTTTTAAAGTTTTCATCCCCTTTTGTGTGTGTTTTCTTTATATATTGTAAGTAATAAAAGTTTTTTCTCCCTTTTGTTCTGAAGTTAGAACCTGCTTTGTTCTGTTTTTGGTCACATCTCACAACAGATACCAGGGACAGTGTATTTTCATAGGGGCACTGGCTTTGTGTCAACGTCAAACCATGACATCTGCCCAGCAAAGCAGAGCTGTTTGTGAAGCCTGAGAGGTGCCAGCAGTTCCTGCTCTCAGAAACCCCAACAGAGGCAGAAGGACAAAGCCAGGAGAGCTGGAAATCAGAAATCCCATCAGATTATTCCTACTGAGAGAACACAATGACCATGCCCAGTTCTGGTCGCCCCTCACCCTTGAAAAGGCAGCTAAAACCAAAAGGAACAAAAGTTTCAGGCTCAGTCAGTTGCCACATTCCAGGATTTCCAGCTGGCTCTGCTGGATGCAGAATAAACACCTCCACTGGGAACATCCTGCTTTTCTTAATTGCTTGGTTCGGGAAAACACTGTAGGAACAATCACCACTAAAAATACCCCACTCATAGTTTGACCAGAAAGTTTGTATTTATTTCAAGTCCTTGAATCTGTTCTGGTTCAAAACATCATGGAATTATTAAGATTGGAAAAGACCCCTAAGATCATGGAGTCCAAGCATGAACCCAGCACTGCCACCACCAAACAATGCTCCCAGGCACCACATCCTGCACCAAAAAGGATAAAAAATTCCACACAACAACAAATTTTCCCCAACAGATTTTTTTCTCAGCCCCCCCACTCAGCTGAATTTGCCTTAAACACCTGTAGATTATTTCCTTACAGACAGAGGAAGAGTTTAAATCAAAACCCAAGGCACAAATGGAAAAAACAACACAGATGTATTTTTTAAATTTTATTTTACTGAAAAACCCAGTAAGTTTTAGAAATGTAAGGTTTTGGGTTTAGGATCTGGTTATTTCCAGAGATAATGAGTCTGGATTAATCACTTGGAATTTGAAACCTTGTACACCTGAATTTCCCATCTAAGTCTCATGGCACAGGAGTCATTTCTTTTTCTTTCACTGCCCAAAAAAAAAAAAAAAAA
>VXBS01000417.1:214729-256875 GCA_013400255.1 Sitta europaea
AAAAAGAAAGAGAAAAGCGAGGAATATTTAATATTCCTGAGATTATACATGCTCCTGCTAACACTGCAGAAAAGTGAGCCAAGGGCATCTCTGCTTATTTTAGTCCTATTAAAATGTGTTGCAAGGAAGAAGAAAAGTCAACAGACTGTTTGTCAAATAGAAAGGATCCAAACTGTTGGGGAAAGGAACCTTGCAGGAAGAACTTTGAAGGGGGAATCACAAAACAGGACAGGATTATGAAACAATGATAAATATACATCAGCATTTCAGAGCTCCCTGAAAAAATATTCCAAACAGAGGACAAACAGAAGGAAAATCAGTTTAGATCCCGAGTAGCAGATGATGAACTCAGTGGGGGTTTCCAAGAGGGATTCCTGATTCACTTGTTGTTTTTTTTTAATTTTTATTTTTTCCAAATGAGAATCCTCCTCCTCCTCTGTAAGATACCTGGAATTTGTACTTGGCAGCTGGATGGCTGCAGATGTCTGTCTCATTAGCAAGAGCTCACCAGGATTACAATAATTCCAACTGCCTGGGAGTCTGCTGAGAGACATTTTTATGTTACGGTGAAACAGAAATTCATTGAGCCAAATCTCATTGACTTCTGATTTTACACAGTTAAAAATACAGATTACACAAAATGTTTCATTCACTGCAGTCACTCCCACAGATGGAAGACAGGACAGAAGAGATGATCAGACACAATCCTGAAATGTTTTTGTCATGGGATGTACAGCACTTTGCTCAGGAGAAAATAAATGAACCTTGTTATTTCCCTGAGGTCACTGAATTTACACTGGAATTAGATTAATAAAAAAACTCCTTTGGGACTATTCATTTTAGTAGAAGTTGATCTGTAGGTCACAAGCATTTTTCATCTCCTATTTCCAGCATCCAACCCAAGGAGCAGAGGGAGGAGATGGAAAGACTTTTCCAGGAGTCCTGATGTCCTTGCCATTGTGCCAACACCCAAAGCCTTCAGCTGCTCTCTCCAACAGCTCACATCAAAGCCAGGAACAGCTCATGTCCAAAGGTAAACACACAGGAAAAAGTACTCACATTTGTATGTTTTTATAGACATCACTGCCAGCTCCAGCACTGCTGCACCTCCCTAAAAAACCAAATGAGCTCCAGGCTCTCCAAGAATCCTCCTGCCTCAGCACCTCAGGGGAAGGGACAAAGTGCCACAACCCAGAAGTTTGAATTTACTCTCACCTCTCCCCTTAGAGCAGCTGCACAGACTGTAGCCATCAAAAGCTAAAGGGTAATTCACTTTCTAGTGAAAAAAAAGGCAAGATTTTTGATTTACATACTTACTATAAATGCTCAACTAAGTACTCAGAAGCTGTTGAAAAACCCACTTGTGGAATTAAAGCTGGTTTTTCCCCCCCAGACTCCAGAATTTTCCTCTGAGGAGCAAAATGAAATGGTTCTCTTCAGTAAAATGCTCAGTTTTGAGAAGACAGGCTGGGAGAGCTGGGGGTGCTCAGCTGGAGAGGAGAAGGCTGCAGGGAGAGCTTCCAGAACATTCCAGGGGCTCCAGGAGGGCTGGAGAGGGGCTGGGGCCAGGGGATGGAGGGACAGGAGCCAGGGAATGGCTGCCAGTGCCAGAGGGCAGGGCTGGGGGGATGTGGGGCAGGAATTGCTGCTGGGCTGGAATTCCCAGAGCAGCTGGGGCTGCCCCTGCATCCCTGGGATGTGCCAGGCTGGACACTGGGCTTGGAGCCCCCTGGGATGGAGGGAGGGGTCCCTGCCCATTCATGGATGGGGTTTAAGGTCCCTTTCAATCCCAGCTGTTCTGTGTCTCTTGCAGGAAGTCACACCACGTCTCATTTTTATAAAGTATGAAATTGTGGTGTGTATTTACCACAGGAATACAGACAGAGCTTCAAAAATGCCATACATCCTGCAGGGATAAAAGAAATTTTTCTCTGCAAACCAATGTAATTTATCTGGTCCCTGCAACATCCGACACCAGCACACTCCACACACTCTGCAGGAAGTTATTTCACACTACAGACAGTGTTGGATCTCCCTTTGTGCTTTGACAAATCAATAGATCTGGCCCAGATGTGCATGTGCCCGATGAACAACTACCACCCAGTCTCATCAGCTGTGTAAAATTACTCCCACACCGTGGTGCATTAATTTGGGGAGGAAAGAAGAAAAAGGCAACTCTCCAGCATTGAAACAACACAAGAGAACAACAGGCAGATGCTGTAAAAGGAGAGAAAAGAAGTTATCATTTCTTCCCAAGCTATACACTTGTGTTACTGAGCTGAGAGAACACGATGTTCACCGAGCCAGCCAGCAGCAGAAGGAAACAAACACCATTGTACCACTCCTCATGTGGCACAAGAGAGAACTCCAGGAGCACAGCAGTGCTGCAGGCATGATCAGCTGCAGAACTCTGAAACCACTCACCCCCCTCTGGAAAAATGCTATTTTCCAGCCTCAAACCAGGATTTAACATCGTGGATCCCACCAGAAAACATACATCACACACGGGGTAATCTTTATTCTGTGCACCACTCCTGCAGCCACAAATGAGGGCAGCTTATCTGCACCAAACTCCTACAAAAACAGCTCTGCTGTGGATGAAATGCACACCAGATTTGTCTGCTCGGTCCCCTGACCAAGAAGCTCAGCACAAACTGAGAATATCCCAGGAAATGCTTTTCCTGGCACCATGGCAGGTCCTGCAGGAAGTCAACAGGGCCAGGGAGCTCAGCTGGTGTTGGCAAACCACAAAGCTTCCAGGGATGGAGGATTCTGTTCACACTGATGTCCACAGCAAATGTAGGAAAAAATGGGTTTCTAAACAAAGCTGGAACCTCCTCCACCTCTATTTCCAAGCCTACTTCCTGTTTGACAGGGAGGATTCAGTGTCAGCACACAGAACCCTGAATGCACCTCAGACTGCAGGAGCAGCTGCATTCCCATGGAATGCTTTGGCTAGGAAGGGATCTCAGAGCCCCTCCAGTGCCACTCCTGCCATAGCAGGGACCCCTCCCTCCATCCCAGGGGGCTCCAATCCTTCCTGGCACATCCCAGGGATGCAGGGGCAGCCCCAGCTGCTCTGGCAATTCTATTCCAGCCCACCCTCCCAGCCAAGAATTTTCTCCTTAAACCTCACCTAAATCCAACCTCCTCCACCCTAAAGCCACATCCCTTTGTCCTATTTTCCCCTCTCTTTTATTCTACAAGGGCCAACAACAAAAACAGCTCAGGTAGAGACAAACCCATGAATTTTGAAGCTCCAAATTCCCACAATCCATCCCCATTTAGGTCTGCAAGGTGCTGAACACCTTTGGAGCACACACAAACTCGGGGCTGTGAACCTGAGTTTGCAGTGCCATCCACACCCCCCTACTTCATCTCAGCCCCTGTCACTTCAGTCCCTTCACAGGAGGATTTTTCCACCAAATCCTGCATTTTGCTGCCCCCCACCCCCTTATATTTTGCATCGTGGCAAAAAATTCAGCTACAGCTTTTAAGATGATGCATTTACAGGCACCAACTTCACAATTACACCTTGAACAGGAATCAGATTTGAGATTCAGCAACAATTTCTGTTTACACAGAGGACTCGTTTTTCCCCACGCAGTTTTTATTTTTCCTGTTTTCTCGTGCAGATGAACAACTCCTTTTGCCAGCCCGCTGTCAGCTTCCTACCTGCCCAATAAAACACCAAGAAAATTAGATTATGTCAATTTTTAAGAGAAAACTGTTAACGTTAATGAATAATAAATGTTCCATTCCTGTAAATTTGCTTTTTCTGATGCCTCCAGCCAGGCTGGGTGGATAACTGCCTGCCTATTTCACCTGCCCTAGGGCCAGCTCTGTTAAGTGTGATTACTGCTAAGCTATGGATGGCAAACTGAGGCTTAATTATCCATTCCTTGACTAGAAAATTTGTTTCACAGGAAGAACATTGCAGGAACAGTATGTGGGCATTATGCTTCTGCGGATTCTTTTTATGAAGCAAAACCGAAGGAACAGATAATGCAAATACAAGTTTTAGGAAATTAATGCTCAGTTAGCACCAGATAATTCTTACAGGGAAGGAGGGTTGAAGACCCTGCTGGTTTTGACCACAACTGTGAGTGTTCAGCATCTTTGTGTTCCTCAAAAAGCCTTTTTTCTTCTGCTCCCCAACATCAGAGCAGACTTATGTAAATATTTGTGGTTAAAGGCAGAAAAGAGAATTACATGATGCACAGGTGCAGCTTGGAAATCCAGGAATAATCCTCTTTTCCTCCTGGATCAAGTTTCTTTGAGCATGCAATTCACTTTTCTTCACTCGGCATCGCTCATTCAAATGAAAACACTCATTAAAGACAGTGGGAAACACCACCAAAAAAACCCCAAAAAAACAAAAGGCAAAATGATCAAATTTAAATATTTCTGATCAGGAAAAAAGAACATTTTAGTGAAGTGCAATTGAACTGAGTGCTGAATCACTGGGGGGGAATCAACCAAAGCTCCAATTTTCCCACAGTAAACTTCCCACCACCTGCTCCAAGGGCTCGGTGCTGGAGCAACACCTCGCTGAGGCTCCCAGTTCCTCACCTGAAAATCCCTTTGAAGCTCCAAGCACACAGTTTGTGGTAGCAACTGCTCAAAGCAGCGTGGCTGAAAGCTACAAAGCTCCAGCTGCATTTCATGTGTGGCCAAGGCAGCACTCACTGATGTGCTGACCTGTTCCTGCAGCAGAAACAGCCAAAATCTGTTTAACAGCAGCAGCCCTGGGCAAAATAATAGAATTTCTGGGATATACAAGAGCCCTTCCTCCCAGAGAAACTGGGTGAGTTTTTCACTGTTTTATGGTTTGGGTTAGAGTTAAAGGATAATTTTTATAAAATTGGGTGAGTTTTTCACTGTTTTATGGTTGGGTTAGAGTTAAAGGATACTCCTACTATTCAGAAATCTGCAGATAACAAATGCTGGGGAAGGTACTACAGAAGTATTGTTAAAACTCTGCTGAATGTGTTTCACAATTTATCACACTAAGGCTGGAAAAGACCCATAAATCCATAAAGTCAAACTGCTCCTCCAGCACTGCCAGGGCCCCCACTGACCCACAGCACCCAGGGCCACAGCCACAGGGCTTTTTTTACCCCTCCACTGCCCTGGGCAACCCTCCACAGGAGGGATTTTTCCTGTTAGCAAAATCTAAAATCTCCTCTCCTCCTATCCCTGTTCCAGAGCCCAACTTCCCCCTCCTCTCAGCAGTTGTGCAGAGCCCCCAGGGCCCCCCTGAGCCCCCTTTGCTCCAGGCTGAGCTCCTGCCCAGCTCCCTCAGCCTCTCCTGGTTCTCCAGACCCTTTCCCAGCTCTGTTCCCTTCCCTGGATCTGTTCCAGCCCCTCCAGGTCCTTCCTGAGTTGAGTTGCTCAGAACTGACCCCAAAATTCCAGGTGCTCCCTCAGCAGTGCCCAGCACAGGGGGATTCATATTATATGCATCACATAATTACCATACATGCTTGCACCAGTCCAGGTAATAAAATAAACAGTACAGCATTAAAACAATCAAAAACACCCCTCAGGAAAGAAAATTAAAAGGATTATTGTGTCTTGTTATTCTCTGTGTTACACCACACCAAGGACCTAAAAAACAAACCAGAGTACAAGGTACAGAAAAGAAAAGTACAGCCTTAGCCAAAAGACAATTGTGAACAACAAAGGATTTGTGGAGTTAAACAAAGAAAGCAGTTGCCAGAAGCAACAAATAACAATTTAAGCAGAGCATTGTGGATGTCTAGAAAGCTCAGTCTCCTCTCTGCAGGAATCAGCCAGGATGTGCCAAGGAAACCTCAGTATTAAAAAGTAGGAGTTAACAAAAGCAGAGTGAAAAGGAACCGATTAGAATGCGGTCATTCTCTTCAGGCCGCTCTCGCTGATGGCCGTGGGCACGCAGCAATTGCAGCATTTGCTTTCTCCTTTGGGTCTGAACCCCGGTGATTGTTGGAGCACCTGTGGTGCTCTGACACCCGAAGCTGTGGAGTTTTAATGGGTCTGGGTCCTCAAAGAGACGAGAGCAGTGGTTGGTTGCTGTGAAGTTGTTTATTCTGTGAGTCCATCACTCTCCAGGGCAGGAGTTCAGAGGAGCAGAGGCCGTGCTAAAGCTTTGGGCATAAAGGCCCCAGCAGCAACAGCAGCTCCTGCACTTCTCTCTTCTTCTTGTTCTTCTCCTCCTCTTCTCCTAGGTCCTCCATCTTCTGTCTTTTTCTTGTGTGTGTGTGTGTCTGAATATGTATGGCTGGTAATACAGGGTATTTTTATTCATAAATCATCCACTCAGCTAAAAACACGATTCTAAAACGTTCTTTCTACACCTATTAGAGTTTGATTCTAAAGAACAAAAGCAGTGTCAGTTCTTACACATAATTTATGCATATAGTTCTGTCTATTCACATAAACGGTTCCAGTTGTTCTATCAAGCAATGTTCTACTATGTTTTTGTTATGTCTACAGCTAAGTTACTGAACTTTAAACAAGGTTTTAGGGCTTTTCACTCTCTTAAGGCACTTAAAATACATTCTTACTTAAAACTAAAACTTACACTTCTATTTTATGTCTGTGTGGCTTAATATATTTTAATTTCTCTAAAGGCTTTAATTCAATTTCTGCATTCTTGTCTCCCTCTGAGGGTCTCAGAGAGGCTTTTATTTCTTGCCCTCTAACAAGGGGCCAAGCACAGAGTAAGTGCCTGAGCTGAGAGCTGGGACCCCAGGCTGCTCTTCAAAAATTCTGTTTATTGCATGGAAGAAGTCACAGCAATTTTGGGTGGTGGGTTAAAGCCAGGCCTAAAATCTGCCAGCTCCAGCCTAAGGTATGCCTGAGGCCACCTCTGCTCTGCTTACAGGGCAGGAGATATTTTATTAGAGAGCAGATATTGTTCTTGGCTGAATATCTTCATGCACCCCAACCAATCAGCACCACCCCCAATCCTTCCCCATCCCCTCCAGCCCATCCTGACTCCTGATATCCCCAGATTATGGCAGGGACTGACCAGCCACAGGAGTTAGCATGTTATACCTTAAGCTTAAAACTTGTTTTTCTGTAGTGGGAAATTCTTCTTGGTAAAAACATGTTTTCTGTTTGCCTGTGCTTTTTGAGATCTATCTTTACTCGGTAAAAACACACTTGTGTAGTCAACTAAGTTTGTAGTCAACTCATCCTTTGCTCTGAGCCACAAAATCTCTTTCCAGCTCATCCCAACCTTTGTCCAGTGACCTCCAGCTCAGCAATCTTTATTTTCACACATCTTTTGTTCTTCTATACCAAAACTCGCTTTCATTTCTAGAGACCCTTCTGCTGAACAGTCACATTTGTGAAACTCCCCGAAGTTTCCCGCTGCCCAGCGCCGGGAGCGGCGGCTCCGCCCGCAGGAGCGCGGGGAGCCCGGGCAGAGCGAGAGGAGAGCTTGGCATGGGAAGGAGAGGAACCGAAATAACCCCAAGGAGAACACTCAGCTCCCACAGCTCACTGCCCAGAGCTCCTCAGGCACCGCCAGGCCCAAAACGATTGCAGCAGCGAGGGAGTTGAAGTGCAGGATGTTGGGAGGATCCAGTGTTGACTTGGCCGAGGTGTGGAAGATGCGTTATCTGCAAGCGATAACCCACGGCAAATGCACTCATTTGTTGCTGCCTCCCCCTCTGGAAGCTGGAAACAGCTGACGGTGCCTCTGACACTGATGGTTTCTAGGAATGGGCCTTGGAGTGAAAATGCCCAAGCACCATCTGAGAGCCAAGACACATTTGGAACACGTGCACCTCACCAGTATTGAAGTCCCTGAGTTAATCGGAATAAAACGCTGTCCTGGGTTCATGCTGAATTGTATCCCCATTCGTGTGGTCAGCTCAGAAATGAGTTTTGCACGGTTAAAACTGGATGTGGGAGTGAAAGGGGAGAGCAGGAGCAGTGGAATGTCTGCGGTGGTTGTTTTCAAAACAAGGAATTTTTAGCTTCCCTTCACAAACAGTCTGTGCTGTCTGCAGTGCAGAATGCGAGAGCCCTCCTGTACTTCTTATTAGTTTTTAGCTAACTGAAGCAAAGAAATTGTCCAGATTGGAGTTTGTTTCTTAAAGCTATTCAAACCTACTCTAGCCTAAAAACCCAGAAAAGCATCAGGAGCTCACACCCGTGACCCACCAGGCCACCACACTTCCCAATACCAAAAACACCAACAACAAACTAAGTAAACCAAACTAAAAAACCCAATTCAAAAATTTCTTCCCAAATTTGCCCTAAACCAAAAGAAATGCCTAAGTGAGGACAAGAAAATCTGCTCCTGTCTGAAATTCAGGGGTTTATTCACATTTTCCCCTGCTTCCAACCTTATTTTTATGGGTATAAGAACATCCTCTCTGGGGAAAGGAGCCTGTCCAGAGCAGTTCAGCAAAAATTCTTCCTCCTGACTGCTCTTACACCCCAGGAGACATCACAAGCAGCTCCATTTCAAAAGACCACACTGGAAATGTTTTATAAAGCTCCCAGGGACAAGAACAACTCGACTTCAACCCACTGTGTCTCCACTGAGCTACAAATTTCCTCAGGTTCATTAAACTAAATGGACTTATTTGAATTTTATAATTGAAAACTGTTGTCTTAAAGACAAGTCCCAGATGGGGTGATCTACAGCTTCCAGCACTGTTTAACCTCAAAGTGTGTAATCTGATAATTCATGTTTTGAAACCTCTCCAGAGGCTCATGGAAGCCACTGTAAAAGTTGGGTCCTTATAAAACAAAGCCAGACAGAAGGAAAAGAAAAATACAGCTCCAAAAGGTATTTAACAATTTAACTTGGCAGCAACACATTGAATGTTTTCTAATTATTTTCATAGGTTAATGGATTGTTCCTGTGAAAATCTGGATTTCAGGAAATGAATTAAAGCGTTCAGGAAAGAGATTTCTTCACAGAGACCATGAGGTGCTGCAAAGCAGGCAGGCAAAAATTGTAGTGTCCAAGTCAATGGGCACAGGAAATGGGGAATTCTGAGAACTGATTGAACAATTATAAATAATAAATTGAAAAAGAAGTGCAATCCTGAGGCCAGCAGGCTCCCCCCTCGCCAAGGGAACACAAGGAACTCGGCCTGCAGGGAACTCCCTCTCCCTTGTGCAAGGAAATCACTCACTACAAAAACAGCAGCACCAAGCCTGCTCACAATCCTGTTAAGCACCCAGAGCAAACAGAGCATTTTAAAACATTTTCCTCCTCTGCTTACATCCATTAATCTTTCATGCTGTTTACACAGTTGGTTAGAGCATTTTCAACAGAAGCTGGTGATCTTTTTATCATTGAGGACTTGCAGATGGGTACAGGAGAGATGCAGCAAAAAGCCTGAGTAGCCTCCAGCCATCTAAATAAACACCAGCAGGGAATTCTTTATTTTGCTAAATTAACCAACCTTTAATCAAATATCCTTGCACCAATACAAATGATGCCAGGGGAGTGAGTGATCAGCTGGTTTTTAAAACAAAGACTGGACTGCAGTGGCTTCAGCAGAATTGCCCTCCTGCCCCTGGCTCCAGCAGCAGCACAGGAAGGGTTTCAGTCCCACAGGCAGGAAAAGCCCAGGGTTTCCCCAGGAAAACCTGCACGTTTGGCAGGCAGGAGCTGGGCTGGAGGCAGCAGAGAGCCCCAGCTCCAGAGTTTCACCCTGGGCACAAGCAGAGGCACTCAGCTCCCCTCCACTGTGTCATCCCTGTCAGGATTGTCTCCATGCCCAGGAAACCACAGGGAGAACTCTTGTTTTAGCAATTAATTTTAGAGCCAGAAATTAAATCAGCCACTCAGATAACACATTCCCAGGAGAAAGTCAAAGCCCTAAGGATCAGTAGTTCCAGCTGGACAATGCTCCTCAGACCTGTCACCTGGAAAACTAAAGCATAAAGAGAATTTTGGGAGCTGTAGTCTGGTTTTCAGGCCTGAAGTTTCTGGGTTTCAAAAGCTCTAGTTTTCTGATGTTTGAGTTTTCTGAAACCTATTCCCAAAGAGAGAACATAAACACCAAGAAATTGTTTTTGTAACAGTAACAGTATTCATGGTGTAAATTCTTTCTGAGAGGAAAGATCTCTCTTGATGTCCCTCTAGACTAATGTGAATAAAGAAGTTTGTCTTCCTTTCACCGATCACAGTACTCTGTATAAAATTATTTATAAGGGGAAACATCCCCAAAAATGAATCCATTCTTCACACAACCTTTAAAAGAAAAGATCACCAAAGTCTGTGTGGTGTGTCGTCCCCCACAGCCCAGGCTGCACTGTGAACCCAGCAGGATGCCTGGGGAATTCCACTGGCCACCTGAAGGTCCCAAAAGTGCCCCAGAACCAGGAGCTGGTGAAGGCAACACCTCTGAAAGGGTTAAAAGCACAATCACTTCCTAACACACCCCAGTATTTCCACTTCCTAGTTTTGCCAGGGTGGGTTGAACTCCAGCTCTGCACTGGCTGAAGCTAAAATAAGAGCTGAAAAATAAAGTACTTTGAGCTTTTAGCTGTGTATTCACATGTGCTCCTTTACCCATTTTTAAATGCAACCAAGGGGCTGTATCAAGCTACAGCCCAACACCTGCAAAATACCTAAACATTTTATACAAGTGCCTGGAGATCATTTCAAGGAAATTTATAGTTTACAACCACACTCTGCCATATACAATTTATTTTCAGGGAATTTCTGAAGTACTTTGCTTGTAGAAGAACTGCTACCTTTATAACACTGGAAAACACCATTTGCAATAAAAGTGGTTTTAAGAGACCATTAGAGATCAGAATAAATCGAGTTTATTCCTTGTAGCAGCTATTTCTCAAATGCAATCATGAGGGCAACAGCTCCACATTCCTCACTCTCTGTCACAAACTGGGATCTCAGCTCCATTTTAGACAAAAAGAGAAGACCAAATGCCAGCTCATTAGCAAAAATCCATTCAGTAAGTTCACTTATAATGAAAATAATGGCCACAAGCATTAAGAAAAAGAATCCCACTTGTGAAAAATAAAGTATGTTCCAGGGTTTTTGCCTGCAATCTCAACTTCTGCAGAGATCTGTGGTTGCAATTGCTTCTGTGAAAGCTCAGCACAAAAATTTCACTGAGGTCTTATGGAGTCACTGCTAAAGTTTGTTTTCCCCCAATTAAAGAAGCTATTAAAGGCCAGTTTTAAAAAATAGCAACCTTTAATTGGGAAGAAAAACGCCCAACAATAAATAAAAAGCAGACACATTCACCAATTAAAAATGTGACAAGATCTCTCTTTCTCTGAAAAAAAAAAATACATTTGCTAAATGCCAGGTTGCTTGTTTCAGAATACAAAAGCTGCTTCAACCAGCTACCAACAAAACAAAAGGTTAAGAAAAATCAATATACAAACACATGTTTGTCCTCTGAGTGATAAAAGAAAACACTCCCCAAGTTGTCCTCCAGCAGGTGAGCCAAATTTGCTCTGTTATCTGCATGGTTTTTAAAGACACTGCAAAAACTCCTGGGATCAGCAGATTTCTCCAACAGAAGCCTCTGATCTCCTGTGACAGCACCCTGACCTTACAAAGTCCCTTTTATTTAAGGAACTCGAGGGATCTTTCTCCTCCAGGAAGGAAGGAGCAGGTTTTGGAGGGGGGGTGTTGAGGAACGAGCCCAAGTGCAGCAGCACAGGATGGAAGCTGGAAAGTCCCAACATCCAACAGCCACCCTGGAAATCACAATCCCAGGAGCTGTTTCCTTCCACCAAATAATGCTCATTTCTTCTCAGCACTCTGAGGACAAGAACAAATTGAAGATACACCCAGTTGGCACAGGGAAAAGAAGGAAAGCTCCCTGGAGCTGCAGCAAAAGTGGGAATTTAAGGGCAGACTATGCAAACACTCATTAAGCTTTCCAGACTCTTCACTTCCAAAAGATTTATTGTTGTGGACAATCCCTTTATCTCTCCTTTGGGAGAAACAAGAGGGGAAGTGGCCAAGAACTCTGTGACTGCTGGGGGGGAATTACACCTTCCTAAATTTGGGAATTCCCTGGGAGCTCCCAACTTTTGGGATGGCTCAGTCCTGTCCTGGGACAACTGCACATCCCTCACTCCTGACAGAGCTCATGGAACATTCTCCCAAATTAACCCATCCTTGGGAACATTCTCCCAAATTAACCATTCCTAAATTTGGGAATTCCCTGGGAGCTCCCAACTTTTGGGATGGCTCAGTCCTGTCCTGGGACAACTGCACATCCCTCACTCCTGACAGAGCTCATGGAACATTCTCCCAAATTAACCCATCCTTGGGGCTGCCTTTAGTCTCTAATCTTGGCAACAACCAGAAAACCAAGGTGAATTCCATGAGTGCACAGATCCTCCCACAGGAAACCAGAGAACAAATGTGTCCCCTGTCACAACAGGAAAAAGTGACACTTCCCAGGGACACAAAGGAATCACAAGTGGGCCTCCCTTTCCTGGTGGGTTTTCCTTCATCTCAGAGCTTTCTGTATTCAGAGCTGCTGAAAAGCAGCACCACAGAAAGCAGGGATAATTTAAAATTCCCAAAGCAGAGCCCCAGACTCTAAAATTCCATTTCTGACTGGATTTCAGTGCTGCTATGAAAGTTAAACTTTGTCACTGATCTCACCCCAAACACTCTCCCTGGAAGTAACACTTTCTCCTGGGAAGTCCAGTCACAAAACTACAAGACTCCCTAAATCTGGGATCCCAGAAAAGTGAATTATCCAGTCTCTTGTGAGAGCTGCTGAGTTCAAGTAAATACCAGAAATTATCCCTTCATTAATAAAATAATTTCTATTACAGAAAGCCTTTCAGCTTCACACTTCAAAGCATTTCATGGACAATAAGAGATTTTACAGACCTAAACAACATTTGTTTTTTGGAAAACACCCCTGTCTTTGCTACAACCAAGTAAACATCAATACTTGAAAAAGCTCCTCTGCTCTGGTTTTGTTTGTTTAAAGCAGAAAAACGCAGTCAAAGTTCTGCTGTTTTTCATCCACCGTTCCTTTTATGGACCTTTCACACAGCAACAAGGGAGAAATAAACAGCCTAAATAAACAGGGACAGCCAGTGGAAAACCACAGGGATTGGCAGAAGCCTCTATTATGCATAAATGTGTTGGAGATAAAGCCATCAACAAAAGGAAACTCAGTCACATTTCAAACCAGCAGCTCGCTGTTAAGACTTGTAATATTTTTCTGAAGCTGAGTAAAATTACATTTAAGCCACGCAGGTTTAAATTTGTCTGCAGTGGGATTTCATGACCACACAAAGCACTAAAAAATTCACCTGTTGCTTGGCAAGTTCATCCTCGCCTGAATCCTACACAAAAACACACCCAGAAAAGGGATTTAAATTCCTTTTCACACCATTTGCTTTCTGCACTTGGCTAAACCTGGTAAACATCAATATTATCACCACAACCCTTTTTCCTTCCTCTGCAATCAGTTCTACCCTCAGGTTTTCATGGTCTGGCTCAACCTGACATGTCAAGCTCTGCAGAGAATCTCCACATCCAAACCCAAGGTCTAATTAAATTCTGGAAGTTTGGTTATCAGGCTGTTCTGCTGAATAACTTTAATTTCATCAAGTCAATAACTCACTGTTGTTTCTAAACACTGGGCCTAAACTAGCCAAGGTGTCAGTGCCTGGAAGCCAAAGATTATGAGACAAACATTTTTTATTTGGAGAACAGAGCACTGTGAGCTCACTGTCCTGTTCTTAAACAAATTTAATAAGCCTGGATTTATTAAAATAGAGGAACAAAAGGAAGACCTTAAAATACTCTTGGAAATGACAGGAAACATGGGAAAAAGATGATTACCACAGGAAATGCTGCATCAGTGCATGTTTATTATTCTTCCACAGACAGTGGCACCAGCATTTTTTTACAGAACCATCTCCCTCAAATTCTGCAAGATTTTAAAAGCCAGAGTGATGAAAAATAACAGAATTTTGTCCTAAACATCATCATTCACAGAGGATATTTAAATCATAACATGAACTAGTGCCACAGTAACTTCTCCAAAGTAACAGAAGGACTCCAGTTTGTCTCCAAGACCTTGGAGTAGCATCCAAAGTCTGAGAGCTCATTACAGGGGACAGCATCCTGTAATGGATGTGTGTGTGAACACTCAAAACGTGCAAGAACATTTAAAACCTTCAGTGGGGGCAATCAGCTGCCAATCCACTGGTTTTAAACAGAACAGGAAAGATTTACAAGCAGCTAAAGAAAGTACTGGAGGGGAAACAGTGAATTCATACCCAAATCTGTCACAGAACCATCCTGCAGCAGAGCCAAGCTCAGGAAGATGGGCAGACAAAAATCAATGTCTAAAAGTGACTGGACACAACTCTTTATTTTCTATCCCAACAAGACAGACCTGAAAGCAGCAGCACTTTGCCCACTCTGGCATTCCCACACAGATTGGAGGTTGCCCACTGGATTTCCTGCTCCTCCAAATCTCCAGCCATATGAATTTTACTCAGTGTCTCTGTGTTTGAGGGTGGGGGTCACTTTTGGACTCCTCAGCAAAAACAGGGAAGTGCCTTGGCCTTTGTGAATGGCACTAAGCTGGTACTACCTGCAGGGTTTATTCACAGCCAGCTTGGAAAAGAGCTCCAAGACCACTGAGTCCACCCTGTGCCAGATCCCCACCCTGTCACCCACACAGAGCACTGAGTGCCACGTCCAGGCTTGTCAAGGCCTCCAGGGATGGGGACTCCACCACTGCCCCTGGAGTGATGGAGTCCCTGCAGTGCTTGAAGACCCTTCTTGTTTAGAAATTCCTCCTAAAATCCACCCTGAGGCCATTCCCTCTCCTCCTGTGCCTGTTCCCAGAGCCTGACCTGAGCTGTGCCCTCCTCTCAGCAGTTGTGCAGAGCCCCCAGGGCCCCCCTGAGCCCCCTCTGCTCCAGGCTGAGCCCCTGCCCAGCTCCCTCAGCCTCTCCTGGGGCTCCAGCCCCTGCCCAGCTCCATTCCCTGGACACACTCCAGGTCCTTCGTGAGCTGAGGAGCCCAGAACCCGAGGTACAGCCTCACCAGTGCCCAGTACAGGGGAAAACAACTTCCCCTTTGCTGTGACCACACCATTTTTTGACACAGACCAGGTGCCACTGTCCTTGCCCACCTGGGCTCATGCTCAGCCGCTGTCAAGCCGCACCCCCAGGTCCTGTTCTGCTGCACAAACTCCCAGGCCCTCTGCCCCAGCCTGGAGCAGTGCTGCAGATTTTGGTGGCCAAAACACAGGAGGCAGCACTCGGCCTTGGTGACGCTCACCCCGTCGGTCTCGGCCCTCACGCCAGCCTCTCCAGCTCCCTCTGACCCCGGGATGAAGCAAGCTCTGGGAGCAGGAGGAAATGAGGCGGGCAGGGCGGCAGGACAGCGGCACAGCCCTCAGCACAAGGTTTTCTCCAGCACTGCAGCCTCCCCAGCGCTCCAGGGCCCGCAGGGACCCAAGCCTATGCTCAGCCAATGCTCAGGTGGGACCCCAGACCCGCGAGGCCCGAGCCGGGCAGGCCTCCCCAGCACAGCAGGGCCCGCCCCTGGCCCTGGGTCACCCTCAGAGGCCCGGAGGATGCGGAGCGGGGCCGCCCCTACCTGATAACGGAGATGAGCAGCCCCGAGGGGTCCTTGCTCCTGCCCACCGTGCCGCGGTACCTCCCAATCGTGTCGCCCGCCGCCATCTTGCGCCCCCTCAAACACGGCGCAGACACGCGTCCTGGCGCGCCGCAGCCAATCAGAGGCGAGGAGGGCGGGCTGCCACCCAATAGGAGGCGAGGAGGGCGGGGCACGCGGAATCAAGGTGAGGCGCCGCGCCGCGGAGCTTTCTGGGAGTTGTAGTTTTTATAGCAGAGTCCCACGCAAACCTTGGACAGGTGGATAAAAATCACTAAAAAGATAAAAAAATATCGATCTGACAAGATCCCAAAAGCCGTCATTCACTCTGGGTGCGGCAGGAAACGGGGTGAGGGTATGTGGGACCAAAGCATCCCTCAGAGCCCTCACGGAGCAGGCTTGGTTGAACAGTGAGGGATTTAAACGTTTGTGGAGTTAAAAACGGGTAAAGTGCGTGAAGTACTTAAATTAACGTGTTCGACGAATTAGTAATGCGAAATACTCACAGCGTGTCACAGCCTGAACGAGTCTGCTCACAAATACACCCACAAGAGTTACTGACACTTCCCTTAATTTAATGTCTTCAAGGTGCAATGTTATTAAGAATAATTGTCCCCAGTTTTCTGGGGGAAGGCAGTGAGACCAAAGACGAGCCAGCCCAGGTGATCCTTGACGTGAGCTCTGAAAACAAACCTGAACTTTTGGCACAGGAATTGTGGTTTTGGAACTGAGGCCTTCTGGAGGCTGACCTGGAACAGAGACGGAGCAAAAGGATAAAGTAGGGATTTATTAAAAGGGATTTATTAAAAGGCCTAAATGGGCACTTCTGGACACCACAAAGAGCCCGGCTGGGCCACACCCAAGATGAACCCAAAATGGACAACCAACCATGAGGTCTCCCACTTCTATAAGCTCCGGTCCATTAGCATGTTGGAGTTAATTATCTAATTATAGCTTCAGGTTATGAAGCTACATCCTCTTTGTTTTTTCTTCTCACTTCACTGCTGGTTTTGTTCTTGGGCCTGAAAGTTCCATTGGTTGTCCTTGGTCCCACGCTGGAAAAGGAATTATTTTGTGCACCCACTCTGCAAAGAGAGCTTATTTGCACTTAATATGAAATTTAAACTACCCACGAAAACAGCACAGAATCTTAAAACATAAAAAGCTAAAACTTAAGGCATCAGAGCAGATGGAGGACTGGAATCTGTTTACAAGCTCAGACACCCAGCGCTCCCTGTGGGGGTCTCTTCCAAGGCAGGATATTCCATGTTCCTATAATGGTGTGATTCCCTGATACTGAACACCAACCTCCTCACAAACCATCCTTGCATCACCACAGACACACCCCAGCCCTTGCCACAGCATCACTTTTGGAAAAAGGAAAAGTGGATGTCACCCTGGCGAGGGCTGGAAATCCAAAGTTTGTTTTTCACCAAACCAACATCTCCAAGTGTTGCCTCACTTTCCCCATGTCTAGGTGAGGGATAAAAACACTTTTCCAGTCACATCCTTTGAGAGCTTGTGATAAAAAACACCATAGAAACCTCGGAATTCCTTAGGAAAAGCAGGAACAACCAGCATTTGCATCACTTAGAGCATCTAGTTCATTCCATCATGTCAAACACACTGCTCTTCCAGAAGTGTTTTTTTTCTGCCCCCAAACTGCACCTTAACGATTTAATTGCACGGAAATTGCTGAAATCTGTAGGTGAGTCAAAAGTAGCCATTTATAGAGCTGTACTTGAAACACGAGGTAATTGGAAGCGTGATAATTCCTTATTTACAAGGGGAAGAATTCCACCGTTGCTGTTGTGGAAAAGCCTCTATTTATTACAAGCAACAGCTGTATCTATGATCATTAGCAGAAGGGTAGAGCAAGAGCATGGGCACTTTAATTCTGAAATAAAAGATACTTTATTCCTGAATAAGCAATATGTTTTCAGAACAGAATAATTACCGCAAAATAAAGCGATTTTAATCTGCAGGTAGGGTGTGCACTTCAGCGTGTTCCCTTGTAGCTGTTCTGCTGAATTTCCCCTGTACAAGCGAGCTCTCAGCTCCACAAATTTCCTATTCAGCTGTGCCAGAACAAAAATCTCATTTTCCCTCTTTTTCTGAGCAGGTTTGCCGATGCCTTTGCCCAAGGACGGTGATTTGAATGGCGAGAGGTTTGTGCTGCGGCTGGAGGGAGTTTTCCCTCAAGCTGCCCACTTGCCAATATTGTTTTTGTTAATTGGCAATTCCCATCGACTGCTCTGGGCCAGCACAGCCTGGAGCCTGCGGTGGAGGTAAAATCGATGGGTGCCACCTTTTCATTGCTGACAGCTCCAATAATCACCTCATTGAGGAGGAACTTCATCAGGACAAACAGCAGCAGATCTCCCCCAGACCTGTGACCTGGCTGGCTTTCAATCCTGGGCTCTAATTGCTAAATCACTGCCCGCTTTCATTGACCAGCCCCTTTCCCTTCATTCCTCACCCAAGCAAAGCCACAGGTGGGAATTTATCTTTTCTTTAAATGAAAGGGGAGAAATCCACAGAGGCCTGGCTGATACAGCACGTGAACGCCGAGATCTCTCTTGATTATTAATTATATGATACAATGAGGCTGAAGGGTCACGAGAACATCATTTTTCCTTACACAGTTTACAAAAAAGGGTCTCGATCTGAAAGCTGATGGAAGGGAAAACAGGTGAAGGAATGATTTTTTCTTTCTCATATTCCTTTCACATAGTATTTTAGTACTCTGAGGTGTAGCTGGTAAAATGGGTGGTTCCTAGATTACTCAAACCAAAGAAAGTCCAAACTGACTGACAAAATGTTCATGATGATGAATGAATCCTTGTCAGAACTTGTCAAGAGAGATCAGCTTGGCTCAGTAGAGGGTGCCCCCATTCCGAAAGGACTGGGAATCCCAGATGCTTTCCCTCCTCCCCATCCATCCTCCCTTCAATAATAAAAGCTTGTACTGAGCTATTCCTCATCACCCGGGCCAGTGTCCCATGGGAACACCACAATGTGCAGAGTTCTGCCAAAGAGAATTCTGAAGAGGCACAGGCAGAGCAGTTCTTTGGGAAATGTTGTTTATTCCCTTGGGAAGTGTTTTACAAACTCCACTGGCCAGAGTTCCCTTCCCCACTGACTTGTGTGACACTAAGGGATTGCTTCACTCCTTTCCTCAGGTAATTTCACCTGCAATCCCTTCCCACAGTTTATCCCCTGATATTTTCTGAGTGTTTCCTGGGAATTCCTAAACCTGAGAGATTTAGGGCTGATGTATGCACAGGGTCTCTCAACCACAGCTTTAACATTTTTTTAAAAATACCCCAAGTACTTCGTTATTTCCTTTCAAACATTAGTGAAAATGTCAGACCAAAGGGTTCAGCTCACACCAGCTTCTTACAGATGTAATTCCCTTCTTTATTTTGGTTAAAATGAAATCCCCCTTGACTTCCAGCAGGGTAGATGGAAGAAGAGTGGAGGCCAGAATTTCCATCTAAGCTGTAGGAGCAGTTCTGCCTGTAGAAAGTGAGCCTAATCCTGTTGGCATCTCTCAGTCAGTTTGATAAAATCTATTTTACCCTTCTTACAGAGCTGGTCACCCCCACATCAGCTGCATTAAGCTGAAATTGGTGTGTGGGTAAAGAATCAGGTTCCAGCCACCTTCTTCTTACAAATAATTCTGGTTTTCTTATGAAGCTTTACCAAGCTTGGCCAAACTGCCTGAGTAAAGAACTGAGTAAAAGTGTGCTGAAACATCAGGATTTGGCTCTAGGATTAGTCACACATCTGGATGACCTCATTGTTCCTATTTACCATTAAATAAGTGTGAACTGAAGCTGGCTTATGTTGTTTTTTGGATTTTCTGCACAGCAGCAAACAGCTTCTCCTCCCAGCACGTAGCTGCCATCAATTCTTTTTGTCTCTGTGAATAAGAAGAAACTCCTGGGGCAGGAGAAGAAGTTGCCTGGCTCAATGCTGGGAATCAAGGCAGAGATATGATTCAAATGTCTCCTTATTGTTTTTTTTGCCTCCTGACATTTCCCACGTTGCTCTGGGTTCTGCTGCTGCAGAAAAATAATAGCTAAGATTAAGTTAAGTGGAAAAATACTGCTGCTTTTCCAATGTCAAAGCCACAGAACCTCTGGTAATGCAGTCCCTGAAGGGAAGCAGAGCAGGTGTGAGGTGTTGCTCTTCAAAAGCAGGTAAAATGCTGTAAAAGAGCATGTTCTTCTCAAGAATTTTTTAACAAATCCAGTTATTTGGTTTATTTCTCCCCCTTTATTTTACTTATCCTCACTAAGGGAATGCTGTTTTTACAATTGTCCACAGGCATTTTCCAAGTCCTCAGGTGAACCAGGGCAGGCTGCTTGTTGGCTTCTTGAAATTAAAATCCTGAAGTCCTAATCTTCCTTTGGAACCATGGAAAACCTCAGGTATATGAGAGACATAAAAAACAACACTCCCATTCCAACTCTCCCATGTTTATGTTTTTTTCCCCCCTTCTCTAAAGAATTTTTTAGATCCCACCCATGAACCTCTTATTTTAACCCAGCTCCATTAAGTTCCTCATCTTTTGACTTGTGGATTTGTTGGGCATCAGGTGATAGCCAGGCCTAAATTCCTACAGTTTTGGGGGAAACAGGTGGCTGGATAGAAAAGAAAGTCCCAGAAATCCTACTGGCACTGAGGGGGACTTGGAACCACTTGGATCATCTATCCCAGCAAATCCATTTGGGAGGAAGAGTTCATGGATGCCTCAACCCCAGGAAAAACCCTCAGGTCTGAGCCCCACCTTATTAAACCACAGGCAGCTGAGCAGGACAAAAGTTGGAGATAAGACTTCAGAAATTCCAGTGCTCACAGAAATATTTCATCCTGCTGTATGAAGCTTTGGATATTTTCTGTTCTGTGTAAGTAGAAGCTCCAGGCAAGAGAAACAAGAACTTGAACTGAGGTGAGTAAAACTCCTGGTACTTGTATTTCCAAGGGAAGCAGCGCCGGTATCAATCCTCCTGAAATGAGACATCAGCCAGCCAATTTCAAGGCTTGTCTTGCAGAAAATGGGGCACAAGATTCAGCAGCTGAACAGCCCTGCTGGCCTCAAATTTAATTTGCTCCGAGGTGATCTAAGAGCAGGATAATACGATGGTTGTTGTACTTCTAGAGTGCTTTTGACAAAGTAAATCTATCACTGGCAGGCACCACAACCCCTGCTTCACAGGAGGAACTGTGACCCACGGATGCTAAAATCAAGCACACAACAACAATCCCCACTTGCCTGACAATCTCAGGGATTTGCTGCCAAGAGGAGAAGAAACTGGAGTGATCTGTGCTCGGTCTGCAGCTCAACACAGGGGCTTGGAGGGGTATTCACTGCACCAACTGTCTGGTCAGGCTCTGCTCCTAGGGAATAACTGATGGGGTGAGAGGAAACAGCCTCAAGCTGCACCAGGGAATGTTCACTTTGGACATCAGGAGGAATTTTTTCATGGAAAGGGTTGTTAAGAGTGGGAATGAGTGCTCAGGGAGGTCTGGAGTCCCCACCCCTAGAGGTGTCCAAGGAAGGCCTGGAGGTGGCACTCAGTGCTCTGGGCTGGGGACAAGGTGGGGACTGGTCACAGGATGGTCTTGGAGGGCTTTCCTAACCCAGATGATTCTGTGGTTTTACAGAAAATGAAGCCCCTTTGAAAAGGCTTCCCACACTGCTGTTAGAAATCTGAGCCTCCCACTGTTTGACCAGCACCTTCTCGTCCTTCATTTTCACCAAAAAAAAAAAAAATCGTGGAGAAAAGTTTTTGTTTTGGTGAGCTTCTTTAAACAAAAGCTCTTCAGACCTTCTGTACTGTAATATCCCACTCTGAGCTTCAATGATCCTGTGTCTGTCACACGTGGCTGATGGTTTTTGGCTGTGTTGCCTTTGATGGTGCCAGTCAAATTCACCCTGACCACTGCTGTGCTCCCTCCCCCTGCCCATGCCTGGGTCAGCATGAGGCCAGGATGAGAGGAAACAGCCTCAAGTTGTGCCAGGGGAGGTTTATATTGGATATTAGGAATTTTTTTTCATGAAAAAAGTTGTAAAGGATTAGAGGAAGCCGCCCAGGGCAGTGGTGGAGTGACCATCCCTGAAAATGTTCAAAAATTGTGAGGATGGGGCACCTGAGGGCATGGTTTAATGAGGAACATGGTGGTGCTGGGTTGACAGTTGGACTTGATGGTCCTAAAAGTCTTTTCCAACCTTAACAATTCCATGCTTAGACTCAGTTCCACATTTCAGGTGATGGAGAAGGGTTTGACTTTCCTTTCAACTATTCCAGTTGGGTGGGGAAGGTGAACCCTGAGGTCACTGCCCTGACTATCAGGCTGGGCAAATCTAAAATTCCTTGACAAAGTTCCAGTTCAGAGTTTGAACTGGACCCTGTTGAGCAGCAGCCAATCTGCAAGAGGCCAGTGATGGTAATTCCCAAATATTTGGTGGTGTGAAGGGTTTGTGGGCAGAGTGAGGATGCTCAGAGAGCTGCAGGCTTTGCAAGCCTTGTGATAAAGGGCCAAGTGAAGCACCAAATCTACAGGAACAGACTTAAATCAACTTTATTGCACAGCAACGTTCTGTGGGCACTGAATAAGGCTGAAGACTGATATCTTCAATTTTTTCTGTTGTTGTCAGCAAGGACAGAATCAGCAAGACAGATCCTTGCAGATGAACCCCACAACTCCTTCACCACTCTGGGGTTGGGGACACAGTGGGGTGGGAGATTTTGGGCTGTTTCACCCATAATCTTTCAGTCACCCAAAGATCTGGCAGCACTTTAAAAGATGTCAGTGGAGCAGAGGTGACCTTTGAGGTCCACCTGACCTTTGGAACACAAGAAAGATGAGTCTCTTGTGAGATTCACTTGGAATTGCAGGAATTTAAGCTGTCAGTGCACCTGAAAAGTTCCTAGAGGTGGTGGTGTATCCAAATGATTCAGCAGAGGTTTTGTGATTCCCATTGAAAGTCTGGTCAGGCAATATTAAATACTCAGCAAGAAAATGAAGTGTTACCTGCTGTACATCTATAAAATGAAATGTAATGTGATAAAATGAACTAAAAGGTCTCCTCATCACTGTGTTAAAAACGGCACTGGTGTGACTGCTGTGGCTGTGTAACAGTTCCCCTTCAGGAAAGGCAAGTCCTACAATGTAATATCATTTTTTTTCTTCATGATCTTTATGGGTTTGGGGAAAAAAAACACTTCAAGGAGTACCCAGCTCCAGGGGTCTGGTGAAAAATTAGATCAGCACAAGGAACAGGTATTTCCCCCAAACTAAGAGGTGTCTGTCAGAGCAGGTGCTGGAGATGACTGGGCACTGAAGGCCATTCAGCTGCTCCTTTTCTTGGCTTTCATCACCCCTTCACTGCCACCCTCCATTCCCCATCCTTCCCCAAATCATCTCCTGCTTCCCACTGTGTCCCCTCTTCCTTCTTCTTCACATTTTCCTAACGTCCTCCACTAAACACCACTGATCTTTAAAAAATTGTAGTGACACAACCTAAATTTACAAATCATTGGGCTGCTGGTTCCTGAGTTAGATCTTTCTCCTTAACTCATGTACCTCATCTGTTTGAATTATAAACTCATCAGGGCAGAGGCCACATTTTAACTGTGGCATAGTGGAGATTAATGCAGCATAATTAAGCAGGATAATAAAATACACCTCAGTGAAGGCTGAAATGTAAATTGTGGAACCCACGTTGGTTCCATTGCTCTTAGAGTGTAACATGTGATGCCTTTTTTCTTATTTCTTTCATAATTTAGATGAGGGGATTTAATGCAGCGAGTCCTGCAGTTAATTGTCACTGAGAAAGATCTGCTGCTGGGCTGCTCACCCAGGCCCATCATACCCTGGCCCAACAGAAATTGTTCTTCTTACTGAAATTGTGTCCCATGTGTCCTTTGTTACCTTCCCCAGGCCTCCAGCCATTTCCTGGCCCTGCAAGGAAACTGGAGAGGGACTTTGGACAGGGGGATGGAGTGCTGGAACAAGGGGGAATGGAGTTAAACTGCCAGAGGGTGGGGATGGATGGGATATTGGGAAAGAATTCCTGGGAGGGTGGGCAGGCCCTGGCACAGAGTGCCCAGAGCAGCTGGGGCTGCCCCTGGATCCCTGGAATTGTCCAAAGCCAGGCTGGATGGAGCAGGGAGCATCCTGGGATGGTGGAAGGTGTCCCTGCTGTGGCAGGGGGTGGCACTGGGTGGGATTTAAGGGCCCTTCCCACCCAAACCATTCCATGATTCTGTGATTTGATGTCACTACATCAGAAGATCTCCAGACCTCTCCACCCTCTCCTGTGCCTGTGCCACCCTCATGAAACTGAGGCCAACATCTCTCTTGTGTTGGGGGCTCCACAACCTGGATATGTGATAACAACCAACACCCACGCTAGATTTGTGTTCCCCTGAAATTCTCTGTACTGCTGTCAAGATTCCCTCATGGATCAGTGTCCCAGGGAGCAGAGTGGCCCCACCCAGCCGTGCTCATGGGGTTATGCAGGGCAGCCATGGATTTAGGCAGACAAGAAGAGCTGAAAAGCACAGAACAGTGAACAGCCTTTGCTGTGTGCTTCTCCCACCGAGGTAGAAAGGAACCAGAGGAGATAAACACAGCCTCACTTCCATTTTTCCAAGGGAAGAAGCAATAAATTTGTAGCCTTGGGTTATGAACCTCCTGGTCTCTCAATTGCCATCTCAGCCGTGGTCATTATGAGTTCAGTAAATTTTGGAATCTTTGCAAAATTCTGCAGCCTCTTCACGAGAAGCCCTTTGTGTGAAGAGGGTTTGGTCCAGTGGATACAGAAATTGCTGGAATGGGATGGCAGGAAAAGCCATGAGGGTAGAGATAGTCCTCACTGTATTTCTTACAAAATTAATGCTCCCCTGCTTCCATGGAATAAGAAGGGGCTGGAATATCTCTGAGAACTTTATTCCCACCAGAGCTGGAAATATAAATTAACATGCTGTAGAAGGAAAACAAAATCCAGAGACTTTTTTCCCCTTGTTTGGGTTCCTTCTTTCCACGGTGTCCCCACGTGCTCAGTTCTCCTGAGCTGGGAAAGAGCAGGCAATACAGAGAGGAGCCTGGAGACCCCAAGGATCACAGCAAGTGGGGCAGCTGGGCTGGCACACACCTGAAAGCTCTGGGTGCAGCTCTCTCCTCTGGGAGGTGTCACTGTGGGATTCAGGCATGACAATGGATCTTGGGAATGCAGCAAAATTCTCTGTTTGAAATCCCTGCAGGCTGAGTAACCAATAACCATCCCTTGAGACAGAAAGTTTTCATTCTGCAACTCAGAATCCTCTTTCCTCCAGCAGAGCTGCTCACCAGAATGGGACAAGTCCTGTCTCCCACTTAAAAAAATGTGGTGTTATCACCCTTTCCCCATCCAATCCACCCTGAGATGAGCCCAGCCCACTGTCTGAACCCCTGGCACAGGAAGGAGTGGCCTCCTGTGGTGGTAGCACAAGGATCAGAACACCCATCCAACCTTGAGCAGTTCTTCTCACCCCTCCCCTCCTGGGGACCATACAACCCCACTCTGAAATCAATAAGGCTCCTTCATTCCCAGGCTGAAGTTCTTGAATTCCAAAATGTGAAAATGAGCACAACAAATTAAAAAAAAAAAAAAAAAGGAAAAAAGGAAAAAAACTGAGATCTGGCATTAAGCCAGGTAAAATTGAAGTGTTCCAAACTCATGTAGGTACCAAAGGAAAAGGGGGATCATTCAGGCTGAGAATGAGGGATGCAGAAAGCCCTGATTAGGAAAGTGGCACTGTGGGCCTGATGAAGAAATGAGAGGGGACAGCTTGGAGTTAAATATCAAAGTCCAGACAGGTGAGATTACAACAGAATGAAACCCAAGCACGGAATAATGTTCTGCTGGGAATTGTCCTACTGTGCTGCAAGGACCAAATTTCCCATTGTCTCTGCTTGAAAAATCCTCTGTGCAAAGAAGACCTTTGGCAACTCAGATCTGGATTTGGCATTGCAGACCAACATTAATCCTCAGCAATTACAAAGTGTTTTCAGGCTGACCTTCTCCTGCCACATGGAAGCCAGGCAGGAAGAAGAGCCAGAGGTTTGGAATGTGTCTCCAAGGCTTGGATCATAACATTTATGCTGCAATCAGAGAGTGGCAGCAGACCATGTGGATGTGCCTGGGAGAGCTCTAAAAGCTGTCTGGGGAGGCAGAGAGAGGGGCAGCAGCCACAGTGGGATGCTCAGAGCCAGCTGCAAGCCCTGCCTGAGACATGGCAGAAATGCTGCAGCATTTAGCTCAGCATCCCTCTAATTAGTGCTGCTGGTAATTGGCTCTGTGGATTAAAACTGGGGCCTGGCTGCTGGGGCTCTTTGAAGGCCATGACTCAGGTGACCCCAAAAATCATCAGGCAGCAAACAGTGGGGTCCCTGGCTGGAGGTATCCATGTGTGGTTGCAGTTCCCAGTTACATACTGGCCCAGGTGGGGCCTTGGAGTTGCCTCAAGTGGCCCATGGTGTGGGGACCCTTGGAGAAGAGATGGATCCACAAAAAGCTGGGATCAGGGAGTTAAGACAAGGCTGATTTTGTGAGGAAGAAGGCAGATTGTGAAGTGAGGGAAAGACAGCCTGGATTCTGGAAGTGCTCCATGGATCATTCCCTGCTGTGTTGAGGGAAAGAGCCAGCAGCCATTCCAGGAGCCATCACCCTCCTCTTGTAGGACTTGGCTTAGCCTCCCTCCCAGTGCCTGGCCAAATACCAGAGGGAATGGGATGGGAATGGGAATGGGAATGGGAATGGGAATGGGGCTCTCTGGGGCAGGAGGCCGAGTGAGATTTCTTAGGGAGTTTGAGTCATTAAGGAGTATCTCCAACACTGCTCAAGTGACTCTGTTCCTCTCCCACCTTCCTTCTACCCACTTCCAGATCATTCCCTGACAGTTCAAGAAATTCCTGTGTTTTCCTCATTGTCAGCACTGGGTGCTAATTCAGGAGTTGAGCAGCTGCTGAAGTTTTCTGGAGCGTTTGCCCAGCTATTCACAGCACTCAGGTCCCAGAATGACTTGGGCCAACAGAGAGAATTCAGGAGTTTAATGGCCTGTCAGATCCTGTGGCAGAACTGCACCAGCAGCAAATCCTATCTGCTGTCCCATTCCACATTCCCTGCTTGAGGGTACTGACACACTGCTCTCTTCTGCTGGAGGAGAAAAGTCTTTCCATGCTGAGAATAATGAATGGCCTGAGCCAAAGTGTGGCCAGATGGTCCCAATCAGCAGTTGTTTATACCCAGACCTGGGAGAACAGGTCAGGCAAACCCCCTGACCCTAATGCTGCCTGTAGAAAAATAATCAATTTACAAGGCCAGCCAGAGTGACCTGTGAGCCCTGTTTGTTGATCCAAGACATAACGGCTCAATAGCTTTAATTATTAAAAGCCAGAACAGACAACCATTGATCCTCCCACTTAGTGCCATCTCTGCAGCCTCAGGGCCAGGGATTTAGAGCAGGGGAATTTGCAGGGAAAGAGAGAGAACCAACTTTGAAAGGCTGATCCACTGGATCACCAACACTTTGGACCCTGATTTTGAAATCTGGCTCCCACCTGTCCGTCCATCCCAGCACCTCAGAGCAGTCAAGTGATGACCCTTCCCTGAGAACACAAGTTCCTGCTTTTCAGCTTAACAAGGCATTGAAAAAGTCATTTATAGAGTTGACCCAGATCATCTTTTCTCTCCAACAGTTCACAAAGCAATCGGTGTAAAGGACATTAATCAAGTTGGCGCCAAGAGGTAATTGAAGACAGTAATTACTCAGTTTTTATAGAGCTGGAAATGTAATAAGGATTTTAAGAAAGTAATAAGTGAAGCTTTCTGCTGAGAGATCCCCTGGTGCACACAGTTTAGCCAAGGGCCCATCTTTTTGAAAATACATTTTCATGTAGTTATTACATCACTGTCGTGCTGGGACATCTCTCCTGAGCTTTTGTAAATGTGATGGGCTTTGCTGAATCTGAATCCACCATCTCTGCATCCCAAATTTCCGTGGCAGATTGGCACCTCTAATGCAGCAGTAAGGCAGGAAACAGCAAACAGATATTTTTGTGCTTTACCTTCTCCCAGCTCCTGCCTTCCCTGCTCCAGCCTGGGAGATTTCTCTCAGGTGCCCAATTTTTCGTTCTGCTTTGGAAGCCATGGCAAAAAGGATCTGATGGAATTTCCCAAAGGCACATTCAGCTCATGCAGCAGCTCTGAGGCTTTTCGTGGCCAGAAGTGGAGGCAAATTCTCCTGGCAGGCTCAAAGGCCATTTCACCTGCTTAAATCACAAGATTCCACAACAGAAAGAAAAACTCAGATGAAACAGCAAATTTGCCTTCACTTAAACCTGATGAAAACTGACAAAAGCTCTCTGTTTATGCAGAATACCCTGAGTTCAGTGAGCTGCTGGCCCAGACATTCCTGGATTCTGTTTTGGGATCCATCCCACATTGCCTCAAGTGCAGGACTCCTGAGTCCCTTACTTACCTGGTCCTGATTCTTTACAGCTCTGAAGGAACCTCAAACCTAAATTGCTAAATTGCTCCATGCCATGGTTCTCCACCTTTACTAACTTTCCTCTAAAATATCTCCTTAATTCTTCAAAAATGGAATTCCAACTTGCTGGGCACCTCTTCTGTCCAGACTTGTCCCTTGAGTTACTGATGGGGACTGTAAACTCTTCAAGGCAAGCAGCAAACACGCTTTAATTTGCATATTTGCAAATTGGTTTGCACAGTGTGGTGGCACAAGCAGGTGCTGCTGGAATAAGAAGCCTCAGTCTTGGCTGAATGGGTTAATTAGGGGGAGGTGACAAAAAGCTGGGGGGATGTCCCAGGCCCCCACACTCAACCTCAGAATTTCTACCATGTTTGGTATGAAGGCTTGACATGACCCTGTTTCTTTCAAAATTATTTTAACAGAAGTTCCAGCTACATCTGCCTTCAAACTTTCTGGGCTGGGAGCACACATTCCATCACTCCAGCAGGTTGCTGCAAGAGGAAGCTCAGGCTGAAGAATTATTTGGGATATGTCTGGTTCTGGCTCTCCTCCAAGGGCAGACAGCTCATTACTAGCAAAGCACTTCTGTCCCACAGGGTTTCGTGGCTTTCTGGCTCTGATCTTTGATGAAATTTCATTTCATGACAGGTCTGTTCACAATATCTCCTCCCTAGCAAGGACCACTCCCTCTGGAGGGAGAAATCTTCCATGCTCTTGCTGGGGTGGGATCCACCTGGACTGCTTCTTAAATGGCTCTGCCTCAACCTCTTCCCTGCCTTGCAAAGTCCTCTGAAGCTCCAGGAAGGGGAAATTGGGGTTGAATCCATCACCTGTGGTTCCAGATGCATTTGCTGCATTGCACAACTCATCCCTGCATTCCCTTGTTGGTCTCATTAGGTCTGTTTAAAATTTGGTAGGGGATTCTAGGACCTTCCAGTGACCTGTTGTGGTGTGTGCTGGAAATTTATTCAGGTCAATTAGACATCTGCCACGTTCAGCCTCCAAGGCCATGACATATGCTTGCTCAACAGGGTATGGCAACAAGGAGAAATTGAATTTGCATCCTGAGCCAGGTGCCACCACGGTGTATCAATATCGGTTTTTAATGAGATGTGCTGGCTTTCACAGGCAGCAAAAAGTGTAAATTTATGCTAAAGTGTCAACAAATGCCAGTCAAAGGAATCTGTGTGGTGCCTGAATGCAAAAGACACGGAGGGATGGGAGGAGTCATTTGGATCAGCTTGTGGACTCCAAGAATCAACTTGGATTTATTTGGCTGCACTTGCCCAAGGGAAAATCTCCTTCCAGCTGAGGCACCTCAAAACCTGGGGGCTGTTTTGGGCCCCTCCTGATGAGAAAGGCACTGAGGGGCTGGAGCATGTCCAGGGAATGGAGCTGGGGAGGGTCTGGAGGTGCTGGGGGAGCTGGGCAGGGGCTCAGCCTGGAGCAGAGGGGGCTCAGGGGGGCCCTGGGGGCTCTGCACAACTGCTGAGAGGAGGGCACAGCCGGGGGGGATTTGGGCTCTGGGCACAGGGACAGGCACAGCAGGGCAGGGAACGGCCCCAGGCTGGCCCAGGGCAGGGCTGGGGGGATTGCAGGGGAAATTCCTCCCTGGAAAGGCCAGGGAAGCCTTGGAATGGGCTGCCCTGGGCAGGGGGGCAGTGCCCAGCCCTGGGGGGATTCCCAAACCCTGGGCATGTGGGGTCAGCTCTGGGAACAGGGACAGGGACAGGGAACAGTCCCAGGCTGGGCCAGGGGAGCCTCAGGGTGGATTTTTAAAAATTCCTTCCCAAAGGTTTGTCCAGCCCTGGCACAGCAGCCCAGGGCAGGGGTGGAGTGCCCACCCCTGGAAGCATTCCAAAAAAAGGAGAAGTGGCACTTTGTGATATGGTTTAGTGGGCATTCAATTGAAGGCTGGACTTGATGATCTTGAAGCTCTTTTCCAGCCTTAATAATTAATTCTGTGGTTCTTTGACTTTCCCAAGCCAAGGGATGGTTGCAGGGCCAGGAGGAGGATCCAGAATTCCTGATGACACCAGACTAACAGGCACCCTCCCCTTTACTTCCATGTGGAAAGTGAGTACAAACACAAACACAGCCTGTAGCCAGGAATGTTAAAATGTAAAAATAGATAATAATAAAAATAAATAATGTATTAACACTGGTCCCTCAAAAACACATGGCCTGTTCACTCAAAGAGCCCCAGAATATTTTGGGATGGAAGGGACCTTAAAGTTCATCTCATTCCAACCCCCTGCCATGGGCAGGGACTCCTTCCACCAGACCAGGCTGCTCAAATACTGAATTCTGGACACTCAAGATACTGAGCAGAAGCCACTAATTGATTTAAATATTTCCTTTATTTCTAATTTCTTTGGTCTAAAATGTAACTTCTGCAGTTTAGCTGAGTAGCTGTTCTCTGCCAGTTGTCCCAAATGGAGAGTATTGTACACATTTTCCATAATTAGCTAATTTAACCAGCTAATTTAACATCAATAGCAAATCTGTGAGTTGAACACCAGCAAATGAACTCATTAAAGAGAAAAGGACTAGTGCTCTCTCCTTCCTTGTTCTTTTTTTGTTCCCTCTAGTTTTGCACTTTTAGCAAGATGCTCTGGGGAAATCAGGATTTCAGGGAAATTTGGATGATCAAATAAATAGGGTTTTATTGATGAATTAAAAAGGATGCATCAGAATGTCAAAAAGCTTTTCCAGGAAGATGCCAGCATTGTCTGCCCTGTTTAGGAGGGACCCAAGGCTAGAGGACCCCACATGGGCTTTTTTTTTAAATTTATTCTTCTCAGTCTCCTCAAGTGCTGCACCCTCAGAGTAACCTCTCCAGCCCTGGGACTTGCTGTGAACTCTGATTATTTCAGAGAGAAATCTGAGGGCTTTAGGACACATTATTGTGACTTTCCCATTAGTGTGGCTCAGGACACAGGGATTTAATTGCCTGCTCACCCAAAGGCCTTCAGACACTGCAGTTGGACCAGGTGACATCCAGAGGTCTCTTCCCACCTCAGTCACTCTGTTTCCTTCTTTTCTGCTGGTGTCTGTTTGTAAAATTCAGGTGATAACACAAGGCATGAGTGTACACAGGTAAAATATTACAATACTCGAGCAGCCCAGCCACAGAGTGTGAAAATTCTGTTATCTCCAGCCACCTGTGGACACCTCTGTGTTATCTCCAGGTGCCAGCTCTGCTGCTGAAAGTGCCTTGGGTGAGAAAAGTTGTGGGAGGTTTAGGGATCAGGAGAAGATGAGGATGGATATTGGAAAAAAATTCCTCACCAAAGGGTGATCAACTGGCTGCCCACAGCAGTGGTGGAGTCACCAGAGAATCAGGATCATGGAATGGTTTGGGTTGGAAGGGACCTTAAAGCTCATTTCATTCCAACCCCTGGCCATGGAGAGACACCTCCCACCATCCCAGGATGCTCCAAGCCCTGTCCAGCCTGGCCTTGGACACTTGCAGGATCCAGGGGCAGCCACAGCTGCTCTGGGGACTCTCTGCCAGGGCCTGCCCACCTTCACAGACAGGAATTTTTTCCTAATATCCAATCTAAACCTCCTCTCTTTCTGTTTGAAGCCATCCCCCTAGCCCTGTCTCTCTTTTTAAACACTTCTCCATCTTCTTGTCTCCTTCAGGCCCTGCAAGGCCACACTGACCCCAAAGCTTCTCTTCCCCAGGCTGAACAATCCCAGCTCTCCCAGCAGAGCTGCTCCATCCCTCTGCTCATCCTGGTGCCTCCTCTGGACTCTCTCCAACATCTCGAGGTGCTCTGTGCTGGACCAGCTCTGCCTCACCTGAGCAGGCAGAGGGATCCCACTGGAAGGGCTCAAAAGCCACGTGGATGTGGCACCTGGGGTCATGGATTAGGGATGGGCATGGCAGTGCTGGGGGAATGGTTGGATTCTTTGATCTCAGAGGGGTTTTCCAACCTCAGAGGTTCCATGATTCCATGATGGCAGGAGGAGATGTATGACAGGGGGGTTGGCAGGAGAGGGCACAGAGTTCACACCCACAGCTTCCAGAAAAACTCTTCAAGGAATTGTTCCAGGAACAACTGGATGTGCTGTGGTGTGGCTGATAAGGTGGGGAATCACAGGTTGTGTTGGAACCCACAGAGGATTCCAGGCTTTGTGTGCTGGCAGGGAATGATCCACAGAGACACACTGCCTTTGACCTGAGGGCATGGAAAAGGCTCCAAAACTGAGTGACAGCCCTGAGAGTGTGAGGGTGGAGCTGAACAGAAGTGTGTTATAGCACAGGGTGAGAGATTTGGAATGTAAGGTGGTGGGTTATAATAATATATATGTGACAAGATGGAGGGTTTAGAGCATCAGCATTGTTGTCATCATTGTGTTCTTGTTCTTGTTCTTGTTCTTCTTCATCTTCCTCTTCTCCTTCTCCTTCACAATTTGGGTGATTTTGTGGGATTGGTTTGAAAGATCACAGTGCAGGACATGGGTGGCTGGTTACTGGGTTATAAATTAAAATAAATGTGTTGGCATCTCATAATTTTGTACTTTAGGCTTAAAAGGACCTTGAAACTTCTCTCTGCTCTCCATTTTTGCCTTGTTAACTTAGCATGCAGAAGCACTCACGGTCTGTGAGGCTGGAACTGAGATAAGAAATAACAAACATCCAAGTCCCAACAAGAATTCTGCCTCTCATGCTTTAAATCCTGACCCTGAGAAGAAGAACCAGGTAAAGCCAAGGGGTTCTCCACAGGTTGGAGATCTTGGAGGTCTTTTCCCCCCTCAGTATCCCGTGATTCACCCCAAGGGATGCAGCACTGGGAGTGATGTCAGCCCTGCCCCTCTCAAAACTCAACTCCCACCCTGTTCCTTCAGCTGGAGGTTCCACTCTTGGCTTGGAGACACTGGAGCATCCTTGCACAACTTTGAAGCCCCATTAATCCTCCCTTCAGAGTGTGTGTGTGTGTGTATGAATAATAGATTTTCCGTGCTAAAACTATCAAAGCTCCTGCAGCAGCTGCTCGGCTCCCTTGGGCAAATATCCTGGAAGGGAGCTGCAGCAGCAGAGCAGATTTGCATGTTTGATGCATTGCTGTGTCTCAGTTTCAGAGCAGACAATCTGTTGGCTCTCAGCTCCTTGCACACCTCTTGAAGCCAAGGTGCTGGACTGCAGCACAGTAGAAAGTGTGGATTTTTAATTTTTTTTTTTTATTTTTGAGACACGGAGAAAGTTCTCCCTCCCAGGAGTGCAATTTATATCTTGATTAATTGAAAAGTTTTGGGGCTTTTATGCTGAGGGGTACAAGGGGATTTTTTAAGGAGTGTGGGTAAGAGTAAAAGAGGAAAGGAAGGCGTGTGTGGAATCTCTTTCATCCTGGAAAATCAGCTATGCTGGAGGCAAATGCTGTGCCTCAGTGGAGCAGAGACAATTTCAGGTAATTAATGTTCTTCCTTTACCAGCAGTGGGAAAATCAGGGACTTTAGTGGGAGATTTATACAACTCCATGTCAAAGCTTAGAGCAGCTGTGGAGAGGGGCTGATTCACAAGGGAAGGCTCAGCCCTGAGTCAAGGATGCTGGCTTGGAGCTGAGGAGGTTTAAGCCACTTTCTTCCATAGCTAGTGAGTTTTTCCAGCCATTTTTTCTTATCCTGAGTCAGGAATTCCCCTAAAAAACCCACATGTGGCAGATAGAGGCAGTAAATCCCTCACCCCCCCAATAGTGGGGAAGAAAACCCCCACAAAACCAAGCCTTCCCTCACTGACAGCACTGCAAAAGAGATTTTTAGCATCTCTGTGGGCAGCCTGACCAGCCAAGAAAGTTTCATCGTGGAGTTTAGAAAGCAAGAACTGCCAGAAATCAAGCTGATGTGAAACCACTCATGGACGTGAGACCTAGTATCAAAAAGTCCCTATGAAGAGGCCTTGCTGTGGCATAAGGATGAGGATTTAGATTAAAGATTAGCAAGATTTTGATCACAAAATCCTCTTTCAACCAGCCTGGCCCACCACAGCTCACTGTGGGAGTTTGCATCTGATTTCCTTTCAGGAGAGCCCACCCAGACACGCAGCTGCCAGTCCATGGTGAGGATTTGGCTCAAGTCTGGGATGGAGACATCCTTGAACTCTTCTCCCGTGTGCAGAGACTTTGGCCTTACAAAGCCCTTGGACCGACAAAGAACCCTCCAGAAATATCCTGCTAGAAGTGCAGGAAAAGGCAGAAAAAAAATTAACCTTGTGGCTTCTACACCTCCCCAGGTTCTAACACAAACAATTTAATGCCCAGACTCTAACACAGAGAATTTAATTCCTAACTTCCACCTTCTAATGTGTTGTCTGTCCTACATTTGATTATGTAGGATTAGAGTGAGAAGATCTTTATCTTTATCCCTAACAAGAGGAGAAAAGGAAAATATTTACTTTCGTGGCTCGTGTATCATTAGCTGGGAGACCTGTGAAGGTGCCCATTGATATTCAGAGGTGACTCCTCTACTCTTAAAGAGAAACTTCTTCCCGCAGGTTGTAGCTCCACTCCCAAGTTGCCTGACCTGTGGATTTGCATTTCTGTGAGTTAAATCAGTGTCACAGCCCGGGGAGATGGGAGGGTGCCCTGACAGGAGCACAGAGCCCCTTTCACTCCTGAATTTCATGCCTGAAGCTCTGGCTGCTCCCCTAAAAAGCGATTTGCACTTCCCTGGAGCAGCAGGGAGGATTTGGCTCTCCAGGGGCGCAGGGGATTGTCGCCCTGAAATTACAGCCTTCTGTTTGTTTTCATATTTGTGATGTAGTTTCCCATGGTTTGAACATAAACGAGGATTGTTTTTCACATTATTTTCTAATGAAATGTCACTTGATGGACTTCTAGTTTGACCAGTGGGGTTGGAGAGGTGGTAACCTCATTCTCCAATCCCTGGTCATTGTCCAGAATCTATAAATAGAAAAGTCAAGAAGTAAACGCCTTTTTTTTTTGTGTCCTACCCCTTTGTGTGGGATTGTCATTCTTTTCGTGTCCTCTAACGACAGGGGATGGTCCTGAACAGGGTGAAATCCTACAGGCAGCAGAAGGATAAACCAAAAATACACAGACAGAGACTTCTCCTCCCCTTTACCACCCGCAATTTGCAAAGCCATTGCTGGGGGCAGCCGACAAAGCCCAAACAAATCCCAAGCGCCTCCCAAACAAAAGGCTAATTTAATTTCAGCTTGATTCGCGCTCCCGCTACAAGACACTTGATTTTGTACCGCTCAGCAGTAGCGCAAAAACAAAACGAGCATCTAACGCTGATTAACATCCGAGTCATGGCTTGCTGGGAATGTCACGGCTGAATTCAAGTGTTCCACTGGCACAGGAGCTGCCCGGCAGCATCCCAGTGTCCTGGCGGGATCTGGAGCCTCCTTCGCTGGTGCATCTGCTGAGCCCCGAGCTCTGCCTTCCCCAAACTGGCCCCGGCTCTCCAGCCATGAGTTCTTGTCTGACAAGAGCCCTGCGCTCCAAGAACGCGCTCACAATAGCGCCCATCAATCAAGCGCTGGGTGGAAAATCAGAGATGACAACGAAACCCACAGCGCTAAATAACCCACGGTGCTGGAAATTAATCGGGAATCCCGGGCGCTTGAAAAACAAATGTGTTTTTAATAAATTGGGTTTCAGCATCACTTAGAAGCCCTGGATTGCTAGCTGAGTGGAGAGTGGTTTGATTTTGCACTGATGAACTCCAGGGGAGCTGGTGCCTCTCTATAGCCAAGCCATTGATGTCACCCTGAGCCTGCTGGGCTTGGTGACATTTAAGCAATGTGGACATAATTCTTTTTAATACATACAGAATAGATTTTATAAAAAAGAAAAAAAAAACCCCACCCAACACAGGGCACTGATCCCACTCTCAACAATCCCCAAACAATCCAGGGGTTAATAAGAACAGCTGAGCAGAACTTCAGTAACAGTTCACCCCTTGATGACAGAGAGTGAAGAGAGTGTGACATAAATTGGAGAGGGGCTGGGGCCAGGGGATGGAGGGACAGGAGCCAGGGAATGGCTCCAGATTGGGAATGGGGAGATTTGGTGGGATGTAGGGCNCATCTCCCACCCATCTCCCACCACTGGGTGATCTTGGAGGTCCCTTCCAACCCAGTTCCAAGATTCCATGATTCTGTAAATCAGTGGTGTCACTGTGAGTGGAAGAATCTTGGCTGTGACATGAAAAGGGAGGGATAAACCTCTCCAGGAGCAGCACCAAAGGTGAACACCACCTGGGTTTTTAAGTGCTCACTACCCCTACTCTTAACTCACCCTGAGCAAGGGGAGAATGAGTTACCTCTGTTTTCATTGCTTTTCCTTCCTGCCTCAAAACTTCCAATGTCCAGAAAGCAAAAAATTATTATTTTCCAACATTATTATTATTATTTTCCTTCCATTATTTTCCAACAGGCTCTTTCACTCCTTTCCTCCACCCTTTCATTCCCAGAAAACCAGAGTATTTCAGAGTCCCTTGCTTACCAGACTGTGGACTGAATCCCCCCTCCTTTATTCTTGGTCAAACAAAACACTCTCCAAGGTCAGGGAAACACTGAATATAATTCCTGCATTTGGTTTTTGAAATTAGCAGCTGAAAGAAGAATTTAATCTACGAGGACTAGTTTTTAATAGCTGAAAACACAGGAATTTAGCCTGGAGTTTGGGGAAGACTGAAGTTCCTTATCTATTTCACTGAGTGAAGTTTCCTCTTAGGGGACTGAAAATGCAGCTGTACCTCAGAATCTGAATTATTTAATTGACAGCACTATGCAGGAAAACAAGAAATTTATGAAGAGCAGGGTGAGACTTCCCATTCTGTTCTATCCTGAGAACAGTGACACAAAGCTGAGAGGTGACAAATTCAAAGTTAATGTAAAAAAGGTATTTTATCAAAGACTGTTTAATTAATCTGCAAATCTCACTGTCCCAAAATAGCACTGAGGCTTGGAGACTTGAAGGGCTGAAAGCAAAGGTGTGGATGCTGAATTTTGATGAATTTTGTCAAATTCAGGCAGCTGAAAAAAAAAGTACTTTTTCAAAAGAAGTCAGAGCAGACAAAATATTGCCAAGCTTCGAGGTATGAACCACATCCTGGGTCTCAGAGGCTGGGGAAAATTCCAGTGAGATGCCCTCAAAAGCAGCAGCAGGAATTGCACAGCCACTGCTCTGGCCATCCCTGGCCATCCCCACAAAGCCCTCTGATCAGAGTAGGAAGCTCCTCCTTTGCCAGGATGAGCATCTCCAGCATCATTAGTTGCAAAAATGGGAACATTATCTGAGTGGGTCTCATCTGTATCCAAATTCCCGTTGATTTCAGTGGGAACTGTCACTCTAATCCACACAGGATTAGCAGACTTCAAAACAGATTTAAAAGCACAAAGCTTGAGTGTTTAAATCCCACTGATCTCAGCTGGAGCTGGGAGCAGATCCAAGGAGAAAGTGCTGAACCCCTCACTTGTGTGGTTTCTTGTCCAGCCCAGCCAATCTCATCCATCTTGGACTCTTCCCTGCAATTAGGCTGATAATTAAGAAATAACAGCATAATATAAATGGAGAGTTGCTGGCTAGCACGGTTAACATCAGGGATAAATTGAGCAGTAATCTGCAAAGGATGTTATTGCCATTATAAAAATAAAGATCTGTCTCCCCAGCCAATCAATTCAGCAGATATATACCAACAATCAAATCGTTAAAAATGACTTCTATAAATTACCCAGCCCTCCATCTAATGGAGCCAGAAACATCTGTGAGACAATTTAGAGCTGACATAACCGTACAGCAGGAGTGCTTTTTCATCCTGCTGCCTTTTCCTTCTCTTCCAGGCTGCTGTGCTGGAGCAGGCAGCTTTGTTTAATGCCCCCCATGTGAAAACAGCCTGGATTTCACACCACGGGTTAGCAGAGTCATTCTGGCAGAGAAACTCGCCAGAATATATGTGTTTAATATGGGTGGAATAATTCAATTTCCTCAGTATTATTTCAGCTATGCAGTTACAATCTCCTTAATTCTTCATTAAACCCTCTGGGCTTGGGGGGATGTTGCTGGGTTTTTGTGCTCTGCCATAGTTCTTTCAAATGAACGTGGAAAGGCACACAGAGGAGCAGCTCTGGTGATGGGTTTTTTAGTCAGATATAGTGGGGGTTTCAGATAAACCCCAAATTTAGCACCTTGCTTTGGCCAGGGCAGCCCTGGATGGGGCTCAGGGAGGGGCTTTGAGAACCTGGTCCAGTGGGAGGTGTCCCTGCCCATGGCAGGGGCTTGGGATGAGCTGAGTTTGAAGCTTCCAACCCAAACCATCCTATGATTGTCTGGTTCTATGGCTGCTGCCACTTGGGCTTCAGCCCAGGAAGGATAAAGGGATTTAAAGGTGGAATCTTCTCCCATTTGCAGCTTCCTCCTTGCCATGGCCCAGCCCAGCCCTCTCCAGCTGGAAGCCACCAAGTGGCACCTCTGGAAGCCACCAAGTGGCACCTCTGTGCCTGCAGAAAAACCAAACCCAAACCCACCAGGGTGTGGGTTTTTGGAAGGGACAGGGTGGAATGAGTGATGTCCATGCTGGACTGAGCCATGAGGAAAATGTTGGCTGGGAAGGGTGGAGCTGTCATTATTTTCCACGTGGTCAGGACTCTCACCTCAGGCAATCCTGGGAGTTGCAGGAGAAGAGCTGGTGGGTTTTCCCACTCCATGGAAAGTTTGGACACTGCTGTCCAAGAATCCCTCAGTCACCTCTGCTCTGCATCAGGAATTAAATCCCTGCCTGGCTTCTCCACAGCTGCCCAACCAGTGCTGGGTTTTAAATGCAGACAGCTCATTTCTCTGTCTGGGCACTGTGTGTGATAATCCAGGCTCTGTAAATTAAATTTGGGCTGCAATTTAAGCACGCAGGGATTTGGCCAGACCCAGAGCTGCCAGCAAGCAGACGTTGCCACGATCAGCTCAGGGCAGGGCGGACATGGAGTGGGAATAAAGCTGGGAACTGTTGGGTCTGAAATCTCATCTGTGTGCAAATGTGCCTGTTCCTGATTTTTCAAATAGGACTTGCACGAGTGGGACCTGCTCCTCCTGAAGCTTTGTGACTCTTGTGATGGTTTAAATTAATTTTGCATGAACCTCACTTTCAAATCTTAAAATTAGCTCCAACTTCCCTGGCTCCCTCTAGTCTGCTCTATGGACATTTTCTTTTCCCTGTCATACTTTAATTCCCCTTTCAAAAAAACCTCTCTCCTTCACAAAAAAATCACTCTTCTAGATTCTTCTGTGATTCCAGTTATTGTCCTATCTCTTTCCACTTCTTTTATCCATGTATCTCTCTTACATTCATTTTTTTTCTCTCTCCATTCACCTGCTTCCACCCAGCATCATCTGTCTCCATGGAAACCACTCTGGAATGATTCCTACCTGAGCAAGTGGCCAAACCTTGCTTTATTTTTAACCCCCTTCGTGATCTTTCCCTTTGAGTCCTTGCTTTCTCTTGACTTTTATGGTTTGGTGGCACTGTCATCTCTGTGGGTATTCCCTGAGTATTTCTCTCTCTGCAGCCATCCCATTTTTCCCTGTATTTTGGAATCCTCTGGGGTTTTGTTCCCCTCAATCAGAAGTTTCAGTCCAGGGCAGGTTTGAAACTCTCCTGTTCATCACTGGCTTGCAGGGATCTGCCTTCTGTTCTCCAGACCATCTCTCCTGATTGGCATCTTCCCCCACCTTCCCGAGGTCTCCATTTGCATATCCTTTCAGCTGGGGAGCACAAATGAGGTGACATTAATCTGCTTTGCCTGACCTCATTTCCTATTCGGGACCTTGTTTAGCCCATCATTCCTTTTCACCTCCCACTCATCTGCAGTTGTTTACAGCTTTATCTGAATTTCCACTGGGGCACTCCAGGAGCTGCAGAATTCAGCTCCAGCTTCCCAAAGGAGTCACTTCCCTCTAAACTCCCTCTATTACCTCTGTTAACTAAACACACTTAATAACACCATTCTTCTTCTTGCCTTCTGGCTGATGAAACCAAAGATCGTGTTTGACTTCTCTTTTCTCCCCTTTCCTCCTGAATACTGCAAAAATCCACCCCTCCCTTATTTGTCCTGACAGCTAAATTACCTTCCCACCTTCCCTAAATCAATATGCCACTGTCTATCTCTGCCTCATCAATCCCTAAAATGTTGCTCCCGTGGCACTGATGATGAGGCACTGCTGCTCCTGGAGCCAACTACCTTGAGATACACAAATGATGCTGGGGGACTCCTGAGGCCCTGGCACAGGTTTTCCAGGGAAGCTGTGGCTGCTCCTGGATCCCTGGAAGTGTCCAAGGCCGGGCTGGATGCTGGGATGGTGGGAGGTGTCCCTGCCGTGGCACTGGATGATGTTTAAGGTCCCTTCCAACCCAAACCATCCTGAGATTCTGTGATTAATAACTAATAAACACCCAATCTGTGTCCCATTTTCCCCAGGCTCTCTAGGCATGCTGAGATGCCTCACTTGCTCTCCGTGCCTCCTGAGGGCAGAGTTCACACAGCAGGTTAACAAATGCTTCATTTTCTTCTTAATTGCTTGGCATCCTCAGCCAGGGAAAACCCATCCTGCAGAGGAATGATTTCACAGCAAGGTGCATTTATTTTGGGCAAAGTCCACCTCCTCTGTGCCAGACTCTGTACCTTGTTTTGTGGCTGGGAGAGTGACCAAGAGCAGCAATAATCCCAAATGTCAGCTGGCAGGGAGCCCTTGCTCCCACTCACCCTCAGTCCCCACACAGTCACATCCCCAGGGGGTGTCCCCATCCCTCATTCCACCTGCTCCAGCTCATTCCCAGCAGGGAATTTGCTGCTGCTGAATTATTCAAATATGAATATCAATCTAATATCATGAATTATGATGGACAAAAATTTTCTAGCAGTTTAAAGTTAGAAAGTGTTTATTTATTTCAACACTTGGCAGCATGTGGGGTAACTCCCTGATGTACCCTGAGGGTAATTACAAAGCTTTTTATTTACAAAAGTGTTGAATATACAAAATACAAAAACATAGTCATACTCTTGTCATTTTTTCTTTCTTGTTTCGTATGTTAAAAAGTTATTAAGCATGTGTGGTTTGTTTTCTGAAATGAGTTGGGGGCCTATTCTGGGGAGGGGTCACTGGAAATGAGGAAGTCAAATGAGTCTTCCTCATTCTGACCTTTCTACTTTTTCAATGCATATGTGACAAATGAATCTTTGAATATATATAGTTATTATATATATATAAACTATATATAGTTTATATTCAGCTATAGAACTTTGAATATAAGTTCTATAAGGTAGAACTTAGAGTTTCTTGTGTTTAATGGATTTTTCAAACATGGGAAGTTTTGCAGCTCTCTGGTGTCTTTGAGATCTATTTACCACATTTTGTTTTTCATTACAAGCACAGCTACATAAACACAAAGTTGACAAGCAATGAGTTACTGGATCCAGCATAGCTTATCTAAGATCTGGCTTCTGTTAACTACAGACAAAGCTTATCTAATTACTGATTGCTTTAGCTAATTCAGCAACTTGACAAAATCCTGAACTCTTCAGGATGAATGTCTCACTTACTGCAGGATGATGGTGTAACCACAGCAATCTACCCGGGGGACCAGTGGAACCTGAAATTCCAATTTTCCCTGCAAATTCCAACTTTCCCCACGTGTCTGTGGGTCCGAGCTGCCCCTTCTGGAGCAGCTGGAGTGGAGCCAGGGTGTCAGTGGGGTCCTGTGGCCACCAGGCCAGCACAGCAGGGCTGCCCTGCAGGGACGTGCTGGAGACACCCAGAGAAACTGGACTGAAGTTCCCTTGGCATTTCAGCAGCAGTTCAGGCTCCCAGGATAATGACAGCAGGATCAGGAACTGGATGGGCTGAGGAGAGGGAAGGGTGGGAAAGAGAAAAGCCAGAAAACTCTTAGGAAGCTGTGTGAAAGCAAATTGTAGAATGAAGAAATGTGAGGAAGTTAAAAGGGGCAAGGTCAGGAAATAATAATGC